>OY821740.1:32962794-33557794 GCA_963682055.1 Primula veris
TACGAACTGGAAGATGGCTGTTGGGTGTATGTGGTTCTGGTGAGGGTTATGATAGTAATAAGGTGCAATGTCTTCGAATTGAGGATTGTCCGGGAATGGCCATAGCTCGGCACTTCTTCCATTCCTTCTCACTATCTTGAGAGCTTCCTCCTGTTCGATGTAGCCCGTCACTGTTACCTTTTGTGTCTCCATATCTATGTCCACATCATCGACTCCTGATAATTTACAAAAATAACATTAATGATAATATATGTATAGGTGTTATTATCAAATATCAATTTGAACATAAAAAATGATTTCAATATATTATTGTACTACTTATTTACAAACTGCTCAAATTTCACGTCTGCATGATGGCTAACGGGCATACTATTGTCGGTTGTTCATAAACAGATATTGTTAATTTTGAGTATTGAACTTCTTTTCATATGTCTATATATAATACCCTACTCATCCAATAATTGCAACTCATGGCCTAGCTTGGCAATAATTTTATTTTATTTTTGCTGCTTTGCTTTTAGTCTAGAAAAGAGAAGACGACATTAAAGTTGAGCAATAATACTTATCTTCCCCAACCAAAAAAAAAATCGCCAAGGAATATTTATTGGTTACTCCTGATCAAAGTTGTTTTATAGCGAGTTACAACTTACAAGTGAAGCAAAATTAAAAATCATGACCATCAAGCTCACCCTTCATTTAAAAGGTGGACATGTGGATATATGTTTCGTTCTTTCTAGAGTATTTTATGTATTTTGCTTGGTCGTGGTTCAAATCAATAATGTAGATCCTTATAATCATTCATTTCTAGTTATCTCAGGTGCGCATTTAACACGTTAATTTTCTGTGCAACTTCAACTTGCTTATTAATTTTGGAGGGACCTTTAAAGACTTGGGGTATAGTTGGAGTTAATCAATTGTTTTATTTCAATTATCAATCAGTTTCGATTATACTTGACAACAAATTTGGTGGGACTACTAGTCCAAAATGCCTTTTGATTCCTTTGAGGGGCTTGCATAGACATGCTATGGGAGCGTGCCCATCGTAACAAAAAAAGATTTCAATTAAGTACGGTCAAATATGTTACGAATCTGTCGCTAAATTACACTATATGTCAGTAAAACTCACTTACGTCGTCATGCCGTCTCTGATTAGAGCGTTGAAAAACAAAATATGTTACTATTTCCGTCTTGGATCGATCTGGCTATTTTTGCAGTACATGTTAATTCACAAGATGAGGGCCTTCTAATACATTTTCCTTTGTGAAAGTTAGGGTAAATTAGTCTTTAGTGACCTGAGTTTTGGCCTATTTTAGGATAAATGACCTAAGTTTTTTTAATTTCGGTTTTGTGACCTAAGTTTAACTTTGTTAGCATTTAGTGACCTGTCATCCAATTTTTCAAAAAAAAAAAACATATTTCTTGCTAAAAGGACTAAAATATCCTCAGATTTTGGAGGAAAATTTCAGTTCAATGAGGGTATTTTAGTCATTTTAGCAAGAAATATGTTTTTTTTTTTGAAAAATAGGATGGCAGGTCACTAAATGCTAACAAAGTTAAACTTAGGTCACAAAACCGAAAAAAAAAAAAACTTAGGTCACTTATCCTAAAATAGGCCAAAACCCAAATCACTAAAAACTAATTTACTCTGAAAGTTAATTACTGCAGTAATGTTGTATTACATTATTTACATATTTACATATTTACATATTTGTTATTATAAATTCTGTGATGGGACAAAATTTATTTTGAAAAGATTAGTGATAGAGAACATGATTTACTATACTTCAGGAGAAGGAAGTGTAAGTTATACCAATATGCGATTCATTCATTTTCTTTTATATGGGTTATCTTACGGATTCGGGGTTATTGATGTTCAAAGTGAAGATCAATCGCAGATGTACTACATCAGGTCCATGAATGAAAATCCAACGACCAATATACTTAATTATGGACTGTAAAAGAAAATGCAGATGCGTGCAACAAGGTTTAATTTTTATTATAAGTCACCATGTTGTACGGCGGATGATGTTCATTTGAACCATCGCTACTCCGTTTCTGGGAATTTGTGTAAGGTATCACTCTTCATTTTGAGTACTGGTTATAGCTTCATCGAAATCGATTCATTCCCCAAAAAAACAATTAAAACCCTTAATTAGGTCACAGAGGCAATCTCAAGTAGTAATTCATAATTTGAATTGATAAAAACTGTCTGCTTATCTTCAAAATCCATGAATCAAAATTAAAACATCCAAAAAAAAAAAAAAACAAGAACTGTATAAGAGCATTCACCAAAATTAACAAGATGTTCTTAAACAAACTTAGAAAAAGAACAGGCAGTTAAGAAGTGTACCATCCAATTTTTGCAAAGCTTTCTTTATTTTGCTCTCACATCCCGGGCAATCCATGTACACTCTCAGCTCCAGCGTCTGATATTTTATGAAGAGAAATATTTTTAAATAAAGACAGCAAAGTAAAATTAAAGGATATAGCACATAAAGAAATAAAGTAAAAAAAAAAACTACTTTAAATTCCCGTAGATAACACGTACTCGGGAAAAAAAACACCGAGTAGTAGGTACCTAAGAGGCTAAGAGCCTGCATGCAATTATTTATTCGACAATGTATACTAATATGAACAGCAAAGAATCAAACTTATCGCTAGAATATAAGTAATGACTTCAAACAAAGTTTTCAAAAACGATGATCGAGGTTGAGGAATGAGGGTGTTTCATTTTTCCCTCTTCTTTAGTGGTACTATTAATTTTGAATCTCAAGTTAAGTACTAGGACACAGTTGATGTTAGAAATCAGCTACTATTGGCTAGTTTCAGCTAACCACTAATTGCATTTAGTTCTTGTATTAACTACTACGTACTTAGTAAATACAGAAGTATACCCTAATATATAGGCTAATAGAATAAAAAAAATTACGTTCAAGAAGTGAAAGTTACTAGTAATAAACGCCATCTCTGCCTTTATATTTGTGTGGAGTGAGATGGAAAAAAAAAGGAGAAGCGAAATACCGTCGACATATGGTAGTGGTCACTGGTCGGAGCTACTTTGTCTTGTGATGAATTTTGCCAAGAGAGAAAATGCTTTTAAACTGAGTTTTTAGTTCATAAATTGCGAGTGTATAAATAGACGAATTATTAAGGGGTCCTTCCATTTTTTTTATTCCCCTTACAAGTTGGAAAATGATTTTCAAAGAAAAGAAATTTTGAATTAAGAAAAAACGAAGATAAGAAAGAACAATATTAAAATGGTCCGACCCCGCTATTGACAAATAATGAGGTGCGGCTTGTAAAAATCTACATGTTTCCCCGGGTATTGTTTTTTATAATATGATTACACCAGTTTTGCTGTTGTGTCTCAGAATTAAGGCCTTGTTTGTTGCACCTACCGAGCTTTTTCTTTCTTCTGCAGGACCAAATTATATAGGAGCTTCCTGAGCTAAAAAAATATAAATACAAATAATCCGAAGACGCATTTTTTTTTGTTTCAAATCACAATTTGATTGTTTATAATGTTCGAGCCAAAGAATAACACGAAGTGTGAACTAATACCAGAAAAATCTAGACAGACTAATTAACTCTTGATATGAATCAAACATGGATCAAATGATTCAGAACTACAAATTATAGGAGCAACCGATTAACCATTTCAAATTTGGGAACCACCGTTAGAATGGACGGTGGTGTGAAGACAATGTTTACTATATATTTGAAAAAGCTACTACATATTTGCAACGTTTCAAGTTTAAATTCTCTTGCTTTTGTTCACATTGAGCCAATGTGACTATAAAATAGGGAGTTGTCCATGGGTTTGAAGAGTGAAATACAAGAGTGAGAGGGCGAGAGAGAATATAAGAGTTATATTTTTCTTTTAGGACTAAGCAGTTTAGCGAAACTCGTAAGAAAATTGAACGCAATTTTCTTAACTTGTATTTGCGAGTTATGAGTGTTGTAAACACTTCTAACATTTTTCCCTAAGGTAAATATCTGCAACAGCCGGTGGATGTAGGCAATTTTGACCGAACCACGTCATATCATGTGTTCTTTATTTATTGCTACGTTTCTGCATTTTCTTGAATCTGATTACAAAGTAAAACCCGAAAGTTTTTCCTAACCACTGCCGTTACAAAAGTAACTTGATATTAGAAAACAGGATTTATTTCTTCAATCCTTAGGGAATCTCTGATAAAGGTTAAATAGGATCTCGATTTGCAGGATAGTATATGACTGCGATTTGTTGTTCTCTTTTAAAAAGTGTAAGTATGACGTTATTGATCTTTATGTCGCTGCTACTAACCACAGACCAGTAACCTTTTTAAACTTTCGGCCATGAAAAATATTGATTGACTTTTCCTTTGGCCATGAAGAAAATATCAAAACATTTGGAGTCGAACCTCGTTTATATACTCGCAGATGTACAACCTCTGAATCTCGTAACTAAACAAATTGAGATCTCACTATACATGCATTTACTTCCCCTAAACTAGTTACACCAAAAGTTACTTCCTCTAAACTAGTTACACCAAAAGTAAATCCAAAAGAGATGCTAATAAAAGCGTAAGCTGTCAAATGTACAAATACAGACCTAAAATCCATGGAAACAGAGAAATTATCGCCACCTTATGATAATTTAATGGTGATTATCTCTGCTAAACAAAGGTTTGTTTAGCCACACACCCCACACGGGCCAAACATGACCAAACTTCCTGATGTAACTACAAAATATAAAGATCAATAAATAGACATAAAAACCATCTTTTGGCATATAGCTTGTTCACTAAATAGCTGAAAAGTGAATCCATATAAACCTGGAATCTAACCAGAGGAGAGACAAGTGGAGAAGGGAGCTTAATAGGTTCAGCAGTTTGAAGGAGATTCAGATGAGCAGAACTTGTTATAATCCGATCGATTTCTACAGATTGAGATACCTTACAAATACCTCAAACAGAGGTATTCTAACATTTACCAGTGTGAATGAGCTTTTTAAACAAACAAGATTTGCACTGCTACTTACTGAATAAAACAAAAAGGTTCGGTGATTACGGTGGGACTAAAGTTGGAGACTATGCATGAGTAGAAAAATATAAGAATATCAATGGCAGACCGGAACCCTCGGAAAGCTCACTCCAAAAGTGGAGTAATCAATTTGAAATCAACAATTGCAAAGGCGTAAACTAGTAGCTCTTCCGACATTACACATGTTTATCTAGAAAAATATTGGAAAACCATCAAAGCCAATTTTAAGAAAACTTGTGTAGCGACAGTGAGAAACCAAACGTGATTTTGGATATAGAATTCGTGACAAGAAGCAGCTTGATAATCGAAATCAAATGAACACTAATAGACTCAACAGAAAATTTAGCCAAATCCAACAATTGCAAGTTAAGATCAGTCAAGATGTTTAGTATTCCTAGAACATATTAATTCTTGCAACATATGTAATTAGCTACAATTGTCTAACCCTTCTGCAAATCTTCAAATCCATTATAATTATTCAAACGACACATCACATACTAACTCAAAAAACCAGTGGGCATTATGGAAATTGCCATTCATTTGCAAGGACATGCTAACTCCAAGCAAATGAACAGATCATATCACTGTATCACTATCACAATAGGATTGTTTGGAGTAATACAGTTGGTCTCATAATAGGATAATTCAAGGAAAGGAATTGTATATTCTACAAGAAAAAAGAAAATAAATCAATCTAATAAAGCAAATTAATGATTGAGGACCCAGAGTAATACTCCCTAACTAATAAGACAACATCATCTTTAAGTTGGTAATTACAGATGTACCAAAATATCTCTTCAAAATTGTTTCCGACTAAGGGTCCAATAGAACATTTCATCAAAGATCATTCATGTCAGAATAAGAAGAAAACTGCATGGCGACATCTTTCATTATCTGAATTAAACCATTTAAGTCATTGCTCCCTAATTCAAGACAGTCTCTTAGTAAGTCGCCTTCAATGACCTCTTTCTGCACTGTCTCGACCAATTGCCTCAAAGGCCCCTGAAAGTTGTCAAAAATGAAAAAAAGTCAATTAGAATAAAACCAACGACTAACAACAACATATAAAAGAAAACTAAAGTAGTCGATAGGATGTTTTAGTCAAAAACTAAAAGTTATAGTAAAGGCCTCGCCGATAGGACTAAAACTATAAAATCACATAGGAAGAAATTTTTATTTAATCCTGATGAAGGCCTGCACGTTACGACAAATTAAGCTGTTAGTGAGATAAATTACACCTTTATAGTTTTTTTTTTCTCTCTCATTTAGAGATAAAACCTGCGAAACTTCGTAGGCGACAGGGTTCGAACCCTGACGGTGAGCATGATATACTCGGATACCAACCACATGGCTACCAACCACTTGCTCTCCTTTATAGCTTTTAGACCCCATAACACCAACAACATAACACCTTTCAGTACCTAAATTGAGCATATACTTAATTACTTATTGAGGAAAACATCACATTGCTTTATGGCAGTGCTTGTCTTGTTCTGACCCACCATTAGTCATGTTACAGTACAACAAAACTCTCCTCATGAATGAGCTTGTCTTGTTCTGACCCACCATTAGTCATGTTACAGTACAACAAAACTCTCCTCATGAATGAGCTGAGTATTAATTAGAATGCAAAGTAAAAGTAGTTATAATTCAAATTCAAAGATCAAAGACTATATAAAATATCCTTGTCGAGATTAACCAAAATGTGATTTTAGCAGAGCATGTCAATTTCTACATAAAAGACATAAAAGAGGGATTTTATGGAAAAATTTGTTTTGAATGAGGTGTTTCAGTGGAAAAATATTTCGTAAATTTACATGCATCTCTGCCCCTGGATGAATCCTGATTAAGCCAATGAATGCAACTTATGAACTATTACAATTCACAATCAAGCATTCAACTTTGCAAAATAATAATAATAGCTTATACTACAAAAGAATCACTTTTAAGCACAAATAAATACAAGCAAATAGATAAAAATAGGGAAAACTAACCGAAGGATGGAACAACCAACCAAACTACATGCATGCATCCAATCAGGGGGAAGTTAAGTGGGGACGATCGGGTGCCACGGCACCCCCCATAATTTTAGAAATCCCAAGTGACGCAATTTTTTTTTAGTACAATTTCTTTTTAGGTGTAGATTTGGCACCCCATAAAAATATGTTACTTGTACATATATTTATAGCTAATGTTTGAACCCAAAACATAATAATTAAATTTGGGCCGAAAGACCCAATTATATTTTTCTTTAATATTTATGAAGATGGACCTACTTCTCTAAAGGGAGAAGCTCGTTCAACACATAAGGCATTAACTTCCTTTGAATTTGTCTTTATACTTCATCTTATGAAGTCAATGTTAGGAATCACGAATTCTCTTTGTCTAACTTTGCAATCTAAAACTCAAGACATTCTTAAGGCTACTTCAATGGTTTTATCTACTAAAAGCCTTCTTCAAAATCTTAGAGATGATGAATTCGATGATTTGGTTGCTACCGTCAAACTCTTTTGTGAATCACGCAACATTGATATCCCAAACTTGAATGCAAAATATTCTTCGAGTTATGATCCCACTCGTGATAACTTTTCAGTACTTGACCGCTATAGAGTTGATATTTTCTATCGTGCTATAGATTTTCAAATTCAAGAACTAAATCGTCGCTTTGATGAGCAAGTAATGGAATTGTTAGTTATTAGTTCTACTTTGAATCCTAATTGTCACTCTTCAATATTCAAAATTGATGATATTTGTCTACTTGTTGACAAATTTTATCCGGAGGACTTTACGGAGTTTGAGAAAAGTAACTTGAAATTGGAACTTCGACATTACGAGAATTGTGTTATTTCTCTTCCTGAATACAAGAATTTATCATCGATTTCCGAGCTTTGTCAATGGTTGGTAGAAACAAAATGGTCTACAACATATCAGCTTGTTTATAGAATTGTGGTTCTCATGCTTACTCTTCCCGTTTCTACCGCCACCGCAGAAAGATCATTTTCAGCTATGAATATCATCAAAACTAGTATTCGTAATAAAATGAAAGCCGATTATCTTGAAGATTGTATGATGATGCATATTGAGAAAGATATTGCTTCAAAATTTAGCACGGAAACTATCATTGATGCATTTGCGAATGCGAGCAGCCGTCGGGTTCATTTCTTTTGATTTTATCAGGTATCATGTTAGTTATTTGCAATAATTTTTGTGTTTATGCTTTGGTATTTGTTCAACAACACTTAAATGGGGTATATAGATTATGGGTGAGTATGAAAAATTATTATTTTAAGTTGCTTTTTTTTTTTGGTATATTTTGGCACCCCCATTTACATATCATGGCTTCGCCCCTGCATCCAATTCCCAATAACTCCCCGTTACTCCACTAATTGTGACTAACATTTATGATTCATCAATCAAGTATTGAGTTTTACAACAACAAAAAATTACTCACAAGTAACAAATAGTACACTTTTAAGCACTTTTTCGAAAAAGGAAAACCTAGCTAAAACATATTTGCAGAAGGTTCCCTTTAAGGGTAAAAAAAACATAAGCTTTTACGACATAAAAATCACAAGATTTCTCACAAGGCGTTTTCAAGCTTTAAATCAAGCTTTTTAGCTTAACTTTTCTAGATAGTGATTTTAAGTACATAAAAGCAACCAAATAGACAAAATTCAGAAAAAAGTAACCGCCCGATAGAACACTTTAAGCAGCCTAACACAAATTCATAATTCACAATCAAGAGTATTTAAGTTCTAACAAAAAAAAAAAATGCACTTTTTAGCAAGTTTTTTGAAAAAAAAACGAAAACCAAGTTATATCATTCTTGCTAAAGCCTTGCTAAAAGCGTAAAAAGACGTAATCTCCCGGTGCAAAATAACCTAAGATTTCTCGCAAAGCATTTCCTAACTCGGCTTTTTTAACAAGTACTTAGAAATCCAACAAAAGTATTCCGGGTGTTAATAGGCCTACGATTTTTTGCAAAGTATACTTCAGCTCAGATTATCTCTGTTTTAAAAAGCTCCATAGAAGCTCGATTAAAAGCTTTAAAAAAAGGTCAAAAAGCTCTCTTTTCCACTTTAAGCTGCTCAAAGCTTACGCTTTTTGCACTTTTAGTGTAACTATTGCAAAAACGCTTTCGTTAAGTTTTCGCTTTTTAAACACTTGATTATTTTAAACATTGCTTTTCTTAAAGTAGACAACAAACAGCAAAGAACTAAAACGAAACGAATGAAATAACGCCAATGTTTTCGGCATAAAAAGCCTAAGATTTCTCGCAAACTATATTCCAGCTTAGTAAAGTAGATAACGAAAACAACTCACGGAGCGATGAAACACCCTAAGCAGCCTGCGAAACAGCAAGTTACACGCCTTCAGCACCCCCCTATAATTCCTCGCAACCCAATCCGTCCTCTCCCCCTCGCTCCCAAGCCTCATAACCTCAGTCACCGCCCCAATCAGCTCATTCAAATCCTTAACCACCCCAAACACCTCACTCACCTCCATACCATCTCGCCATGCGTAGTTTCTAACATAGTCCCAGCCGAGGGAGAGGAGTGTGCGCCATAAGCCGAGGCTTGTGGCGCGGTCGAGCTTGTTGGCGATGAAGGTGGCGCGGTCCGAGCCAGGTTTGTCGCCGCGGGAGAGGCGGAGAGAGGAGACGCGAAGGAGGAGGGAGTGGAGGGTGGTGAGGGTAGTGAGGGAGAGAGAGTGGGTTTGTGGTGGGTTGAAGAAGAGGAGGAGGATGATGATGAGAGAGAGGGAATGCCTGACGTGCATTTTTTTTTTTACTCTTTTTGCTTTTACACGTAAAATAAAACAAGTACAATTTTATCCGTTTTATAATTTATATAAAAATTATAAAATAATTTATTTTAAATATAATTATAAAATTTAACATTTGAATTAAATAATTAATTTTTAAAAAATTTTATTTCAACAATTTTAATATAAGTTATTCGCTGATTAAAATTGCACGTATTTCGTAATGTACAGCAGCACCAGAGTAATATTACTAGTATATATAATATTAATGTGCCGTTATCAAAACCTTAAACCCGTTCAGATAGATAAAGTGAATAAGACCGTACACTTTATTATTTTTAGTCGTTTTCGGTTCTTTGGGCTTTTCGGTTTTTAGTCAGCCTCAACTTAAATTAGTGAGGGCAAAAGAGGGAATGGTGAACCAATCGACACGTCTATGTCCATTGTTTCACTCTCTCTATTTTCAAATTATTGTCCTGTTTTGTCAATCATCCATTTTTTTTTTATGTTTCTTTCAATGTTTACCCTTATAAAACAAACATTTCCTTATAAAATATGTTTGGATCATGTTTATATGTGTAATTGCAAAATATTAGACTTACTAATTATGGAAAATGGAGAATAATTTAGAAACTTCCTACAAATGAATAATGAACCATTAAAAAAAACAGATGGAAGATAGTATTGGAGATATTATTGGAGATGTAACCGTGTCGGTACCGATTTAGTTAAAGAGAAGAAAAGTCAATGCTATTTCATTTTTTGTATCAAGTAATTAGAAAGTCGTGCAAAAGGTGTACATGCACCAAATACTCCAAAATACTACTCCCTCCATTCTCATTTAATTTTTCATTACGAAAGTATGTTTAATTTTAACCGGTTTATAACTTGTATCAAAATTGTCGAAATGAATTTTTTTAAAATCTAATCATAAAATTTAACATTTGAACTATATAATCAGCTTTTGAAAAAATTTATTCTGACAATTTTAATATAATTTCTTGGCCGGTCAAAATTGTACGTAGTTTCGTAATAAACAATTAAATAGGAACGGGGGTGGTATAAAATATTGTATGAAGTACTTGTGATACAATTGTTGTAAACCTTTAATTGATATTTATTTTTCCATTCTTAGTTTCTTTTTATAATAGGGGTACGTAGTATGTGAGTATGAAGAATTGTCAATTTTTTATGGAATGAAAATAAAATCGTTCAATCATTAGCAAATACAGTCGAAAAATGGTTGTAAACATTTAATTGATAAGTCTGTCATATCTCTATAAATTTACAAGTTTTTCTTTCCTTTTCATTGATTAACGAATAGAAAATATATATTTTAATCAGAACGAGATGTTTCCTTATATTCATAAGGAAACGTATGATATTGCCCATGCAAATAAACTCTTTCAATATCATGGTATTGTCACTCTCAGGGGGTCTTCCAGTCAGTAGAGAAGCGTTTTTTATTTTGTCTCAAGGGGCTAACACCCCCGAGCTTGTGCCCCCTTATTCAAGAGATATTTCCTTCTCTGTATCCATACTCAGGGATATTCACCCTCAAAAGTATATTTTCTACACCCATAATCAAGTGATTTAGTAGTACCTCTAGGCATATCTCTTTGCCTTATATCTCTATTTGTATCAATTATGAACCAGCTATGATATGATAATAGCTAAATATCGATAGTAAATCATCAATACTTAACTTGTATTTTGCTTTTAGGTAATAATAAATCAATTGTCACGTTAGACAAGTCGTTTTATGACCAAGTAGGCCGCGTAGTTGTCTCGGGTTGAACCCTAACCCATCTTCATAGAGTATTTCTTCGGGTCCCGCTTAATGGCATTGATTGCTCAGTAATTATCTTAATTGCAACCCTAGTCTTAAAATTTTACCCCGTCAAAACCAATTTTTTCAACGAACTAAATAAAAGTTTTATCTTAACCAACTTTGAAAACTTCTTACTCATCCAAATAAAAAAATTAAAAAGTGGATAACCGTAAGTCACAATCGAAATCAAAAACATAAATCATCTACGAAATATGATAGAAACAACATAATTTTTCCAAACCAGAAATAAAAACTTATAATAAAAACCAAACTATTTTAGAAAATTTAAATAATAATACACAAATATATATTAGTTCATATAAGTATTAGTAACAAAACTGTCAAATCATTTTTTTCCATCCCTACGACACTTTCCCAAATCAAATATTGATTTTCATAGCCCTAATTCGGACGTAACTTCGGTTCGGAAACATGATGAACTCAAATTACTTAACCGACCTCAAAAATCAACTAATAATACCCAAAAACCCTCCACTTTGTTATGAAATTCGGCCTAATAAGCCCAAATCTATAAAACAATACTATTTACTCCCAAAAACCACCAAATAGGAAAAACCAGAAAATTAATAAATAAATAAGAAAATGTTAGATCTATATCTTCACCATGTATATATACAGAAAAAATATCAACGTACCTGATAGAACATAAAAGTTGGACCCGAATGTTCTATTCGGGTATGAATCAACCCACACGTTGTAAATGGGTATCTAACGCTTAAATAGGCTACAACATGCATATTCTTCAAAGATGAGGGTGGATATTGTTAAAAGCTCAAACCCACTTAACAAGGGACCCATGTCTGAAAAATTCCAGGAGATGGAGACATTTGTCAACATCCCATGAGACATAATTGCTTATAAATAGCCATCTATCCCTCCTAAAAGAAGAACCAGAAAATCTACCTAAAAAATAGAGAGAAGGAGAGAAAAGAGAAAAACTTGTCAGAACTCACCACACTCAAAAGCAGACCGAGCAAGATACAAAACCGAACACCGAGATCGAAGGAATATCAAGATCATCCGAACAAGTTGTAATACCGAGCATAAATATAAATAGGAAATTGTATTCCGGGCAATTATACCACCAAGCTTAATAAAAGATTAAATAAGAGTTCATTATTTATTCTATTTTTATATACTATATTGTTGTTGAAAAGCCTAACCCCACCCATAAAAGTTATGGCTTTATCAAATGGCGCCGTCTCCGGGAATCATCTAGTTCCCAACTAGTTTCGAAATCGAACACCAATACTCTATCAGGCGAGCAACAATGGTGACCAATATAGAGGAAACTCATCCCGATATAGTCGAAACCAATAACCAAAACGTACAAATTAGCCAACAAGACTTCGACGAACTACTTGCTATCCGCGACAGATATGACGCTATCCAGTTCGGAAACCAACCAACAACCTCCAATGTCCACCAAAAACAACAGGCCGAACAACCAAAACAGCTTGACGGAATCGTCGACGAGAACCCTACGTCCTCGGATGACGAACAAGCATTGCCCGTATTAAGGAGCGCAAGAACGCGCTTACCCGTATCCCAGGCAGGACCGAGCTCAAGAGCCCCACGGCCAGCAGCCTCGGTTAATTCCAGTTCCCACCAAATCCATCTTCCAATGAACGAAGCCCACCGGTTTGGCATGCCAGAGGGCTTTGTCCTCGAGCAAACGTCTCGACCTCCAATATTCCCACCGCGGGTAATTACCCCGTCCACGGTGGAAGTACAACCCCTCGCTCCCCAAGCAGGGAACGAGGCCGCCTTAACACGAGCTGAGCGGGTCAAAACGCCCAGCTTCAAGCTCAGCTGGCCGCATGCATGTCAGTCATGGCAGCAGCAGGTATCACGATACCGCCCATTCAAACCGACAATGCACATGCCGACCACCGACATGGCATGGAAGATTCCGCCTACAGGGCTGCCATGGAAGTGGCAGGGCTGCAACCAAATACAAGAGGACCCTACCAAGGGGGCAATATCCCAGTAACGATCCCTCAAACATTCGCCCACCCAAACACTCTTACGGGACATATCATTGCCGCGAACCCGCACGACAAGGGGTACCCCAACCACAGAGTCGTGGTAGGATACTACCCACAACCCCACCAGTGAGGATACCCCCCCCCCCCTCTACCAAGCACCGGATGAAGCGTTCCAACATGCTTGGGACGTATGCCAAGAAACCCCATGTATCGAGCATATCACTCGGTACCGCAATCCTAGGGGGTTCATCATCCCCGAATTCAGGCTATACGATGGGAAAAGCTGCCCAATCGATCATCTGTGCCATTACAAAACGAGGATGGAATTGTGGAGCGATGACCCTGCACTGATGTGCAAGTTTTTCAAAAATAGCTTGGGCCAAGAGGCTTCGTCGTAGTATCACAACCTGACATGGGGTTCCATAGGAAGCTGGGTGGAGCTTCTCCGTGTGTACTCCACCCGATATGCTGCTCATCGGAAGAAGAAGGTCAACATCGACACCTTTCTGAAAATGGCAATGCAGCCGAATGAACGACTCAATGATTATTGCATACGTTTCATCGACGTGGCAAACCAGATTCCGCAGTACGCCAATAATATAGCCATCCAAAACTTTATCAACTCCATTCCTGGCGGCTATTGGGCGAGAAGGAAGTTCATAGGCAAAAGCTTTCCGACCACTGACGCTCTGCTAGCCTATTGTACCCACCTCACCGATAAGAACAAGGAAATACGACTCCTAAACCGAACTCTTCCAAGAAGAGAGTCGATCCGAGATGCACAAGTGGGCCGCAAGAGAACCAAGAACAATCAGGGGAAAGTCGTCAGACCGACCAGAAGGGACAAAGGTCCCGAGGTCCACGACAGAGTAGAGCAACCCCGAGAACCCGAGCACAAACCACTCCATCTCACATACCCGATGCCGATCAATGAGCCTAAACCGCTCCGGATCGCCTACCCAACGTCCCCCAAACCACTTCAACAAGGTCGGTTCCCAGAGAGGGAACGCCGAAGTATCTACGAACCTGTCGAGCTGCGATACACTTTCAACCTGTCTGCTGAAGATATCCTTAAGGATATATGCAGGGAAAGTTGGTATTCCCGACCACAACCATTCGCTACTCCCCCCAATCAAAGAGATTCCAAGCTCTTCTGCGCCTATCATGAGGATCACGACCATCTCACCAAGCATTGTCGCAATCTGCGGTGGAAGATGAACTCGTGGGGTGACGCATGATACCTCAATAAGTTCATCAAGGGTGCCGGGATCAAAGGCAAACAGCTAGCCATCGATGGAGCCGACAACCGGCGAGGCAAAACAATCAACGTCGTTCATCTGTCACGACCCATAACCACGGGCGGGGAAAGATCACAACAGCGGCAACTGGCACACTTTGGGCAAGTAGCCAAGGCGTCGCAGGCGTCAACTTCTAAACGGCAATGCATGCTGCAGCGACGCCCACCCATTTCTTTCTCAGATCTCGATGAAGAAGGGGTGGTATACCCCCATGGGGATGCCATTAACCTCCGCATCCAAATCGGCATAGACACGGTCAGCAGAGTGCTAGTCGACCAAAGGAGCCTCTTATGATATCATGTACAAAGAGCTCTTTGACAAAATGGAGCTCAAGCTGCAAGACCTACAGCCGACCGACGTCACACTGATTGGGTTCATCTTCGAGACGACTAAACCATTAGGGAAGATCATCCTCAGTGTTACAACGGGATCCGTATCAGTCCCCATAGAATTCTTGGTGGTCAATGACAATTCAGGCCATAATGCGATCTTGGGCCGACCATGGCTTCATGCCATGCGGGCCATACCTTCGACATACCACCAGAAGGTGCAATACCCCAACGCTAGAGGGGAGGTCGAGACGGCCCGAGGATGTCAAGAGGATTCACGACGCTGTGAAGACATCACCGCAGCTCTGAAGAAACAGCTAGTTGTGGTCGAACAACCCTCGAGCACGAGGAAGCTCCTCAACCAAATAGCCCGAACTGAGAGGGTTGTTGAGGAACAAGTGGGGGAGACGCTCCGGAGGGTGAGCATCCCTAATATGGATGAGGAACACTACTTCCTCGTTGGTGATAGCCTCCCGAAAGGGGAATCCGAGGAACTAGAAACGTTCCTCTTCAGTAACATCGATAAATTCGCATGGAGCCCCAAAGACATGCCGGGCCTAGACCCTAAAACAGCATGTCACCGCCTAAGTGTTAATGCCGAGTATAGGCCAATCGCTCAAAGGAGCAGGAAAGTATCCGTCCAGCACAAAGCGGCTATAATTGCAGAAGTCCAAAAGCTGTTAGAAGCCGGGGCTATAAGGGAGGTGTTCTACCCAAAATAGTTATCCAATCCGGTTGTCGTCCCAAAGAAGAACGGGAAGGAAAGAGTCTGCATAGACTTCACCAATCTGAACAAGGCTTGCCCGAGAGATCCATTCCCCCTCCCAAGGATTGATCAACTGGTGGATGCAACGACGGGAACAGAAAGGATGACCTTCCTTGACGCTTACTCGGGTTATCACCAAATCCCCCTCACCCATGAAGATCAAGAGAAGACATCGTTCATATCGCTTTTGGGAAACTATTGCTACACGGTAATGCCGTTCGGCCTACGCAATGCGGGGGAAACATATCAAAGGATGATAACGAATGTATGCCAAAAGCATATAGGGAAGACGATGGAGGTATACATAGACGACATGGTCGTCAAAAGCGAAAAAGCCACATCCCACCTTCAAGACATTAAGGACGTCTTCCAAACACTGGGCGAGCACAAACTAAAGCTCAACGCGAGTAAATGCGCGTTCGGTATCAGCAAAGGGAATTTTTTAGGACATATGGTCAGTCGAAGAGGAACAGAGGCAAATCCCGACCAGATCACAGCCCTACGGAACCTAGCAGCACCCAAGAACAAGAAACAGATACAAGAGCTCACCGGAATGATGGCCGCACTGAGCAGATTCATCAGTCGATCCGCCGACAAGGGACGACCATTTTTTGAAACACTCAGAAAGGATAAAAAGTTTGTGTGGGACCCTGAGTGTGAGGCTTCATTTAAAACCTCAAAGAGTATCTGAGGACGCTGCCACTGCTAGTAAAGCCGAACAAAGGAGATATTCTGGCTTGTTACTTAGCAGTTTCCACAACCGCCGTGAGCGCAGTCATCCTAAGAGAAGAAGGTCGAGAGCAATTCCCGATCTACTTCGTTAGTAAAACTCTGGTCGAAGCCGAGACACGTTACCTACCATTAGAAAAGCTATGCTTGGCACTGGTCGTTGCGACTAGGAAACTGCCGCACTACTTCATAGCTCACCAAGTCCAAGTTTACACGAAATTCCACATCAAGGAATCTCTTCGACGGACGGACATAAGCGGCAGAGTTGCGGCTTGGGGGGTCGAGCTGTCCCAGTTCCATATAGGATTTGAACCCCGACATGCCATAAAAGGACAAGTCTTAGCCAATTTTGTCGCCGAGTTCACCGAAGGATATGACGAGCCATTGGCCATATCCCCCCAATCTCACTGGCAAATACATGTCGATGGATCCGCCACCAAAGACGGATCTGGAGCAGGCATCGTCCTAAAGTCCAGCGAAGGAGCAATCATCGAGAAAAGCATCAAACTAGGCTTCCGAGCTACTAACAATGAAGCAGAGTACGAAGCCATGATAAACGGCATGCTCATTGCACGGTCCCTCGGATGCTCCCACTTAATTGCTAATTCCGACTCCATGCTAATCGTCAACCAGGCCATCGGGGAATACCAAGCCAAGGACGACCGGATGATCCTCTACCAAAAGAAAGTCCATAGCTTAATGGCCATGTTCGAAGAGTGCGAATTAATCAGGATTAATCGCACCGATAACGCACATGCCGACGCATTAGCAACCCTAGCTTCGACATTAGCATTAGCCAACACTCGGTCAATCACAGTGGAACTTCTGGAAACCCCGAGCATAAACAGAAAAATTGACCGAATCACGTCAATACAATACGAACTATCTGCGAAACGGGATGCTCCCGACAGATAAGATAAAAGCGTTGAAAATCACAAGAAAGGCCCCCCGGTTCTGGCTATCCGAGGACGACAAACTGTACAAATCCAGTTACCATGGACCCCACCTTCTGTGCGTCCAGCCCGAGCTTCAACAGCCAGTCCTGAAGGAGATCCATGAAGGATCCTGCGGAGCACACATCAAAGGGAGGTCCCTCGCTAACAAGGCCATCACACAAGGTTATTGGTGGCCCTATATCAAGAGAGACGCCGACGTCTACATCCAAAGATGCGACAAGTGCCAACGATTCGCCAAGATACCTCGGCTCCCATCGTCCATGATGACCCCAGTATCGGCTCCGTGGCCATTTGCACAATGGGCAATTGACTTGGTCGGCAAGCTTCCAAGAGCACCTGGCAGCGTGGAATATCTGATCGTTGCGACGGATTATTTCACCAAATGGGTCGAAGTTAAACCCCTCCGAGAAATCAAAGCCAGCAACGTTAAACAATTCATCTGGGAGTACATCATCACCAGGTTCGGTATACCATACGCTATAGTCACCGACAACGGAACCCAGTTCAAAGATGCCAATCTACAGCTATGGTATGAAGAACTAGGTATCCGGAAGTTTTATTCAACGCCGACATACCCATAGGGCAACGCACAAGCTGAAGTGTCAAACCGAACAATACTAGATGGTATCAAGACAACCCTTGAACAAGCAAAGGGGAGATAGCCCGAGCGGCTACTCAACGTCTTATGGTCATGTCGAACCATGCTGAAGACGGGCACCAAGGAAACACCGTTCAGCTTAGCATACGGCGTCGAGGCCATTATACAAACAGAAATCGGGCTACCCACACTCCGAACAACTTTAGTCGAACAGGGAAACAATGAACAAAGAATGAGAGAGGAACTCGACATGATAGACAAGAAACGAGAAATAGCAGCCCTTACCCTAGCAAAATACCAACATAGCGTTAAGCAAGCTTATGACAAGAAAGTAAAAGGGACCAAGGAATTCATGGTAGGAGAACTGGTGCTGCGAAAAGTAACGGTCTATACCCGCAATGAAATACATGGCAAGCTGAGCCCCACCTGGGAAGGACCATACGAGATCGTAAAGAGGACAAGCCCGTTTCCTACAAAATCAAAAGCGTTCTGTTCGAAAATAGCAGAGGAGAGAAAAATTCTTGGAATGCGGCTAACCTGAAGAAGTACTACGTGTAAACTAGCTTATCAGTACAGGTACTACCTTACCTCTCCTGCTTAATGACATTGTCTTTTGAATAAGTGCAGTATCTTGTCATACTATCTAATAAGTGCAGCTGAAATTCTCAAACGGCATGCCTAAGGGTATGCCTAGGAATACTAAAGTCCTCCGATGAACCGGAGGCATATGAAATTCTCAAACGGCATGCCTAAGGGTATGCCTAGGAATACTAAAGTCCTCCGATGAACCGGAGGCATATGAAATTCTCAAACGGCATGCCTAAGGGTATGCCTAGGAATACTAAAGTCCTCCGATGAGCCGGAGGCATATGAAATTCCCAAACGGCAGACGTGCCCAGGAATACTATGAAATTCTCAAACGGCATGCCTAGGGGTATGCCTAGGAATACTAAAGTCCTCCGATGAGCCGAATGCATCTGAAATTCTCAAACGGCATGCCTAAGGGTATGCCTAGGAATACTAAAGTCCTCCGATGAGCCGGAGGCATCTGAAATTCTCAAACGGCATGCCTAAGGGTATGCCTAGGAATACCAAAGTCCTCTGATGAACCGGAGGCATATGAAATTCTCAAACGGCATGCCTAAGGGTATGCCTAGGAATATTCAAGTCCTCCAATAAACCGGAGGCACATGTGCAGGTACCAATAATCAAAAATCAAGCAAAAGAAAACTAAAACAAAAAGGCAATATACAGGTACCAATAACTCAAACCCGCATTACGGAGGCAACCAGTTACCAAGCAAAAGAAAACAGAGAAAAAATAATCCGATCAAGGAAATATCAACAAGACAATAAAAAGATCCAATACACGAATAAAGGAATGAAGTAAATAATTCACGCCCACGTTACGGAGGCAATAATGTACGACGAATAGATAAAGCAAGCAATTAAGACGAACTGCTACATGACGAACATGTCGGTACATGACTTAGCCCGACCTCCTCGTCATCTGTCGCCGTGTCTTCGTCAGACTCTTGACCCTCAAAACGCTCCTCAGAAATAAGAAAATCGAAATTGGTCGTATAAATACCCACATGTTGCCCCACCTCGAGCCGAGCTACGAATTCTGACCCCCTCGCATTCTCATAGGCAGCAGACGCACCCTTAAGACAAGCTTCGTCCACAGTGTGCTGACGAGCTTCATACAGTTCAGCATAGGCATCATGTCGACGTGTAGACGCACGAAAGAATTTCATCAAGACATTGGCCTGGGCTATTAACAACTTTAATTTACCAAGCCATTTATCCTTTAAATGCCAATACTGGGCCAGACGACGCTCTTGCACCTCATAAACATGTTCGGCGCGTCCCACATAAGCACGGAACGACGCCGATTGAGTTCGTAATTTTTTCTTAAGCCGAGCGCATTGAACTTGCAGCTTTTCATTCTTTCCCATCAGGATATGAGGTAAATGGGTACGAGCCTCCTCTGCCGCGTCGGACGAACCCCCAACCTGGGCAGCACCAGTAGGTTCTTGCCCCACGCTAACAGGGGGCGCAGAGCCAATCTGCGGTACCACATTAGGAAATGCCTACGAATAAAAGAGAGAAAAAGACAGTGGAATCAATACAACTAAAGAACCGACAAAGCCAAATCCAAATAAATAATATTTTTTATACAAGCCTGAAGAAACTCAAAATGCAAACTACTCTCAAAACTCAGTCAGATAAACCCCCGACAGAAGCCGAGGTCTCGGCAGCATCAGCAAAGTGAATGTCCCTCAGAGAGACTATCTGCGTGCCCAAACGACCTTTTACCAAGGCATCCACCCTGTTCAACGCGTCCGTCGTTTCGGTTACCCGGGCCTTAGCGTCAACCATACGCTCCGCTCAGGTCACACCATGGGTACCATTCGCATACTCGTACACCTCTAGTGCCTGAGCCCGACTCCAATAGGCCTTGACGAAGGATAATAGCAGGTCCGCGTCTTCGAAAACGGCCCCCAACACCAAGTTCAAACTCGTCACCCGGCCCCAGGCTTCGTCACGAGAGCGCCGAAATGCACCCAGAAGCTCTTTGGCCTTACCCTTGTTTGCTGTATAGTAGGCGGTCTTCTTGCTGAACTTCTCTAACAAATTGCGTAACCGAATCGACAAGTTGGAAATATGAATATTCAGATCCTCAATTTTACGGCGAGCAGCATTCAATTCCGCAGTTAGGGACGCCTTAGACCTTTCCGGACCACCTATAACAGTATCATCTACACTACAACTAGGAGAGGCCCAGACCACCATGGCCAAGGGATTAACAGGTACCTGACAAGATTTTTATGTGTCCTTCAAAAGATGACGATAATGAACAACATGAAATTAACTAAGAAAGCCAAACAGGAAGAAAAAAGAGCACGCATATTATCAACTTCCCAACAGAATGTCCTTATAGATGCAAAAACAGCCCACAATCCGGGTACAAAAAAAAAGGGGGACACCCTACACTAAGCTACACAAAAAAATAAAAAAATAACTACAAGTATATGATCAGTGCTCCACCTGAGAAGATGACGGTGGGGGAGTAGCAACAGTAGCAGACTGAGGAGTCGAAGGAGCTGAATCGGAATGGGGACGAAGCGCCATTGAGGTCGTCTGCCCCGGCAGCCGCGGAAGCTCCTCATCCTGAAGGTTGGCCCAATCTAGAGGCTTCGCCGGTGCACCTTGCGGACAGGGATAAACCAATTCCGACCATGCCCGGTCCGACAGAGGTACCTTTGCAAAATTCAGAGCACGAACATGAGCGCAAAAAACAGAAAAATTGGCAATCGCTTTAAACTTTGTCCGCTCTTCCACTTGCGCCGCATTCAAAGAAGCAATCTCGGCTTTTTCAGCCTCCATATCCTCTGCCATGAGCACGTTATCGGCTTCTAATAGGTCATATTTTTCGACCATAAGCTCCTTCTCGGCCTCCAACCTCTCAACCTCCTTGGTCAGGCGTAAATTATCCCCCACCACTTTGTCATAATCAGCGGCTAACTTCACCATCTGCACTTTCTCCTCATCCATTGCCTTAATTTCGGCAACTAGGTTCTCTTTCTCAGCCTCGAGCTCAGCCATTGCCTAATTTTCGGCAATCAGCTTCTCTTTCTCGGCCTCGAGAGCCGTCAACTGATCCCTCAGTACAACGGTACCCACGAAAGCCTGTAATCAAAACCATTAGACACCAGCCACTTGAGGGCATAAAGAACTATATAACAAAAGACACACGAAACATACCCGAAGCGCATCATTGTTGGCCTGCTCAATGACCGACCCTAAAAGACGAGCAGCCATCTCCTCTGCATCCTTGAAGACGAGGGGCTTCAGAGCAGTATACCCCATCCTTAAAGCTCGGGGTTGCTCCAGCAATTTGACCCCACACCGATCAATGTAACGAGTCATTGCGACCCCGTCCACCACCACCTTTTCCGAGCTAGGGAGAACCTCATCCTCCCCTCCCATCACAACCTCCTCGGCAATCGCTTTGCCGGCTACCACCTCCACTTCCTCCCTAACCTCCTTCTCCGACGGACCAGTCTCAGGGGCCGTGGGCCCACTCACATCCTCAGTTCGGATGGGCAACATGACGGGCAGGTTCATCGTATCCTCACCCATGTTCACCATGAGGTTAAGATGTCTGAATATGTTATCGAACGACCCCTAAAACACAACAATACCCATTGACCGGGCAAGGGCAAGGGTAACCAATGAAGAAGTCAATAGCTGAAACATGATAATAGATAAAGAGAAGAACAATAGAAGTAGAAGATAATTCACAAAAATATTGCACGTACATCAACGTCAGAGGAAGCCGCCTCGGTGGATTCGTCTTGAGGAGCGATGACCGACGCCACATCTGTAACGACATCAGGAACCTCCTCATTCCCCGATGTATCCAACACCCTAGACCTCTTCGGGGTCCCAGAAACGGTATCTGCTGCACGGCGCTTAGGACGAACAGGCCTCCTCCCACCCCGAGAAGCGCTTTGAGCCTTCACAATTTTGAGGAATTCCTCCTCCGGCTCTATGGGAATCTCCGGCGCAGGATTACCCTTGGTCACTGGCCCTACAGGATAACCTAACAGCGTGGGAGCAGTACGACTTGTCGGGTCCTTAGTCGGTCCAGGCCCCCACCACTTCCACAGGGCTAAAAGAGCTTCGACATTGGGAGCGCCGAGGTCTGGAATATCGGGAGCAGTGGTTGCCGGTCCCGGAATCTGGTGCCCGGCACAACCCCAGTCTCCAGAAGCAATCACAATGCCCAGGTTATGCTCCTTGTTGGTGTCCGGCAGACCGATGACCAGCCGAGAGAAGGAGCGCAACATCTTCAAATAAGAGCTCCGATGATCAAAGCTCAAACTATAGACCCGAACACATCTTTCAGTTCGACATTGATCCCTAACACCTCCGACAACCTTCGAATACCGTTCAGGGTACGGTAGCCATTAAGGGCCAATTGGGCCGGGGCAATCTGGAATGCCTCAAAGAACGAGGCCATCCATTCAGTGAAATGAAGTATAAGACCCCCCGTAAAGAACACCGAGGAACAAACAGCTACCTCGCCGGCAGGAACGACCCCCATGACCTCCTCATCGGAGATAGGCAGTCGAATATGAATGCCGTCGGTTATCCCAGCCAGCTTCTTGAAATCCTCTTCCATAAATGGGCCCACTTGAGCCACGCATTGGGCCAGAATTTCCTATCCAAACGACATAACAACTTCATCAATATACTAACCAAAAACAAATCACACGAAACAGGTTCTCCACCCCCCCCCCCCCCAATTACCAGCAACCCTACACTTTTCCAACAAACAAAAATCCTATACATAACGAAAAACCACCAATCACCAACATAGATAGACATATATAGGCAAACAAGAACACATATCCACACAACATATATGACAACAACAACAAATCAAACATAAGACCCTAAGCACAAGAGATATACAGAAAGCCCCACAAAATACGGAAGCACTTACAGTCATGATTAAAGGGCAAACCGGAGATCGCCGCAGCAAATATTTTAGCAATAAGAAGAAACCCTGGGGAGAGAGTCAGAATATCTTTTGGCGGGAAACACAAACCCTAGAGAGAGAAAATAAGAGATCTTTTTCAGAAAGTTATGGGATAAAACCAAAAAGAGTTACTCAGCATAGTTAAAAAGGAGTGGAGCCACAAAAAGAATAAAATAATAACCGCCTATTTGTGTGACAGAGGTTTACTTTTTTTTTCAAGCCACATAAAAGTCCATATCCGCTATTGTCAACAAATCAATGCTCAAGATCCTGCCAACTCAGATAGTATATCCCACTAACCAATGCAGTTCACATCATTACACCTATATAAACGGCCAGTGGACCCCACCATGAAAAGCTTACAGCATACGCTACCCATAATACTACACCGAGGAGGCATCCCGGTAATATTCCTCGACCCCAAGCAGTTTATTATCATAGGACCATCGATCACGGTCGACGAAGACCGTTCCTAGCTCGACGGCTTTTCAGCATCCGATCTAGCAACGTTCTCTGGGGGGATAACCGTGCACTCTGCTCGGTGTCCAATACCCAGAGTAAGAAGATTCAATGGATAAGATCAAACACAAGGCCCAAGAAAACCCATTAATGAAGTCACACGCGTGCACAGTAAAGAGAAATTGCATTGGGGGAAATAAATCATACAAGAACAAGAAAAAGAAGAATTTTCATTAATTAAGGAGAGCTTCATTACAAGGTGCTACTCAACAAAAGGGCATTGTAACATCACAAAAAGAAAGAAAAAGAGGATTATTTTGTAGAGGGGCCAGCTTCATCGTCAGGCTTCTTTTTGGACTGAGCATACACTTCCTTGAGGGCCAATTTATAAGCCCTCTTAGAAGCAATATGCCTCTCTCTAGAGGCCTCGAGCTCTTTGATCCGAGCACGCGCCCAAATATTGTCGATCAGAGACCTCTGATATTCACTCTCCATGGTGTCCAAGCGCTTGTCCATCTCAACTGCTCGGCGAGCCTCCATGGTCAGAGAGGCGACCCTCCTTTCGAGAATACGAGCCTTCCTCACCTCCTCCTCTAGATGAGCTATGTATTCGGGAAGGTTGTCACCACTATTTTCTTGAGGAGAAGCCATTCGATTCGTTAAAAAAAGGAAAGTTATACAAAAAGACAGGTACATCCCCCTTTTATAGGAAGAAATAGTGGGAAAGATCAAAGGTCATCTCGGAAAAAGACAAACCCTTTTTAACTTCCCAAAGACATTTATGTCCAACTAACCACAGTTCAAATCCAATTCAGTCATCCAATGAGGTATTAAGAAATTAAACAGACAAGAATGATAATGAGAAATATGTTATTAATTTCAAATAATTCGATTACAACTGGGGAATGATACCCCATACAAAAGAAAGTACAAAAACTAATTATTCCGAGGAAGAGCTTGCTTCAACGCCATCCGACCTCGGTTTGGACCGATGGTGCAGCTCCTTGAAGGCAAGCTTATAGACTCTTTTTGCCGCCTTCTGCTTAGCCAGAGAAGCCTCGAGCCTCTTTATACGCTCAAAGGCCCAATCCCGATCAGCCATCGTCACATGATGAGCCGCGTCCATATTAGACAATTTCTTCGCCGTAACAGCCAGCTTCCTTTTCACAGCACGAGCTTTCTTGACCTCTTTTTCTAAAAGAGCAATGTATTCGGGAGAGTTATCACCAGTAGCACCATTGGGAGAGGCCATGACGTTCTTAGTAATGATAAGAAATGGGATATTTATGAGGGAGCAATCCCATTTTATAGGCAAATAGGTGAATATCAAGGGTCGCATAGAAGTTGGATAGCAAGTTTGCAAATTCCCAAGACCTTAAATGAGTCCCAGAAAGCAATCATAAATATGGACGTTTTTTGATGAAGCATTGGGAACGGGAAGACCGAAGTAGCATCCTTGACAGACCGAGCATGACTCCCTCGACGTGGAGAGCACGCCGAGGAAGTCAGGGAGCACTTGATAGAACATAAAAGTTGGACCCGAATGTTCTATTCGGGTATGAATCAACCCACACGTTGTAAAGGGGTATCCAACGCTTAAATGGGCTACAACATGCCTATTCTTCAAAGATAAGGGTGGATATTGTTAAAAGCCCAAGCCCACTTAACAAGTGACCCATGTCTGGAAAATCTCAGGAGATGGAGACATTTGTCAACATCCCATGAGACATAATTGCTTATAAATAGCCATCTATCCCCCTTAAAAGAAGGACCAGAAAATCTACCTAAAAAATAGAGAGAAGGAGACAAAAGAGAAAAACTTGTCAGAACTCACCACACTCAAAAGCAGACCGAGCAAGATACAAAACCGAACACCGAGATCGAAGGAAGATCAAGATCATCCGAACAAGTTGTAATACCGAGCATAAATATAAATAAGAAATTGTATTCCGGGCAATTATACCACCAAACTTAATAAAGATTAAATAAGAGTTCATTATTTATTCTATTTTTATATACTATATTGTTGTTGAAAAGTCTAACCCCACCCACGAAAGTTATGGCTTTATCAGTACCATCCGACGTACCGTACGTGAACATCAAAGTTAAAACGAAGAGTAAAAAAAAGTAGCATCGTAGCATATGTTTTTAAGTTTTAAAAAAATTTTAACCATTAAAGTTTAAAATTATGTACTAATGGATCATTTTCCCAATAACAATAAATAGATAACTCATATCTGAGTTTTTCTCAAATTTGTATTTTATAAATAGGATTTTTTGGTGTATAACTTTTTTGGTAACACATTGTTAAGATATGCATACCTTTTTGCTATGTTTACAAAAGTTTAAAAGTTCGGATTGTCACGTGACACCATATTTTGGAATTGATATAACTTCAACGTATCGTGGTTAAGAAATTTTTATTATGCGAAAATGGAAGGTTAATAAGGCGTGGAGATATTACGAAATTTAATTATAGTATCAAAGGAAAATACAACGCATGTAACCGAAATGAAGCATGATGTATGGATAGTTTTTATAAACCAGTACTCATCCATATTAATTCTCTACCCTCCAGTACTTGTTTATTTTATCCAAAAATTATTTTTTAAAAATTTGAAATAAATTGTACAATTACTATAATATATGCATCAATACATTGCAATAATTATTTTAAAAAGAAAATCTGCATAAAATTTATTTTGGAATAAATGTATAAATTAGTGTAAATTAAACATTGAATATTAAAAAAATTGTATAAAACAATATTATGTTCAAATGTTTTAAAATTTGAATACAATATAATATAAAGTTTATAAAATTGCGGTATAAGTTGTGAAAAATTAAATTTTAAGTGAAAATAAATAAGGAGGCACGAAAGAGATATAAGATTGATGATATAAGATTTGAACTCATATTAAGGATTCCCCAAAATGACTGTTATGGAAATTTATTAACTAGGAATATTTCATGCATGCATGCATGCATTGCAAATTAAAAGCAGAATCCAAAATAGTAAACAATACAGTAATTAATCACTTTCAAATTCAATTTTGTTGCATTGTTTGCTGTATATATAGATATGATTCATATGAATATTGTAGCAACGCTCTAACTATGAAGGTCACTTCAATATTTTGTTTCTTAGCACTTCTCCCTTTCTTAGTTTCATGTGTTGAACGAAAGGTATGTTCTTCTCTACTTGGTTATTTTTTCATTTCCATATATAACAAAAACTGTTACTTAATTTATAACAATATTTACAATCTCGGAACTACGTACGCTTTTGATTTTCATTTTTCAGTTGGGGACCGCTGGATGTAATCAAAAAAATGCCGAGATTTTGATACTCTTATTGTTTGCAGAATTGGATGAAGTTGTATCGGTGATCCCAAGCAGAAGTAGAACATTGCATACGACAAGGTCATGGGAATTTCTCGATGTAAGAAAAGGAGAATCCACCACCACCAGTAAAAATGATCTGTTGATAAAAGCTGGATATGGGAACCAAACTATTGTTGGCCTCATAGATACCGGTAAGTAAGTGCACACTCTACAAAAACTCTCGCCCGAACGAAGTTAAAGGGTATGAAAATTATGTCAAATTAGCTAGGTCATTTACGCCGACAATTTATTTCAGTAGTTCACTTCTAGAGAAAGGAAAATAATAATAATAATAATAATAATAATAATAATAATAATAATAATAATAATAATAATAATAATAATAATAATAATAATAATAATAATACATTATACATAGACTAGCTAAGGTGTTACTGAAACAAAAGAAACCTAGCTAGGCCAAACAAATGAGACAAGGACGTTTGAATTCACATATGATGAATAAAAGGAAGGTTTGCAATTGTAGTCGCCTGCAAAGCCAATTGAAGATCTATATATACTTTTAATAATTTTAGATTGTAAGCTTTATAACGCTATATATAATTTAACCATAATAGCACAAAACAGAGGAAGGGACCATGCCTGCCCTGAAGCTTTTGTTCCCTCATTCAAAAAAAAATTGGGCCATTTTTTTCAATTATAGTTCCGTTGTATAAATTTTAATAAAATATTTTAACGGTAAAATAATTAAAATTTAACTCTCAAACGAAAGAAATCATCAATATAAACAAAATATCATCTTATCTATAAATATTTTAGTCAAATTATACAAAAAATTGTGTAAAAAAAACATCTTTACTCCACTTTAATCATTTAAATGAATTTCATGAGCATTTTTTGTGCAGATATTGCACGTATAATTTTTTTACTCATATAGATAAATTTTAATTATTTATTTATTTACGTCGTGTGATCCTTACAAGTCGCGAGGCTCGAAGAGGTCGCACCTCCTTCACCTCTTCAGGACCACCCCTGTATACGTGGGGAGGAAATATGAAAATGTTACAAGCTTATCACACACGCAAAAAATGTAATTATTGATGTAAAAATAGTTAATGGAATGGATTATCATTTTTTTACCTAATATTTTGCCTCTCAGGTATTTGGCCAGAGTCAAAGAGCTTCAGCGATGAAGGAATGGGTCCGATTCCGAAGAAATGGAAGGGAATTTGCCAACATGGGGATGCTTGGAACTCCTCACATTGCAATAAGTACAAAATTTTTAAAAAATAGAATTTCAAAGTACAAAATTTTATTTATGTTATGACAATAGCAATTTAGGCCCCTACATTGCCCCTTTTAGTGATCATCTCCGCCACTGTTTTCAAGTGCATAAAAGAAAATAAAACCACTTCCATTTTATTTTTACACCGATTGTAATGAACGATGATTAGTATGAAGCGTGCGTAGTCTCAAAAACCATATCATCATCAGAATATTTTTCACTAAATTAAATTACATGAAAAAAATATATTGTCGTTTCAGTTATTAATGAAACCGAGAAAAAGACTTTCACTTTTACGTATCAGAATTATAATGTTCTCACTATCACGTACTCTCATGCTGGTTGTTGACATAAAATCAATTATCTTATAGTATACAGTAGCGTCTTTATACAGTTGAATTTTTTTTAAACCGGTCATAACTTCGTTATTCGGAAATCAAACTCGTAATTCTGAAAACAGACTCGTGATTCCGAAGTACGAGTCTTGACTTTTTTAAATTTGTGTACTTTTTTGAATTTTCCTATCTTTATCCCCAAAAAATATTCATATTTGTGTAAATTGGCCATTCAACCTACTTCATTATTTTCCAATGCATTGGACAAAAAGAATAATTTTTTTTATGGAAAAAAAACTTTTATTTAATGTCACACGTAGCCAATTACGAAACTAAAAATAACTACCAGGTCAACATGAATTATTTATTAAAAAAAGGCCCAAAAAAGTATTGCTTATTTTTGTGAACCGTGACCGTTTAAGATAAAGAACATACAAATTTTGAAAAAGTCAAGCCTCGTATTTCGGATGTACGAGTTTGCTTTCAGATTAACGAGTATGTTTTCTAAACAACGAAGTTAAAACTGGATTTAGAAAAACTCCAATGTATAAAGATGTTCTCTAATATACATTACTAGTTATGCCACCTTTTATGCTATATACGAATTTGGTACATTACGTTTTACTCCATCGGCAGAAAAATTATTGGAGCTAGATACTACCTCAATGGCTATGAAAAACAGTATGGCAATAGTTCTCTCCTGCTCCGATCTGCACGTGACGATTATGGTCACGGGACCCACACATCCTCAATCGTGGGTGGTCAAATAGTCCATGCTGAGTTAAATGGCGGATTCGCCAACGGAACTGCTTCTGGTGGAGCCCCGCTCGCACACCTTGCAATATACAAAGTTTGTTGGCCCCATCCAGCAGATCCAACTCTAGTCGCATGTTTGGACGATGACATTATGGCCGCTTTTGACGATGCAATTGGTGATGGAGTTGATGTATTGAGCATTTCGCTTGGTGGATCACGTCCTGACTATGCTAATGATACAATCGTGATAGGGTCTCTACATGCGGTGGCTAAAAATATTCTTGTCGCATGTAGCGCTGGAAATGAGGGACCTTCGGCATCTTCACTGTCCAATGCAGCTCCTTGGATCATTACCGTAGCGGCTAGTAGTATTGACCGTGAATTTGTTGCTCCTCTGTCGTTAGGAAATGAAACCAAGATATCGGTAAGGAAACTTAATTGAACAAATTTGGTACGTTCGGTTTGTAATTCACCTATTCACCTTTATATTTGTCATTATATTTCTTTTAAATTTTTTTCTGTTAGGGGCAAACTGTGACTACACTCGAGCTAGAGAAAAGGATGTACCCACTTGTTTATCCGGAAGAGGAGAACTTATACGGGTATTTAATCTATTTATCTCCCTTGTTTATAAATTATAAGACAGTTCGTATATTGTTGCAAATTCTATACAAAGTAAAGGTAGACAAGTAATTAATACTAGCTCTTATTTCGTAGAACTGGAAATTCTGTATGTTAGTATATTAAGTCATGTCATGTTATGTGTTCAAGTATAGGGTGTAATTACTATGCATTTTTATATAATTAAAAGAAATGCCGTGATACTATATAGACTATTTTTATTTTTTTTTGTAATCACTATATAGACTATTTGTTGTTTAAGGGATTAACATTAAATTTATCAACAAAATAAGAACAACACCAACAGATTTTGTTGCTGTTTTTGGATAATTTAATGGTTCTCTCTTTTTACCATCATGATATAGCAACATAATGTCTCTTTTATTATCCTAACATTTTTTAGTAGTTGTAAGATTTACAACTTATATGATTTTGTTGAATAATATCATTCCAAATCTACCAGTATAATATAATTTAATTATATATGAGTTTTGCTCATTGCTATCATAATTAGGTCTTGTGGTTCAAATTGATGGACTATAATACTTTATTAGAGCAGATAATTGTTTGTTTTTGTCTACACCCGCTTCATTCATTATTAAACGAATAAAATTTGAGTTTTTGACAAGACAAACACCAATTTGTTCTTGACCTTGATTCATTAGCATCCCTATAAGTCGGGTAGATACACTATCAACCTCTCAAATTAACTTTCTTTAGAAAGCAAAAATCCTATCTCTCTAAAAAAAAAAGATTTCTCTTTATCTCTAGCGCTAGCCGCCACCATCTTATGATAGTATCGGTGCTTCGACGCCCCTCTATCACTAGTTTTTATAACGTGGTATTCCGATCGTCTCTCACTCTTTATATACGGGCTCTTTTTTCAGATTTTTTTTACATTTTTCACTTTTCTCATCTTTCACGGTGTGATCCTTTTATCTAAAATGAGCAGATCTAATCCTATACGTTGGTTTAGGGTTCACAAATTTAGATCTGATATATTATATTTTGGTGTGTTCTGTCTCTCCACGGAGATCCGCGAATTCTTTTTAACTGAACATATCGTTTCGCTGCACTATTGGGTGGAGTATCAAAACTTCCGTGCAGACCAAAACAAAAGTGAGACCAAATATTTTGATTCTAAACAAAGTGGCGTTGATGTGGTCGACGGTCACAAAATTGTCAAAAACAACATTTTCGCATATTATGGATTTTATTAAAGATCAACAACAAAAATATACTCAATTGCCCCCACAAAATGTGTAAAAATTACAACCAATTATTATTATTATTTTATTAGTATTATAATTATTTTCACTCTTCATTTGAAAAATAAGATTTTCACTCTCCATTTGACAAAAAAATTGAAGAGATCGATGTGAATGATCTTATCGTCTGCTTGCTCCTCATCTTCCTCTCGATTAACAGAATATTAATGGGAAAACAATTGATGAAGGTAAGACACGAGCCAACACCAGCCTTAAAATAAAACCTTGTTTTAATGGCATCTTCCTCGTGAAAGGCTCTTTTTATTCACTTTTTCCTAGTAAAATAAAATTTATATAGCGATAGACTTGTTTATAAATATCTACAGTATTTTTAATTATATGCATAATTACCGAGTTATATTTAATTTTATATATGCTGTTTCCATTTTTTCCCATAATATATGAAATTTATATATACAACACCCCTTATATAGGCTATTGTGAGTGTTACAAGGGAACATCTTGCTTATGCTTTTTAAAGGAAACAAAAGTTGAACTTAAGGCTTGTATATACTATTACAACTCTTTTTTGCTTTTCTTTGCAGCTTCTGCACAGATGGTATTCTCAAACCAGAAAAAACGAAAGGGAAAATTGTGTTTTGTAACAGAGGAGTGACTGGAGAAGCAAGAGAAGCGGAGGAGGTAAAAAGGGCAGGTGGAGCTGGTTTTATATTAGGTAACAACCAAGAAGATGGTGAGGATATACGTGTCGAAGCTTATATTCTACCAGGCACTGCAGTTGGATCGACTAGTGCTAGAAAGATCTTAGAATATATCAACTCGACTAAAAATCCGATGGCTTATATAAATCCTGCGAGCACGTCACTGAATGTAAAGCCAGCACCTGTAATGGCAACTTTTTCAAGCAGGGGACCCAATTTTATAACCCCAGATATTCTTAAGGTTTATTTCTTCTCCTTTTAAACATAATGAGGATTTTAGTCGTTTGTGTACATTTTTAGACACTAACTTATCATCAAAGTTCAATTTTGTACACTAAATTACGAAAAGTTATCAATTGCTATCCCACCATATGATATTAATCAAGTCTTGCAATCTACAGAAAGAAATCATAGGTTAGGGGGCCAGAATAGACGAAAACCATAGGTGTATACGAGATATAAATAGGATGATAGAAAGTGTTAATATTTTTTCTTATTTCTGTGCACAATTACAGAATTGCTACTCTTACCCGTTTTTTAATTCTAATGGAGGTGTACTAAACCGTCTAGAAAATTAATATTAAATTTAGTAATTTCTAAGAGTATTTTATAAGCGGATGTACAAAAGTATGATAATACAAATTAGTCTGCAAAACTACAATTCATTACTGATTTAAAACATTGTTCCGGTCCGACACAGCCGGATATTACTGCTCCAGGAGTTACCATATTAGCAGCATGGCCCGGATCTTCGTCAGAGCCTCAAAAGTACAAATTAGAATCTGGGACGTCTATGTCTTGTCCGCATATTGCGGGAATAGCTGCTCTTATCAAATCCATACATCCAACTTGGAGCATTGCTGCCATTAAATCTGCCCTCATGACTACAGGTACAAAGTTAGGATCATAGAAAATTTTAATACACATGCATGTTGTAACGTATTATTATTCAATGCGTACAGTTTTATTATAAATTGATTCAGACTAGCTAGCCATCTTCTATTCATAAGGAGAACTTGAGATTATCTAGTAACTAAAGACATCCTTGCAAGTTAGTTTATGAAATGAATAGTTTGTCAAACCGTATTGATCAAAACAAACAAGGCTTTGATCTAAAACTTACCACGCAAAATTATAAAACCAGTAAAACCTCATTCTGGTTCTTCAACAAACAAATCTCAAACCCTAGCTAATAAGGTACTAATTTACTAAAATAAATAACGTGAGCAAAAATCTTCTAATTAAATAATTTACGTATTAATTAAACTATATAGTATTAGTTCGCGGTCCTTTTGTTTAATTCTCCTCACTTTCTGATATTAAAAACACGCATCATTTATGAATATGCTATTTTCCTGTTTGGAAACCTCCACCTAGCTAGCTTGGAGCATCTGTGTACCCTTTTTCCTGTATGGAAGTCTCCATTAAAATTATGTTTCGTTATGGTATGTACTTGACGTAATTATAATTTTTTCAACCTTGTACATGGGTTTGTTTATTTCGCAGCGGCTCAAACCAACAACATGAAATTGCCGATAACTGACAATAATGGCATCAAAGCGACCCCATTCCAGTATGGCTCCGGACATGTTTCTCCTACAAATGCTGCAGACCCAGGCCTCGTATACGATGCCTCATACTCCGACTATCTAATCTTCCTCTGCAGAGCAGATGTAAAAGCCCTCGGAAAATTGTTTAAATGCCCACCAAATGTACCATCGATTAATAACCTCAACTACCCATCCCTCGCCATCTCGAAACTCAATGGTACAATGACCGTTGAAAGAGTTGTGACTAATGTGGGAGACAGTGGAGCAACATACACGTCGAAGGTGGAGGCTCCGCCAGGTGTCTCTGTGAAGGTGTCTCCGTCTAGATTAGTTTTCGGCGGTCCTGGAGAGAAGAAGCGCTTTACAATAACCGTTGAAGCCGAGAAAAGTAAGACTAAGGGGAAACAAGATGGTTATGTTTTTGGGTCGTATATTTGGAGTGATGGGGTTCATGTTGTGCGTAGTCCCATGGCTATAAACTTGGCCTAACTTGTTTCTTTATTTTTTTTGTTTTTTTAGTTAACAGTCCGTTTTACTAATGATAGTAAATTCTTAAATATGGAACAACAGTCTCCGTGTTTACTTATAACAAGATTCCAATAAAAAAAATCATAAATAAAGTTGTATCACATAATAATGAACTACTTAATGCTGCAAAATTAAGGAAAAAGTTGTTACTATTGCAAACTAAACATTCTCAAACTCAAAAGCACTTTACTTCGATGGCCTTAATATTATTCGTTATACCCTCTATCCTTATATCCCAACACGCCTAAATCAATGTAATCTTAGTTTTAAGGTTTAAGAGCAAAATTAAGAATGAAAATAGGATCAGGAATATTGTTGAAAAAAATATCAATTTCGTTCCATTTATAAATATAACCAACCTTGCCCATGTTTATTAACCTTCTTTTTTATAAAAGTACCTTACGAACAGCTTCCTAAAACTATCCCAAACCCTATCTCTCATACTAGCCGTCGTCCGGGACAGGAGACGGCGGTGCCGATCTCCTGTCCCCGGGCTTTATCACCGCCTCCTCTCTCTTTCTCTCTCTCTCTTCCCTTCTCTTCAAATTCTCCCATCCCATCACTCCACTCTTCCGCTAACCCAACCAATCGCCTCCCTCCTTTTTTTGATCTGTCACCTCCGCTGTGGTGGTGGGGATCCAATCTCCCCTCATCTTTTTCCTCTCCTCTCACCCCCTTCACTCCTTTCTTTTCTCTCACTCGTTAGCTCTCCTTTTTACATGCTCACCCGTATGCTATAACCTTTCGATGACCACTCTTGACGTTTGATTTCGAGCCTTTTGCTAATTACGTGGGTTTCCAATCATTTACGACGATCAGGGCTGATTTGCGCTTATGGATTTTTGATGATGTTTTTTGAGTTTTTTTCTATTATAGGCATCTTTAGATCGGTTATCACTAGTCTGTTGGCACCCGATGGGGCTTTACGAGCCAGGCAAATTCGAACCATACGCCTCCTTACGAATCCTAACAGGCTATGTGCTCTTTTAGGTTGCAATTTGGTTTTAAATCCTTATTTATAATATTTGGTGGATCAACCCGACATGTTATGTGCTTTTTATTTTTTTTGTTTAGCCGTAAGTATGTTTGATCTAGATTCGATAGTTTATAATTAAGTTGGCGGAGCTTGTCATATGTGTAGCTGATTTGGGGGTTTATTTTGCTTGATTATATACGTTTAGCCTTTTTCATATATGTAGTTTTTAGCATTGTGCGATTATTGCCACTACTTTTTGTATTATAACATTTCGATCTTGGTTTAGGAGTGAGTGTATTGCAGTCGTTTGCAATTGTTGGATTGGTATTTTGGGTCATTGGTATCGGTTGTTTTATTCTTTGTCGGTTTTATTAGTGTGTTGGCATTCCGATGGTGTTATTTTGAGCTTTGTTGAGTAGATAATCTTAATCCTTTCGTGTACTCCTGCTTGTTCGTTTTGTGCTCTTTTCTGTGACCATCGGTTAATCAGATTATGGAACGCATGTTAGATTGGTTTGCACGACAATATTTCACTTTCTTTTAGTTAGTTGATATGAGTATTTTTTGTATTTATGACTTGTTGGATTCTTTTTAACTTGTCTGTTGTGCGATGATTTAGATTGAATTTAGTTACATGTGGCATTGTGTTCTATGTATTATTTATTTATTTTATCCCTTAGAGTTTGTTCTAAATACAGTGACTCTTGTATTATTTGTGCACATTATTTATAATAATAATGATCATGCTGATGTTGATGTTGATTAAATAAAAAATTACCTTACAACCATGCGAGTAAAAGATTTGTGAAACCAGTGGAATATCAATCTTACCTTCTTTTCTTTTCGGAAGGTAAAAACTGTAATATATAGAACTATGAGTAATAGACAAGCAAAAGCCCGTGTATAAGTGGAATAGAAAAAGAAGAAGAATTAATTGAAAGAATCTCAGTTACATGATCATACTCATCATTTTCTATAGATGATCATCGATCTATGTTTCTACGTTAAAAAAACGCTTAAAACATTGGATGAACTAGTAGAAGGTGACACATGCTTAGTTCTAAGTTTTTGTCTTATATATGGTCTTATATTTTAACTCCGTAAATTTATATGCTTAATATGACTTCAATTTTAGAAGAACCACAACGAGAGCATTAATGTAGCATCACGGATTGTGAAAGTGTATAATTTATTTTTGGAAAGAAGAAATATAAAACACCAAAAAGAAAAACATTATCATTAACATCAAATGAAAATAATAGCAGATAAAAGAGATCACTGCATTAAAATTTGTAATTGCTCAATTTAAATATTAAGTCTCTCAACTCAAAAAGAGAAAATCATGAAAAGACGTTTATATGTATCTTTTCATCATATAAGTGGTTTTTGTTTACTAATAAAAAATTCTCCCACATAAAAATTTACCCGTGTGATGACTCGTGAATTTGGATTGATATTGTTATTTAAGGTTTAAAATGTCCATATATATAAAAAGCCAAGTATTTTGTTATGCTGATCCAAATTTCTTTTTATATCGTGATCTTCAGAAAGGAAATTTTTTATTAAACGGAGACGAACAATGTCGAATACATGGAAAAATACCCCCACAATGGTAATTAAATAATCCGATTACAAATCGCTAAAAACACACCGTTTAATAGATTCATTACAAAAAAAATTATAACAATATATTGATGGAAGAAGACGCAAGTAAACATCATTCAAACTCCATTTTTAAAAGAAATTTATCTCAAAAAACGTCATTTTTATTCTTATACCCCCTATCCTTATTGCTCCTCTTATTGCACCAAGATCAATTATGATCAAAAATAACGTTTAATGAGAACAAATCTCAAATTAATAAGGGGCAAAATAGAGGTTTACAAGAAATAAAAAAAACCCCAAATATATGTTTTATAAAGAAAAATTAGATATTTAAATGACTTGCTCTAAAACAAGTGGTCTCCATTTTATCAAGATAATAACCTGCATTGACAATTTTCGGGAGTGCATTAAGTTCAAAAGTGGTCCAATTTACACCAACAGCTCCTTGTTTAGCTAGTCCATCAGCAACTTAATTTTGCTCTCCGTACACATGCACTAAATCACCCCAATAAGATCCATTAAATCACATATATATTCCCATAAAATATTGAACTTAACACCAGATAAAAATTTATTGTTCCACCAGTTAACAATTATTTCTGAATCGTATTCCACATAGACATTACTAATATCCATGCTATAACAAATTAATAAACCATTCTTAAGTGCAATTAGTTCAGCAAAAATGTTAGAAGACTTATCGAGTGAAAAAGAAAATGCAAATATAAATTTATTTTTCTCATTTCTCAATATACCTTCACATCCACACTCACCCGAATTTAAAACTGAACCATCAATATTTAGTTTTAAACTTGGAGATTCATTTCCAAGATATCTACTTTGTAAGTTACTTTATAAGGTACTTATTTAGGAAATGTATGTTACAACCGGGAAACATTTATATCAGGGTCAAATAGTTAGAGGGGATTGGTATAACATACTAGTATGTATTAAGTTTAAATGAAGATTGGAAATCCACTTTTTTAATGCAGAAAAGAAAAATAATGTACAACTATCATTTTTTTCAATTCTTATCTTGGTCCACTCGGGTATAGTAATTATCATTCAATCACGTTCCAAAACCAATTGTCACGTTCAAAACTTATCATGGATATAATATATCCGCTGATATCCTACCTTAGTTGGGAACCATATAGTGATCTCATATTTCATTTTATTAAATGACAACGATTGTATATAAAACAGGAAAAGATAGATCAAATATTCCATATTCTCAATAGGAATTATTATATTCCTAATTTACATACTTTTAAACAAATACACTCCATGTTAATTTCTTGACAAAAACAACAAACATGAATAATTATGCTGTCTTTTCTGTGCTTTTCATTCTTCTCCCTATCTTGACCTCATGCTCTGGAAAACAGGTTTAATTCTTCTCAATCATCGTATTTAAGTGTTATGCCCTTCTAAAGTAAATGATATGAATTATGCTAGTAAAGTTCAAATACATTATTTTGATTTTATTTTTTAAATGTATATTTTATGTTGTTGCTAGAAATTAAAATCATTTTTCCAAAAAAATGATGATTTAGTACAAAATTTGAAACTTAATTATAAAAAACGTAAGTTAAAATTTTCTTTTAAAATTAGTTAGCTGTGCTCAATAATTCTAGCTCTTATTTCTCATTCTATTCTCATTGCTGTTTAATAATTCTGCTGTGTTGATATGGATCAATTCTTGAAAGAAAAAAATAACCAAGTTTTTAATTAATAATTAAGGCGAAAGTATGTACCAAAGGTCCTGCAGTATTAAGGTTCGTTTTCCATAACTATGTTATTAGAGCTTTAAACGTTGTAGGTATACATAGTATATTTTGGAGAACACGGTGGAGTAAAAACACATGAAGAAATTGAACAAGGTCATCACTCTTATTTGTTCTCCGTAAAAGAATCTGAGGAAGAAGCCAAAGATGCTCTGGTTTATAGTTACAAGAACAGTATCAATGGCTTTGCAGCATTACTTACCTCCGATGAAGCCGCAAAATTATCTGGTAAACATAGGCACATAACAAATATCGAGAAAAAAACGTTAGCTTAACAAGTTACGTATGAAAATTTGTTTGATTTGTAAACATTTTTCGAAATGTCTCCTTATAGATAACTCTTTTTTTTTAAAACATTCAGGAAGAAAGTCCAGTTTCCCCCTTCTGGAATTCAGGGTTTTAAGTTTTCTAGCCAAAGATTCTTTTCTTAGGTTTTATGCTAAAGATTATCTTTCTAAACTGCGTCCTAAATTTAGTTTAATCTGGAGACAAGTACAGGAATTTAATTATTTATGACATGTAATTTTGTAAGTGACAACATATTATAACATATTTGTTGTCTATATTTATATAATTTGGTCGGAAAAACCCAATTTTATTAATTATAGAATGAGGATGAAAACCCATACAGAAAGTGCCACATTATTACAAAGGCATGTCCAAACTGAAAGAAGCAATAATAAAGGGCCACATCTTTTTTGTCTGTGGCGTAAAACCTTTATTAATTAATAATGTTTGGACCATATAAATTTATTAATTTAGAAAGTTATAAATTAATCGAAAAATTAATAATTTATTATTTCAAATAGATTTTTATTGATTCAAAAAATAGATTTGTTGATAACTTAAAAAAAACATTATATATTACTAAAAATTCTAGTTAATCTCATTAGTAAATATAAATATACTACTTCATTTACTAATATATAAAATTTGTTACATCTTAAACCGTGTAACAAACTAAAAATATACATTCGATACATTAAACTAACGATGACCTACAAGTAAATTTAAATTTAAGAATAAACAAACGAATATATAGTCATATTTCACTAAATTGTCATATTAATGTTTGTCAATTTCAAGAATTATTAATTTATGATTTTATGGGGACTAAATATTTATATAGGGATCTTTAGAAAAATTATTATTTTATTAATTTATCGAAATTAGGAATTTTTTATATTGGCCCAAGTCGGGACGAAAGAAAAATATTAATTTAAAAAATTTATTAATTTATCGAGTATTAATTTAGAGAGGTTTTACTGTATATGCATACACATGAGGGGTATATATATATTTCAACATAAGTACTTCGTATTATTTTTCATTGGCAGAAATGAAAGAAGTTATTTCTGTATTCCCATCAAGAGAGTACACAACGCACACTACAAGGTCATGGGATTTTGTTGGCTTAAATAAGGGGATTAAAGTGAATCCGAATGGGACGAATATAGATGGTGATTTCTTGCTCAATGACAAATTTGGGAAAAACGTGATTGTTGGCATGGTGGATACCGGTAACTATTCTAGAAAATTAATTTCATTTATTTTATAATTTTTCAAAATTACTCCTTTTTTACTATAACTATTTAGCACAATCACTCGATGTTTAAAAAACATCGTAGTATGTTTGTACAATATCACTCATCTGAACTATATGAAAATGTATTATACGACGGACAGGAATTTGGCCAGAGTCGAAGAGCTTCCGTGACAAGGGTATGGGAAACATTCCTAAGAAATGGAAAGGAATCTGCCAAAATGGACAAGGGTTCAACTCTTCACATTGTAATAAGTGAGAACTTTTATTGTGGCATCATTGACTTTACAATAATTATTACACCCTAATGGACATTAAAAAGAAAAGGATGTACTATAGTTAGAATTTTCCTGTTTTGGGCTAGAATAATTTGAAATTATTTGAAGTTATGAAACATATTCATAAGAAAAATGGAAGAAACAACTCATTACCATAGTGTTGTATTTTTATTTTCTTTTTAATATTTTCCCCGTAACACGATATAATATAAATGTTTGTTTATCAGAAAAATCATCGGAGCAAGATACTACCGCAAAGGCTACGAACAACAGTTTGGACCAGTAAACCCTTCAAAAGACTATGTATCTCCTCGTGACAAGAATGGACATGGGACACATACTGCCTCAACTGTTGCAGGTCGTAGAGTCCATGCAAAGGCCCTCGGAGGCCTAGCCCACGGCACTGCCTCTGGGGGAGCACCTATGGCCCACCTCGCCATATACAAAGTGTGTTGGAATAACCCAGATGGACTAAACACATCGGCTCTTAACTCTTGTTTCGCTGAAGACGTATTGGCAGGCATAGATGCTGCGATTGGTGACGGTGTTGACGTGCTTAGCCTCTCGCTTGGGATGTTTGACAATTCGTACACCGAAGATGCTGTCTCGATAGGGACACTCCATGCACTTAAAAAAAATATTGTATCTGTGTGCAGTGCCGGAAATAGTGGGCCAAAACCTTCCTCGCTGCTAAATATAGCACCATGGGTAATCACCGTTAGTGCTAGCAGTGTGGACCGTGCATTTGTCGCGCCTATTCTTCTAGGAAACGGCATGCGAATAGAGGTAATTAAATAAAATATAAATTATTTAAATAAGTATGTCATATTATTTTAAATTGTTTAATGGCTAGCTATTAATTTATTTTTTTGAATGCTTTTCATTTCAAAATGTAGGGGGAGACATTAACTCCTAATAAACTGAAGGAGAAATTATATCCCCTGGTGTATGCATCAGAAGTAACTGCCACTGGCGAGAGAGATGGTTTTATGGCCGGGTACGTTTTTAGTTTCTCAACAAAAAAATACTGAAGGGGTATTATACGACACCTTTTATGTTAGTATATGTTGTTTTAGTCTCAGTTCTTTTTCTCGTTAATGCAAAGAAAGGGGATTTAAACAGTGAGCAAAAGTGGTTGGTCCAAGTTCTGTTACCCGAGTATACCACGCTCATCAACAGGGTTCGAAACTTGGTACCTGCGAAGCAGGTTTACCTCCAAAGGAGGATTTATGATTATAAAAAAAAAAACAAAAAAAAACAATGTTATATCCAGCTGAAGTTTTCAGTTTTTAATACTTGAAATGGGTACATTTGCAAGTTTTGAAGTACAAGCCCAAACCTTATAAATGCATTCCGCACTGTTATAATTTAAAATTGGTAACTTATTATCACTAAACTGATGACTATCAAACAAATGGACGTATGTACTTTCTCGTCCTAGTGACAATATTGTATCAGAAAGCTTTTACGAAGTTTCAAAAAATTTATTGTTTATTCGTTTTGCAGACAATGCTTAAACGGCACTCTCTCCCGTAAGAAAGCCAAAGGGAAAATCGTTATGTGCTCGAGGGGAAATGGAACTAGACATGAGAAGGCTATAGAGGTGATGAGAGTTGGAGGCCTCGGTCTAATTTTAGCCAACACCCCAGTATTAGGAAACATGGTTGAAAGTGACAATGAACTGATTCCAATGTCTGCAGTAAATTCGGACAACGCGGCAAAAATATTCAACTACATAAACAAAGAAACTAATCCAGTGGCATATATCTCCCCTCCTGAGACGGTTTTGGAAAGAAAACCAGCACCATACATGGCTCCCTTTACTAGTAGAGGCCCTAACCATATCACCCCTGACATCCTCAAGGTAAATGAATGTAATTTTATCATATTTTGAGTATTCATCAATCGTGTGTTTGATGGTGCATCCATGCATGTCATGTGCTTGCGATGCACCTTGCGTGTGAATTGTGTACATATTGGTGTAGACTGTGTATTAATATGAATTACATTGGTACGTAATGAAAATATTTCCATATTAAAGAGAACAAATTTGACCTCAACTATAATAAAGGATGTTTCATTAACCAAATAATGATTTGTTTATAGTATAATTTCATTTAAATTTCAAATATTCCTAGAATTTAAATATTTTTTTGTTGGCCGTTAATGGCTGAGAGTGCGATTTTGTTTAAACCCTCTAATTCTAATGACAAAGTTAATTCGGAGTAGGACAGTCTTCTCACACCTTCAGAGGCTTCAATCAAGAAAACGCATGAAGAATCTGTTGAATTTTCATTGCCTGGGAGAATACTTCTACACTTGACAAGGAATAACAACTTATCAGTATCAATAAGGAGCTAGTAACATTATAACTTAGTAAACAGTTATTCAAGTTTAACAAAAACTCACTTTCGTACAGTCCCAACTATAGACATGAACTATTGAACTGCCTAATAGATTTTGACATGATCAAAACAGTCTAACCAGCACAGGGAATTAAGGGAAGGTACCCCACTTTCTCGCTTAACATGTGAGAAGTTCCAATTAGTTTCTCGCAGGCCGGTCTTGAGAGAATGCAAACAGTCCGAGTGGACTAGGCATCCCACCGCAAAATCAAATAATTTTCCGAAAAAAATAAAATTTGTACTATGTTGTTTCGAGATTTCCTTTAATAGGCAAAACAAATAAAAATTCAACAAGCCAACCCAAAAAAAATTATTTTTTGGGCCGGCTTTGGTTTCTCATATAGTATTTCCCTTCAGGTGGAAATATTTTCAACTACTTAAATCACATATCTCGAACATAATCGTGACAATATTTTTTATTTGTTCAGCCTGATATTACAGCCCCAGGGTTACATATATTAGCGGCATGGAGTGAAGCAGCCTCGCCTACAGGCTATCCCATTGACAAAAGACGTGTTAAATACACATTCTCTTCGGGAACATCTATGGCTTGCCCACACGTATCGGCTGCTGTAGTGCTTCTTAAGTCCATACACCCTACATGGAGCAGTGCAGCTGTTAGATCAGCTCTTATAACAACAGGTACCCTTATATTATGAAACCGCTACTAGTTCATATCATTATATTATAATAAGTCAATTCAAGTCAAATGATTCTGTCCAATTTAGCAAAAAATTTTCAAAAATACTCTTGCACCTTTGTACTAATTACAATAATATCATACTCACATAAAAATATAAAAAGTAAAAATTAATAAAATTATTTTATCACTTTTTAATAATCAAACATTCTTTTAAATCTTAAACTATATATTTTTTTTATTATCCACATATTTATATCATAAATATACTTATTTTCTATATTTTTATTACATTACGTGCCGGCAGGATTACTAGTATATATAATATAGTAGTTAATTTTTTTTGAAAGTCGAGCCATTATAGATCAAAACAGGTACAATTGGAGCTATCTGGAGCAAATCGAAGCGTCTATAGTAATTACTCCCTCCGTTCACCACCATTAATTATGCTTTACAAAATTTCGTGCAATTTTGACCGACTTATAACATATATCAAATTTGTCGAAATAGAAAATTTCAAACTAAATCATATAATTTAATGTTTGAACTATATGATTAATTTTTAAAAAAATTCATTCCGACAATTTTGATACAAGTTATTGACCGGTCAAAATTGCACGTAATTATTTGTGAATGCACATAAAAGTTACTGTAATAACCAATTAATTAACCATTTTTAATCCTAGCTAGCTCGCAAGTAACTTACTAGTAAAGATTAGTGTGATGGTAAAGAATATTATCATATGTTAGACATTTTAGGCTATGCGAGAGCTTTTAGCAAATAAGATGGCGTCTTTAGTAATGAAAAAAAGTTCATTCATGAAGCTCAAATGTTTCAGTTTAAGCGGTCCAAAAACAAAACAAATTTATCTTATAGTTGTGAACCATCACTCCAACAAGACTACAACATTATCGACAATGTGAATGTTTATAACCAAATATTTTTTGTATGTTTTCTCCAGCTGGACAAAAGAACAATGTGGGGAAACCGATAACCGACACCTACGGGAATCCAGCAAACTCATTCCAATATGGTGCTGGCCACTTTAACCCGATCAAGGCAGCCGATCCTGGCCTCGTCTATGACGCCACCTACACGGATTACCTTCTCTTCCTTTGTGAAAATAAAGTTAGTAATTTCGACTCATCATTCAAGTGCCCCAAAAATCCCCCAAAATCCCGTGATCTCAACTATCCTTCGCTTGCAATCTCAAATCTTAAAGAAGCAGTTACGGTTTGGAGAACACTCACAAATGTAGGTGGCAATGGAAAGAAAGTGTATCGTGCTAGTGTTGAGCCTCCGATAGGTATTTCTGTTAAGATCTCGCCATCAATCCTTGTTTTTAACCAAGAAGGCGAGAAATTGAGCTTTGAGATCCATGTTGAAGCCGAGATAGGGGCCCCGGAGATGATCCAAGATAATGGGTACACATTTGGATGGTTTACTTGGAGTGATGGAGTTCATGATGTGAAAAGTCCAATGGCGATCTCATTGGCATAATCCGCTTAAAAAACTTTTGTGATATTTAAATATTTCAATTATAATGCATACAGAATTCACTGGTTTTTTCGTGGTTAGTTTTTGTTTTGGCAATGGGTTTAAGATTTTCATGGTTAGGTTTTGTTTGACACTGCGTTTCATATATTAATCGCATTAACTTATATGCATTGTTTCATTTGTTTGTGACTAGTCTTCCAATTCAATATAATTGTTTTAGTACTTTAATTCTCAAGTCCACATAATTTTTTTCTTGCAATGTTGATAAACCAAAAGGATAATCTCCTCCATAGTTATAAAAAAAAAAAAAAAAAAAACTTGAACCATGTTACCAAAATTATGAGAAAGTTGATGTAATGTATTTGTACAGCAAAGCTAATTCAAATTAAGAAGTCAACTAACAAAAACCATATCTAGCGACAATGGTACTCTAACTATATATAATGGTACTTTAGAGTTCATAATCAGGGGCGAACCGGGAGTGGCCGTGGCCATCCAGCGGTGATTTTCAGTTTTTTTTATGCATAATTTAATATTTTTTAATATACATGCTGTTAGGACCAGATTTCTGGTCTAAATATTGTTTATTGTCTATTGGTTTTCACTAAATAAATCATAACTGTTGTTAAGAACTAAGACAGAATTGACAGGTTTCAAGTACCAGTTGCAACCTCAGTTGCAACCTACTAAGTCAGTAGTGACAGGTTTCAAGTACCAGTTGCAACCTCAGTTGCAACCTACTAAGTCAGTAGTGACAGGTTTCAAATACTAGTTGCAACCTCAGTTGCAACCACTAGTTTCAACCTGCTGGTAAGCAGAATTCTGTCTCGTTCTACAAATCTGCATTGCTGTCATTTATTGATTATTAATTGTTCTACAGCATGCAGGATATGTTCTCATATGATTCTAAAAGGTTAATATGCGTTTATTGAGAATATCAAAGTGGTAAGGAAAGATTTTCTTAAAAGATATAAAGAGATTGGTTATGTTTCCTTTACATTTATAATTCTATATCTCTATTCTTATAATAATCTTTATCACATGTTTCAATCTTTGTTCCTTATCAATTCAGAATGATATGTTTAAAGATTGAATAAAATTAGGAGTTAATGTTTTACATGAATACTTAAAAGATATCTTTCCAAGATATGATCTTTTTATATGTTTCCTAGTTATAGGAAAATACTAACTCCTTCAATCAAGCTGGTTATTAAACAGGTATCAACCAATGATGATTGGAGTCAATCAATGCTGAAGTATCACGCAATGCATGGGAAGATTGAAGCCAATCAATAAAGTCAAAAACAATCAAAACATATTGAAGAATAGAAGATTGTTTTTACTTGCTTATATACTTGATAACTTAGCTTGTAAATGTGTGTGTTCTAAATTATAAAGAACTTATTTTCTAGAGAGAATACGCGTGAGCTTTAAAAAGAAAAACAATGGTGGGATGCCATTGATTTATAAGTGATAGTTATAGAGTAGGAGCAATATAGAGATAGGCAGAAAAACCTAGAGGGAGTCTAAGTGTTTTTCGTTAAGACTTGAGTCCTATATTGTAAGCTTTTTATAATATCATAATCTGGGTAAGTGCCCCGGAGACGTAGCCTAGTTAGGTGAACTCCTTTGTTAAATGTGCGTGTGATTTCATTTACGTACATTTAACTTTTTTTACAGTTCTGTCCATTTATACACTGGGTTCTAACTGTGGTTGCAACCTCACTTACAACCTAACTGCAAAACTGCAACTAGAACAGCGGATAGGAATTTCAATTGGTATCAGAGCTTCACACTAGATCTTACTTAGTGTGGATCCTGTGTTCTAGTAACAATGGACTTAATGAGGGAAGGAAACGCTTTCAACAAACCTCCATTGCTTGAAGGAGGAGTAAACTATGGAGTATGGAAAATCAGAATGAGGTCTTTCATCAAACAGCAGAATGAACATGCATGGAAAACTGTTATGTATGGATGAGAGGCTCCAACTACCATTGATAGTGAAGGAGAACTGGTTCTTATACCTGAAGACAGATGGTCTGCTGAAGAAGACAGAAAATCAAGTGCCAACTCAACAGCCATAAACTTGATTTTTGCTGGTGTAACCCTCAGTGTATTCAGGTATATCTCTCATTGTGAAACAGCTAAAGAAGCATGGGATATTTTGCAAGTTACTTTTGAAGGAACCATTAAAGTAAAAGCTTTCAAACTTCAACAGTTAACTACCCAATTTGAAAACTTAAGAATGGAGGAAGATGAAAATATTGAACAATTTAATGGTAGAATCTGCCACATTACTCATCAAGCTGGAACCTTAGGTGAAAAATACAGTGATGCTAAACTTGTTAAGAAAACTCTTAGGTCACTCCCAGAAAGGTTTGAAATTAAGGTTACAGCTATTGAAGAATCAACAGACTTAGATAATCTTAAACTTGAAGAACTCATAGGAAATCTAAGTACTCATGAGCTAAAATTCTTCAAACATAAAAGACCAGAAAAGGGAATAGCATTTCAAGCTAAGAAATCTGAATCTAATGTCTGTGATAAAATGAGTGATGAAGAACAACTAGCTTTCTTTGCAAAAAAGGTTTACAAGAAGTTTTATAAGAAAAAGGAGGATGATACTGGTTCATCTAAAAACTTTCAGAAAAGGGATAACCAGTTTAAGACAGAGTCTAGGTTCAACAATAACTCTACAGGAAAGTGGAATTCCAAAGAGAAGGATAACAAAGAATACAAGCCTAAAGAGATTCAGTGTAGAGAATGTAGATGTTTTGGTCATATTCAGGCTGAATGTGCAAACACTTTAAAAAGAAACAAAAATACTTATATAACCACTCATAGTGATAGTGATTCTGAGAGCAACAGTGATGAAGAAGATGATTCTAATTTTGTTAATTTTATGGGAATAATCACTGAAAAATAACCTACTTATGAAAGTGACTGTGAGCAGGTTTCAACCATAGTTACAACTGCTCTTGAAACCTATAGCAGTGATGAGGAAGAACCTTCTGATGAAAACATTACTAAGCAATACCTTGTTCTTTATGAAAAGTATAAATGTCTGAGTAAGCAAACCTTGATCATAAGCAAACTTAATGTTAATCTAAAGGATGAGGTTAAAAGTTTTACTGAGAAGCTTAAACTACAACTGGCTGAACTGACTGAAACTAAAAAGATAATAAAACTGCTGAATGTTTCTGCTTTAGATAAATTAGATGACATGCTGTCATAGTCTAGAGGTTCCAAAGATATCAGTGGTCTAGGTTACTATGGAGGTAAATGTACAGGAAAAACCACTTTTATTGAAGTTGTTGCTAAAGCTAAAGCTAATGATTTTGACAATAAGGTTAGAAGCTCAGTTGCAACCAGATTTGCAACCAGGAATAAAACTCAGGTTTTTGTAAAGAAGGTTGGAAGCTCAGTTGCAACCATGAATAAACTGAATAGCTTTAGGGATAAAAATAACTTTAGGGTGAAGCTGTGTAATTTCTGTAAAAAAACCTGGTCATTCTGAAATCCAGTGTTATTTAAAAAGAAACAGAAAGTATATTTCCCAGAAAACCTGGTTGGCTTCTGTCAATAAAAATTTGAAATGGGTTTGGAAAGTAAAAGAAAAGGCCTCCTTAATTGCTAACAACAAAGCTGTTATTAATTCTTTGAATGCTGTTACTTCTAATGATTGGTATTTTGACAGTGGTTGCTCCAAGCACATGACAGGTACTGCAAGTCTCCTAAAAAATGTCACCATTCTTACAGGTAACACTGTTGTGTTTGGAGGTGGAGATACAAGAAAAATTGTTGGTAAAGGTACCTTAAACAAACCTGGAATGCCCAGTATTGAGGATGTTTTTCTTGTAGATGGTCTAAAAGCTAATCTTATTAGTATCAGTCAACTCTGTGATAATAAAATGACTGTTAAATTTGACAAAGAAAGGTGTCTAGTTACTAATCTTAACAATGATTTAATCATGACTGGAGTTAGATCAACCAACAGCTGCTATGTGTTTGAAAAAGCTGAAAAAGAATTGCCTCAAAGTAGGTGTAATCAAGCCATTACTAATAATGTAGATATTTGGCACAAAAGGCTTGGGCATGTGAATTACAAAACTTTAGATAAGCTTGTTAAAAAGGAATTGATAAGAGGAATTCCTAAACTTAGTGCTAAAACTCAAAGTGTCTGTGGTGATTGTGCTATAGGCAAACAAACCAAAAGTATTCACAAAAGTACTAGTCAAATCTACACTAAGAGAGTCTTAGAACTTCTACATATTGACTTGATGGGTCCTATGCAAACTGCTAGTATAGGTGGTAAGAAGTACATTTTGGTAGTTGTATATGATTTCTCTAGATACTCTTGGGTAGTGTTCTTAAAGGATAAGTCTGAAACTTTTGAACTGTTCAAAACTTTGTGCTTAAAACTACAACTTGAAAAGGGTTCCACTAGTGGTAATATTGCTAGGATTAGAAGTGATCATGGAACTGAATTTGAAAACATCAAGTTTAGAGAATTCTGCAACTCCTTAGGTATAAGTCATGAGTTCTCTGCTCCTAATACTCCACAGCAAAATGGCATAGTTGAAAGGAAAAATAGAACCATTCAGGAAATGGCTAGAGTAATGCTTAACTCTAAGAAACTTGCCAACAGATTTTGGGCTGAAGCTGTTAATACTGCCTGTCATATAGTTAATAGAGTTTATATTACTAAAGGTACTTCCATGACAGCTTATAAAATATGGAAAGGTAGAAAACCAAATGTTAAGTATTTTCAAGTCTTTGGATGTGTTTGCTACATTCTCAGAGATAGAGAGCATCTTCGTAAATTTGACTCTAAAAGTGATAAAGGGATTTTTCTTGGTTATGCTCAGAATAGTAGAGCATTTAGAGTCTTCAATCAAAGTACAAACTGTGTTATGGAATCTTATAATGTGTTATTTGATGACCTAAAAACTGTTGATGAGATTACAGGTGATGATGAACAGTCTGAGATTGCAGAAAAATAGAAAGAAGAAACTCAACAAACAGGAAGTCCCAGAGTGGTTGGAAGTCCAGTTGCAACTGAGGTTGCAACTGAGGTTACAACTGAGGTTGGAACTGAGGTTGGAACCACAGTTGAAACCCAGAATGCTGCTGAGTCTGAAGAAGAAGAAGAAAGTTCTCATGTTCAGTCAACTAGCAGGCCTCGCTATGTAAGGACTCAGAAAAATCATTCTCTTGACAATGTCATAGGAGAAGTAGCTTCAGGTATGAAAACCAGAGGTAAAAGAAATAATGTTGTTCACTTTGCTTGTTATATTTCTCAGTTAGAACCTAAGAATATAAAACAAGCTCTAGAAGATAGTGAATGGATTTTAGCTATGCAGGATGAATTGTCTCAATTTAAGAGAAATGATGTATGGATTTTAGTACCCAGACCTTCTAATAAAAATGTTATAGGGATTAAATGGATTTTTAGAAATAAAAGTGATGAGGATGGAGTGATTATCAGTAATAAAGCTAGGTTGGTAGCTCAGGGTTATACACAAATTGAGGGAATTGACTTTGATGAAACTTTTGCCCCTGTAGCTAGAATTGAATCCATTAGAATGCTATTATCTCTTGCATGTCTGTATGATTTTAAACTGTTTCAACTTGACATAAAGAGTGCTTTTCTTAATGATGTGATTAATGAAGAGGTTTATGTCTGTCAACCTAAGGGATTTGAAGATCCTAACTTTCCTGAACATGTTTATTTGCTGAAAAAGGCCTTGTATGGTCTTAAACAAGCTCCTAGAGCCTGGTATGACAGATTAACCAAGTTTTTGCTTGAAAAAGGTTTTAACAGAGGGGGAGTTGATAAAACTCTGTTTACAAAGAAAACTACAAAGGATATAATAGTTGCTCAAATATATGTTGATGACATTGTTTTTGGCTCAACTTCTAATAAAAGGATAGAAGAATTCATTTCTGATATGAAGAATGAATTTGAAATGAGTGGTGGAGGTGAATTGACTTACTTTCTAAGATTGCAAGTTAAACAGAATGAGAAAGAGATTTTTCTATGTCAGAGTAAGTATGCAGACAATCTTGTTAAGAAGTTTGGTATAAGTGAGAGTAAAGAAAAGAGAACTCCTATGAGTACTACCCTTAAACTGTCTAAAAATGATAAAGGAAAAAGTGTCTGTCCCAGTCTTTATAGATCCATGATTGGAAGTTTGCTGTATTTAACTGCTAGTAGACCAGACCTTTGCTTAAGTGTAGGAGTTTGTGCCAGATATCAAGCAAATCCTTTAGAACCTCATCTTCTAGCTGTCAAAAGAATTCTAAGGTATGTAAAAGGAACACCTCATCTAGGCCTATGGTATTCTAAAGATACAAACCATTTTCTTAGTGGCTACTGTGATGCAGATTGGGTAGGAAACATAGATGATAGAAAGAGTACTTCTGGTGGTTGTTTTTATTTTGGAAACAACCTTGTTTCTTGGTTCAGTAAAAAGCAAAATTGCATATCTTTGTCTACTGCTGAAGCAGAATATGTTGCAGCTGGAAGTGGATGCACTCAACTAATTTGGATGAAACAGATGTTAAGTGATTACAATATTAAACAAGAAATATTAACTCTGTTTTGTGATAACAAAAGTGCTATAGATTTAGCTAAAAATCCAGTTCAACATTCCAGAACCAAACATATTGATCTAAGGCATCATTTTATAAGAGAACTAGTTGAAGAAAATAGCTTAATTTTAGAACATGTTTCAACTGAAAGACAATTAGCAGATATTTTCACAAAATCCCTTGATACAAACAAGTTTGAATCATTAAGAAGTGACATAGGGGTATGTCATTATCAATCTAATTGAATATTCTTGCTAAATATGTCCGTATTTAGTACCTTCAATAATTTTTATTTCTAAGGTTAAGTCTTAATTGAGCTATGGTGTTTTTGTTTTGAAAAAGCCGCTTTTTGGTGTCTCAAAAACAGATGTGAGGTAACTTGTCCTTGAAAACCTCTCTGGTAATAGAGTTGCAAGCACAAAGTGCATTTTTTTTGTGGTTGCAAGCTTAGTTGCAACCTCAGTTGAAACCTCATTCTCTCAATAACTGGTTAGAAGTTCAGTTACAACTTCAGTTGAAACCTCGTGTTAAAAATACTGGTTGCAAGCTCAGTTGCAACACCAGTTGAAACCTCAGTCTATATTATAACTGCCAAGACAAAGTCTTGTTATTTTTGACATCACTTATACTCTTTCCTTGCTGAGGTCATCAAACTAGTTTTTGTGTAGAGATAAAAACGGATTTGCTCAATTTAAGCTCCTAAAATCTAATCTTTGTTAGAGTTATTCTATGATAAACATATTTTCTTGGGTAAATTGCTAGATTTTCGTTTTTCAAAAGCTTAAATATCTGTCAAATTACTATCTTTATCTTGAATCATGTCAAATTTCCTTCAAAGCTTCAACTCTTGAATTTTCAAATTTTGGATAAATCTGTTTAAAAAGGAATGTTTATCTGTATTAATTGCTGGATTTATCTTAATACCAACTTTTTCCTTCATGATTTAAGCTGTTTAATTTTTCAAATTTTTGTTGATAAGAACTTTCCTATTTTTTGGCTAAATCTGTTTCAAAATTGATTTGCATGTATCTCTTTCCAATTACAAAAGGATATGGACTTTATTGCTATTTATACAAAATTCTTTTAATATCCAAACTCAATTACACTTTACAGAATTACTCTCTCTCTCTCTAAACTGTATAACCCTAGGTTTCTGTAAAAACCCACTGCGTAGTTCCAAGCTCACTTCTAACCCTAGTTGCAACCATGTCTTCACACTCTTCTAAAAACCCCAACCTGGACAGTGACGATGATTGCACTCTAAGAGATTTCATGAATAAATCTCCAACCAGTCCAGGATCAAAAGCTAAGGTAAGTGAGACTTTCTCATCTCAGAAAAAGCGCACAAAGAAAAGAGCTAGGAAATCTGTAGAAGATCATCCAACTCCAACTGTTTTCTCTTATAAGTCTAAGTTTCATGAGACTGATCCTAGGTTCTGGAGTAGGACCATGTATAGGAGGTATAGGTCTTTTGCTGGTAGGGAGATTCACAGTGAAAGAAGACTTAATCTGGTTAGCTATCCTCATATTCAAGTACATGTTGAGAAACTGCTATCAGCTGTTGACTTAGATAAAACTATTTCTTATCCTGATTCTTATTACCCTGCTGTAATTAAGGAATTCTATGCCAATCTAAGTAGTAATGTGTTTGTTGAGGGTGATCCTGCCTATGGCAGAGTGTTTTAGAAGGGTGTGACTCTAGATTTCACCCCTAAGTTAATCAATGACTTTCTGTGTTGCCCTAGTCCTACTGAAGATGACAATGCTGAACCAGACTTAGAAATTCTTGCTTTAATTCTAACTGGAAAGAATAATAGGTTTGATGGTCACTCCATTAAAACATCCTCCCTCACCTTGTGTGCATCTGTGCTGCACAAAATAGCTAGATTCAATTGGAATCCCACTAAGCAGCCATCCAAAGTCAGTAAGGACATGGCCATATTTCTCTATAGGATCATGTCATCTTTGCCAATTAATTTTGGTAATCATGTTTTTAATCTGATTAGAGACTTCAGTGACTCTACTTCCCAATCCATTCTGCTGCCTTTCCCTTGCCTAATCGCTGCTGTAATTCTAGGCCAAGTCTCATCTTTGGGTAGAAATTCTCCAATAAGTATCTTAAATGAACCAATCACTGATTGTCCCTCTGCTATATATATCTCTGCAAAACTGCTCAAAGAAGGGCATGTCAATGACATCTCTGGCGAAAAGGGCAAAGAAAAAGAAGAAGAAACATCTAATGCTCCTTCAGAAAAGAAGAAGGGTGTGAGGTGGTATTTGAAGCAAAAGTTGTCTTACAATGCAGAAAGGAGAGCTGAGCTGGATACTGATGATTATCAAATCAAAAAGTTGCTGGAGAATCTTATAGAAAGTGAAGATGATAGTGACAGTGATGGTGGTGACAGTGATGGGGATGCAACTCACAGTGATGATGGTCTCTCTATAAGCAGTGAAGATGAGCATGAAGAGGTTGTAAGGGACAGACCCCTAAGAGAAAGACCACCCCAGTCAAACATTCCTAGGAACTAGTTTGTCAAGGTTGTGACAAATAGGGGGAGTAAGAGAAAGTTTATTTGCTTCTGTTCTGTTTTTCAGTTTGATGTTTAATGTTTAAGTTTCAAGACTTTATTCTGTTTCCAGTTATGCTGTATTAAGACAATTTTGTGCCTGTTTGGCTTTAATAATTCTGCAACCTCTTTCTGAAAAATATCTTATTGAAGTATGATTGTCTTTGAACTTGGAACAGGTCTGAAAACCTACTGTGTGCATATCAATTGTGCTTATATGATATGCCTGCAATTCTAACTTGCAGGGGGAGCTAAAACAGATACATCAAAAGTATTGATACAACACAAATGTTGTATTGAAATTACAGGTGGATTTATGTGGTTTATAAACTTAATTGATTTGTCAAAACCAATGACAAAGGGGGAGATTGTTAGGACCAGATTTCTGGTCTAAATATTGTTTATTGTCTATTGGTTTTCACTAAATAAATCCTAACTGTTGTTAAGAACTAAGACATAATTGACAGGTTTCAAGTACCAGTTGCAACCTCAGTTGCAACCTACTAAGTCAGTAGTGACAGGTTTCAAGTACCAGTTGCAACCTCAGTTGCAACCTACTAAGTCAGTAGTGACAGGTTTCAAGTACCAGTTGCAACCACTAGTTCCAACCTGCTGGTAAGCAGAATTCTGTCTCGTTCTACAAATCTGCATTGCTGTCATTTATTGATTATTAATTGTTCTACAGCATGCAGGATATGTTCTCATATGATTCTAAAAGGTTAATATGCGTTTATTGAGAATATCAAAGTGGTAAGGAAAGATTTTCTTAAAAGATATAAAGAGATTGGTTATGTTTCCTTTACATTTATAATTCTATATCTCTATTCTTATAATAATCTTTATCACATGTTTCAATCTTTGCTCCTTATCAATTCAGAATGATATGTTTAAAGATTGAATAAAATTAGGAGTTAATGTTTTACATGAATACTTAAAAGATATCTTTCCAAGATATGATCTTTTTATATGTTTCCTAGTTATAGGAAAATACTAACTCCTTCAATCAAGCTGGTTATTAAACAGGTATCAACCAATGATGATTGGAGTCAATCAATGCTGAAGTATCACGCAATGCATGGGAAGATTGAAGCCAATCAATAAAGTCAAAAACAATCAAAACATATTGAAGAATAGAAGATTGTTTTTACTTGCTTATATACTTGATAACTTAGCTTGTAAATGTGTGTGTTCTAAATTATAAAGAACTTATTTTCTAGAGAGAATACGCGTGAGATTTAAAAAGAAAAACAATGGTGGGATGCCATTGATTTATAAGTGATAGTTATAGAGTAGGAGCAATATAGAGATAGGCAGAAAAACCTAGAGTGAGTCTAAGTGTTTTTCGTTAAGACTTGAGTCCTATATTGTAAGCTTTTTATAATATCATAATCTGGGTAAGTGCCCCGGAGACGTAGCCTAGTTAGGTGAACTCCGTTGTTAAATGTGCGTGTGATTTCATTTACGTACATTTAACTTTTTTTACAGTTCTGTCCATTTATACACTGGGTTCTAACTGTGGTTGCAACCTCACTTACAACCTAACTGCAAAACTGCAATTAGAACAGCGGATAGAAATTTCACATGCATTGATGGTTACTCTAATTAAACAAAAATGTTGTTGGTGTAGTGATAAAATTGTATTTAAGGTATTGTAAGGTTATGAATTCAAATCATGTTAATTATTATTTTTTTTAAATTCTGTATTTTACCTTTAAATTACCAAATTTCGTAAATGACCATTGTATTTTCTCAAATAATATTACTAAAAAAATTATTTTATTACTCAATATCATTTGTTTTAACTTCATGTTTATTTTATGGTAGGTTTAAAATAAAATATAAACTTTATTTTTATATTACACCGTATTTATTTTATCTTTTATTCGACATATTTTTAGACCACGGTCTTTTTAAAAAAAAATCATACCCGTTCCGCCCTTTTCATAATATTTACTAAAAAAGAGATTTGATTATGTGAAGTGGTGAACTGATTGAGAGGGAAGCATGAGCTATAAACGCTTGTATATTTGCTACTTGGATAATAACTATTAAAACAAGGTGTAGGTCTTCCTAATAGCCCGTAAAATTTATTGGTCAAACCTTTCTTAGTAATCTTTTTGGTCCATTATTATTTGTTTGAATTATTTCACTTATTATTTGTTCTCAAGTGAGTAGTGAGGATAGTAAAAATGTTCTTTTTCTGGTTTGTCTTCACATCTGCCACCTAATACATATATAAATAGTAATCACTCTGTTACTAAATAAAACACTGAAATATAAGTATTTGAAACAATATCATTTAAAATTCATTAAAAACCCAAAAAATTTAAACAAAACCCATTTCTTTCTTATTATGTGAGGTCATAAGTGTATATTGATATGATCTAACTATCAAAAAGGTTATTTCATAAAATGAAAACGTGAAAATTTACTATAAAATGAAAGTTGACACTTATTTTGAGACGTTATAAAATGAAAAACACGACATTTATTTAGGGACGAAAAGAGTATTAATTAAGATGCAAGTTTGACTTATTGTAAAAAAAAAAAAAGTATATATGGATATATGTTATATTCCGGGCTAGCTACGTGGCTAAATTAAATTGCTTTTGTATTTTTTTTGCTATTAATATAGCAATTAAAAAGAAAATTATACGATACGATGCGATATGCAAAGCCTAGGTGGTTAGACGGGATTAACCGGATGAGACAATGATTAGACGAAATCAAGCGGGGCTAGGCGTTAGGGAACCTGTTTCCACCAAAAACCCGTCTTGCATCATTTATAATTAATATCCAGACTTTTTTTATGTAATTCCTATAGTTATGGTTTAATAATTAATTCTGAATCACATAAAAAAGAAAGGCTCATACTATGATAAGTAACATTACCAATCCCTTTTTATTCATAGAACTTCGACCAATATTATTCGGATAATCTAAATTTCAGGTTTCCTAATCACGATATTGGAAATATAGTTAAAATATTTATTGAATCAAGATGCACATATCGTGATATGGACCTACTATTTATTTACTGGTTATGAAATTAAACCCCCCAAAAAATGCAATAATCACGAAAAATTTATTCATGCAACTTCCAAGATTTTTCGGATCATCCACTTTTGAGGTTTCTAATCAAAAACTTTATTCAATGACAAGACGCGCATATCAACAAAATAGTAGTATATATCTACAAACTGTAAAATTTAACTTTGCTTTATGAGTTCATAATGTTTACATGATTACATCATTCAAAAAATAAATAATAAAATCGGCCAATACTATTTATCGTATAGAACGGGCCTAACGGGGAATGTTAAAAAGTCTAAACACGCATATAAAGAATTATGTAAATTAATACCAAAAAGAGTAGTAACAGAAATAGTCAAGGTGGTGTACGAAGTTAATAAGTTGCACAAAAAAAATTGTACAATTAAGCAAATTACACACAAAGAAGAAACGTGAGCCTAAAGTAAAGGAACTGTATTTAAAGCCTAATTAAAACGGGGACCACACTCAATACACGGCCTATAGAGTGACGCCATTTTTACACTTAATAATCCAAACAATCAATCAAGCTTAAGTGTGTTTTATACGCTTTTCCAATATTCTTCCCCCTATAAATATATTCATTTCTAAACACACTTTTTTCTCATTTGAGTTTTTGATTCTTTCTATCTCTTCGTATTTTTTTTATAAAATGATGGAAGAAGAATTTTACGAAAACGACATCGTTTTTCCCGAAAAAAATGATATGTTAGCGAAGGCTGTTGTGAGCGACTCGAGTGCTTATTGGAATAAACCGAAAAGAAAAAAGGTGAAGAAGAATAAGACTGTTCCGATTGATATCCCGGAGAACAAAGAGAATTTGGTCATTAAACGCATGGAATCAGATTGTTTTAACGAGGAAACGGAAATGGTGCCACCTCATTTGATCGTAGGGAGACGAGTTTATGCAAGTAAAATGGCTTTTTCGGTTTGCTCGGGAAAGGGAAGGACTCTGAAAGGCAGGGATTTAAGACAAGTTCGGAATTCGATTCTTAGGATGACTGGATTTTTGGAAACGTAATTTCCACCCACCAATTCTTTTAATTGTTCAATCATTTCTTCAAAAGAAAAGAAAAAGAGAATTCAAAGTTGAATGTATTTAGTATTTTTCTTTTCTGTTGTTGGTCGTGGGTGCGCTTGAATCATATATATGCATTAGTTGTAAAATTAAAATGTTATAGAAATCTCAAAATAAAAATAGTTAGATACTTTTTGAATGTTTCAGATGACCATTTGTTTATGCATTCATGATTTTCATTATTTTTACTGGGGGAACCGAAAATAAGATTAATAGCTCTTTGTAAATGTTGCTCAATTAGTAGATAAATGGGTGATTCTAAGAAGTATATAAACTGCGAAAAGTTACTACTTAATTTGTTATTTATATTGATTCTTATTATTTACTATCCATTCATTCCATATTACTTGTTCCACTATGAAACTAATTAAGTGTTTGTGATGCATAATTTCATAATAACTACGTTGTCGAAATGACAAATTTGAAAAAATATTTATATGGTAAAATTTAACTATTAACAAAAAAAGTAATTTCTCATTTTATTAATTTAGGTACATACGTTTCTTTTTCATCTCAGATTACACAAGTTTTCAAAGTGTACAATTAAATTGAAATTGAGAGAGTACATAATTAACATTTTGGTGATAGGTTTATAAAAATATCAAATATCACAGGAAATACAATTTTTTTTCTCCCAGTCATAGAATGTTAATGACCAATTTCAAGGAAATCTACTAAATGGAGTAATATTAACCATGTTAACAGATATTTTAGTAGGATGGTTATAATTAAGTATATTAACCACGTTTTGGTAGTGTACATTTTCAGTGCATCTAATAGTTTTTGTTTATATTTTACATATTCAATAGTAATGAAATTTTTATAAATTAATTATGTTAAGTGTGTAAATTTGAATACCAAGTATCGTTTTGATGCATTGACAATCAATTACATCTAGGAAAACCATCTTAATGACTAAAATATATACATGATTTTAACTTTCATCTTGTATATAAATATTATTATTTAGGATAAATAATGGTGGATATAGTACTAAAACTATTTAATTAATATACCTATAAAAAATATACTATTAAAATAATTGACATATCTCTCAAACTTATCATACCCCTAGTTTTTTTTTTTAGAAGATTGCATATACCGTAGTACCCGTAGTACCCGTATTGTATCGGGTAACTTACTCGTATTCGTGTGCATGCAATATAGTTATTAATAACAAGGGTGAAAAAGTAAGAGGTAAACTTAAAGATATGAAAAAACTTTATATATATATATATATATAGCTCAACCATTTAACAAAGTTTCTCATCCGCAATGTAGATATGCCGCATTTCTATACGGAAACAAGTACTAATTTGTCTATGGTGAAATTTATCAGATTTGTTTAGTTCTAAGTTCTAACTCTTTTCTCATACTGATAACAACATTTTACGTATTTGTATTTTTATCATTTATCAACCTTTTACATTTGACAAATCACAATCATCTTCCGTATACCTGGTATTGCAATTTGCAACTTTGTATAAATGTCAAAAGTGTAATGGCTTCTAAGTGCGTATTTCGTCATTATGTTCCAAAAAATAAATATATGATAAACATTCTTTTAAAAATATGCGGAATGGTAGTTATAAAAAAAATAAAAATAAAAATATGTTCCAAATTTTGAGTTAAGATTCCGCTTTAACATTTCTGTTAGTCGACTCAAAGCTTTAGATAACCTCTGATTCCATTAGACTTTGTAATCAAACTAAGGTAGTGGATTTATCAAAATTATTCTGTTGATAGACCAATATGTAATGATAAACACATAGTAAGTAATTTGTTGAAAACATTGTGTAGATGATAAAATGTGAAAAGGATTAAGAATATACAATAGTTTGCTTATAAAAAATTTAGAACTTCAAGTTTACACAAAAATAAGTTTTGTACGTACGTTTAGAAGCTAGACATTTATATATCTTCATTCCTAAATTATACATATAATTAAGTAACTTCATGAATATGCGACATATAAAACACGCGAAAGTTGATTAAGACACAAGTAAAGTAAGTTATTTTCCACACAAAACCGTGTTTTAAATACCCGTAGCTTATACTCATGGTATCATATTTAACCTTGTAAAAGTCAAACTTGCAATCTGGATCTCTTATTATCCATTCGTTTTGCGTCTTATGTAAATTAACAACTAACTATTGAACTTCATTCACAGCTGAATAGGTGGCACAGTGGCTTGTTCAAGTAACTAATCAATTGAGTTGAAAATGTTCTTGTCCACTAAAATTTAGTAACACTTATTATTCGATCGTTTCTTGCGTGAATGACCTATTTGTTTGCTTGTAGCAGAGAAAAACTCCATGTGAGATATTCTTATTTATGGGTTTTAGAAAATACTGAAATCAATTAAATGTATTAATTAAGCTAACTTAGTATAGAGTTATGCGATATATAGCAGATATATTTTTAAAAAGTCGTTGTCACAAGACCAATGTTATTTTATATAATTTATAACATATATATATATATATATATATATATATATATTTGTGATCAAAAAAGTTCCAAGTAAAATGTACATCTATTAATAATAAAGATACATAACTTTATCAAAAAGTGAGAACAAAAATCACATCAGTTAATAAAAAATACTACTATTACCTAATGAAGGTTAGATTACTTAATAACATACTCCGTAATCCGTATTACTTAATTAAAGAAATAAATACTTCTCATTATATTCTTACGAGTCCACAGTCGTCGAGTTCCAATATATACATTTCAATGAAGACGATAACATGTTTATCTGTTCTGAATCTCCATTCACATTTTACGACAAGTTTTGAACTTTTCAATTGGTTATTCACTACTCTGAACTAGTCAAGGGGACCGGCGAATATCATATTAATTTATGGAGAACAAACAGTATAAATGTAACCCGTCCCGGTGTGTCTGGGATCGTCATCTGAGTGGTAATTTGACGAACCGATTAAAGCCATTGTGACCATTAAAGGAAGTGGGTGGAGACGATGGAGAGTTATAAAGTCCCTCCCATCTTGATTAAAACTGATGAAAAGAAGAAAAAAAACTTGTATATTTTGATTAAATATTTAAAAATTCGTGTTTCAGCCTCCCAAGCATTCTAATAGAAAACTATTGTGGAATATGAAAAAAAAAATCATATAAAATATCAACCCTTCTTTTTAAATTTCTGGTTTGATCCGTGAGGGTAAACAATTCAGAAATGACATGCAAATTTTATTAACCGGTTACAAATTAGTGTTGGCAATTAGACCTAAAATGTTGTTTTAATGTTTCCTTTCTTGTACGCAATAGTTGATAAACCTTTATGTCTTGGTACTCACTATAATAGAGAGAACAAATCTAGAGAGAGAAAAAGGTCCGTATTAATATCCATTCGTTTTTAATTAATTGTTTATTACGAAACTACGTGTAATTTTGACCGGTCAATAACTTGTATCAAAATTGTCGGAATGAAAATTTTCAAAAGTTAATCATATAGTACAAACATTAAATTATATGATTTAATTTTAAAAAAATTCATTTCGATAATTTTGATACATGTAATAAGCCGATTAAAATTACACGTAATTTCGTAAAGAACAATTAATTAGAAACGGATAGAGTACTACTTAACACAGCTTCTAATTATATTATGGTACATATTAAACTTCTAATATTATCGTACATATTAATAGAAATATGTAAGTCTATTATAATTAAATTAATGGTAAACGGACATGTATCGTGTCGTGTATGCAGAATTCCTCTCCAAACAAAACAAAAAGTTTATTTATGTTTCTTTCATATATTGTTTCCCACTGTGTATAATAAAACAAAAGTTTATCAATCAATTTAGTGATGAATATAAACCGAATCGTGGAAATGGAACTTGTTAGCCGTGGACTTAATTGTTTTTTCCCCAATTACTTTGTTTCATTCGAAAAGATACTGACTAAAAAACTTATGATTCAATCGTTATAATTTACGAGAAAAAGTTCATTTATCAACAGTTTTTAAAAAATAAACTGTTGGTAAAATAAGTGTCGTTAAATTTTAGCAACATAATTAGTTGCTATTATGTTACTAAAATTTAATGACGCTCAGTTTAACAACAGTTGTCAAAAAATAAATTGATTGTAAATTTTTTTTTTTTAGTGACGAGCTTTGGTAGAGGAGTCTCCCACAAGATTATATTATTAGAATGGTCCCTTTTACAAACCAGAAGAATGAAAAAGATAATGAAAACAACCTATGAGGACGATAGACAAATCACACATGCAATGGACAATAGTCGCCAAAGACAAATAAAGTTACGTGTTGCTAAGAATCGATATGTTACTATCTTTTTAGGTAAGAGGTGGGGGGAAATGATAAAGATGGCAGCCTGCATGCAACAAGTATTGGCCGTTCGATCCTGATTATAGGATTGCTAGTTTGCTAAATACGAAATTTTCGTTTTTAATGTTGTAAAATATAATATTTTTAAAATGCGTCTTAAATTTTCTTACAGAAATAAATGCATTTTTATTCGCGACTCCTGCATAGTGAAAAATAATTTTTACATTGAATCTTTGGTAGAAGCTGAAGAACTAAATTCCACTTTTAAAGTCACATTTCGTCTTTGTATGGTTTTGGCCATGACAAATTTTCAACGTTAACCTACTTATTAAAGTGTTAAGCACTTAATATTATAGGTCATGTTCAGTCTTGTTGGAAAGACGTTTTAACAAGCTTGGAGATGGTATATATTCACATGGCCAAAACCGTGGACCGGCATGAATAGGAAAAGGGCTCAAAGATTCACAAATTCTAAAAAAAATATTAGATCGGCCTTTTTCATTGTCAGTGAAATTTTCAAATCCAGTTCTGTAAATTGTGTGTGTGTGTGTGTGTGTGTGTGTGTGTGTGTGTGTGGGGGGGGGGGGGGGGGGGGGGGGGGATTAGCACTGCAAAACGTTAACATTTGATCAGCGAAAAGCAAGAACCACGAGTCCATGATCCATAGTTCATAATCAATCAGTAATGGGTTTTTTTTTTTTTTTTGAAAAGATGACATTTTATAAGAATTTAGCCAAGTCAGCCACATTACATATAAGAATTAAGCCAAGTCAGCCACATTACAAGACAATAGGTTTTTAGGCCAAACAGACGCCGAAGCGTTTATAAAGTTATCTCTAGCACAAGTAGCTAAGCAATTTGTATGTGATTGGTGTTCTACAAATCCTAAGATAAAAATAAAAATAAAAAAGAACAACTCAAATACAGGTTGTTGTGCAGCAGCAAAAATTCTTTTGACCAAGAAACTCTTGGAAAATCAAGCATCAATTATTTTTCTGGCATAAGAAAATAACTTGTCTTTCCAAAAATTATATCATTACATAAACAAGCGATGCATATTACAGTTACACTTAGCAAAAATGATGAATGCTTGGAGCAAGGCCCTATATCTGAGCACTTAGATGCACCAATATAAATTTTGAATGTCAGCGTTTACGAAAAGTGCGGCTAGGTAAAGCTTTCTTTTTTGTTGGTATAAATGCAAATTGACTGAAATCTACATTAGGAGTTGACCTGCAACAACAATTTAGAGAATACTGTTAGCCTAAAACTTGCTTCAATCAAATACAATAAGACTCCAACCAAAAATGTTGTCTGCAAGCAAGAAAATTGATTCCGGAAATAAAAACTGTACCGAATTGGATGGTTTCAATGTATATGGAAAGGCTACTTGTATCGTGTTCACTGAGTGAGCAACAAGTGAGCAAAAAGACTAATGCTAATCAAGCACCATTTTCTGTAAAATAGCTCTCTAATCTCATACTCGATAAACTCTATGCGCCTATTCTTCCTTTTGTATCTATCTATGTCATCAGTCTTCAGAGGGTTAGTTTAAATTTTTTACACTGATCAGATTTTGTATTTATACACCAACCTACATAAGTTAGCAATTAGAAGCCTATCATTAGGGGTGGGCAAAAAATCCATAAATCCGTCCCCGTAACCCAACCCGCATGGATTGGGGCGGGTTGGGGTGGGTTGAATGTCCAAAAAAAATCAATCCCCCCGCCCCAATCCGCTATATATTTTGCGGGTTGGGTTAGGGTTGAGGTTCATAAACCGCGGGTTAATCCGTCCCAATCCGTTTCAACCCGCAATATATATATATATATATATATATATATATATATATATATATACACATTGTGTGTATTTTAAGATAGCAAATTGTTATATTTTAGTTTTATTACTTGTTCGTGAATGTTCTAAACGTATTTTGATTGGGTTTAATTTATATTTCTGTTTGAAATATTCAATTTATTTTAAAATTTGGGTTGATTATGCAAACTATGAAAAATAAAGGACCAAAATAAAAATTTAAGAATCAATCTAAACCCAACCCACCCCAACCCGCAATTTATTTTGCGGGTTGGATTGGGTTGGGTTGGGTTGGGGTTTTAATTGTAACGGGTTGGATTTGGTTGGGTTGAGATTTAAATTTTATCAATCCGCCCCAATCCGCCCCGCCATTTATTTTACGGGTTGGGTTAGGATTGAAACAAACCCGCCCCAATCAGCCCCGTACCCACCCCTACCTATCATTACATTTTTTTTGCTTTTGTGCATTACATAAAAACTAAAAAAAAATGATAATAATATGTATGTGATAGAAAAGTGTATTCATGTATGAGATCGTAGTTAAACTATTTGGATTTCTTAATCAAAGAACCCAACCAGTGATTTTTTTTCCTGATTTTGGTATGGTACTAAATCACGGAGAAATTTAAAGTTACTTGTCGCTAGTTTTTGTAAGATGACGTACAAAATTGAAATTCGATAATACATCAGCGAACAAAACTTTGATTATCCGGATGTACGAAGCAAATTAATGATGAAACTAATAAGATCAGGAGATCTTAACAAGGGCCAATAGTTATTTTACCTTAGCGTAGGCGTATTTCTGACATCTTTCAAAGGGGCTCGAAGACCACTGGCGCGAGAACCGGATTTTGGAGAGCATCTAAATGATGATATCACTGAGACAAATCTTTCCATTGATTTTTCTGCTATGTTGGAAAAATTATCCAAATGGGAAATATTAGATCCAAACTTCTCCACTTCGGTATTTTCTTTCATATATGTATTCTCGAAATTGGAAGTACTTTTACCTGAATCAAAGATGCATCAAATCAGCTTTTTTTTTTATAATCACAATGATGGGAATAATGTAAGTAAATATTAAAAATTCACCAAATACAGTTTGCAGCGTGAACAAAGAAAAATAACAACTATCCACAACCTTTACATAATCTATAGTGACACTGAAAACAGTCTTTTACTCCCTCCAGGAAAATTAAAGTCTGAAAAATTAGCAGTGCTTTATTTCCAGCTAATATGTGATCTTCCTTACTAATTTCATGGTTTTACTTCTCATCGTAATAGGCCCCTCATGATTTTTAAATTTATTTTCAAATGATTCTCCCCTACGGAAAGTACATTAAGTACGTTGAACTTCTAGAAAATTGATTTCTCTCATGTGTCATGTTGTAATTTAGTTCTACGAAAGCATGAACTCTTAGAGACATGTCCCCCCTACAAGTCTTCGATGCACAATCAAAGAACGGTTCTTTATAGGTCTCGCCTTCAAATTTTGATAGCTTGTGCAAATACTGGAAATTGAGAATAAATTTCAGAACAAACATATTTATCTTTCCAACTTATAGCATTCGATACAGTCATCATTTTAAGCTAAAACACATGTTTACAAGTTGAAAAATCAATATGATTCACTTTAAGATGATTCTAATATTTAAATTTTGCGTTTACGTAAAAAAAAGTGCCAAATTTAAAATCTAAAAAATATAAAAACAAAAGCCAAAAATTTAAATTTATATAGGAAGCTGGAATGAACAGTACTTACTGCAAATTGAGTTAGAAGCATGTGCTCCAGTGCTGCTTTGATCCATGCTCTGATGCAATATAAACATAAATAAAATAAATGAAGGAATAACAGATAACATCTGTAATAACCTATAGGTCACCTTTTAAGTTTATATAAATATTCTAGTGAGCACATACCGTTTGAACTTTCTCCGGAAGATTTCCACTCACATGAACACAAAAACCATCTTTGTCTTGGTTCTCGTCATTCCCATTATCCCGATCAAGTTCATCTGTAGCAAGTTTCTGCTTAAAATAAGAACTTTTCACTAACGTTTTTCTTTTCTTAAGTCTAGCACTGGTTCCAATTTCGATCGACAAATCTTTGTCTTCACATTCTCCCATAATCGCATCAACTTTGCCTAACGATTTCTCGTTTTCTGTATCTAAACTCCTTTTACCAGTTGGTTTATGCTTAAAATAGCGACTTTTAACTATGATATCACTGTGTTCTGTCCTTATTTTGCTCCCATCTACATATGTAACAGGGTTTGATACACGTAGTTTATGCATTGTTGTACAAGGTTTGTGAATTGGCTGAGTCTTTTGCAGCAAATTTTCACCTTGGCCTTGTAGTCCAAATTCGTCTGTTTTGACAAAATATGGTTCAGTACATGATTTTAGATCATCTCTTTCTATGATGTTTGGGTAGAAACTATGTTCTTACCATGAATAAAAGGTTCCAAACTTTCAGGAGTTCTTTCTGCAACACCCTTTGCTACCTAAAGATAAGGAGAGAGTTCACAAAATTCAATATGATAATTAGATTGTGACAGAATAGGAATTACACGTTATAATTTAAGACTTAACAAATAAGAGACCATGCAAGTTTCCAATATTATAAAAATATTTATTGGAGCTTCCCTGCTCAAAAATAAGCATCATGCTTTTTTGGGACCTATCTGTGACGGTATATTTAGAAAATTTTAGACCAGTCAAGCTAGAAGAAAACTATACGAGTACAATTAGATTGATGAAAAGATCTAATTACCCATTCAAATAATGAAAGTTTGATGAGATACAGATTAAGTGATATATTAGACTCGAAGGCTTTTTGATGTCATTCGCATTTGTTCCTTTGATGTCCCATGAATGACATACAACCAAAATTGTGCCAAACTGAAGGTTAAATACAGTGGTGAGTAATGTAGTTATTCAATACCGACTACAGGATGGGACCACGAGAAGAACTCACAATATCTTTTTGAGAAGAGAAAATGCCTATGTTTTCGGAGTCAGGCAGGGATGCTTGTGGAGATTCAGTTAAACGAGGCGCCTTATATTTCTGCTTCGCCTCAAGTGATGCGGAACCTGTCTATGTTAAAGAAACGCACATGGCATAGACATAGCGCCTGTTTGGCTACAGTTTTTAAGAAGAAAATTCTGGATTTTCGAGGATAAAAAAGGCTGGGCTCATCCAGCTAGTTTTTAGCTTTTTCAGGCCAAAAAACCAGAGTCCAGGCAAACCAGAAAAGGTCAGTCGATAAACTGGTCAACCAAATCCCCTTACACGCTCCAGCTTTTAAGCAAACAAAATCAGAAAGGCTGAGCTTAGAAACTGTAACCAAACAAGGCCGTAGTTTTAACTTTTAAATAAATCTAAATCCATCTGACATAGTTAAACTTTATGCAGTGAATCAAAGCCTTGGATATCTGCTACTAGACTTAAAAGGATACAGAAATAGCTGGTCAATAGATTTTTTTGCACAGGCAATTCTACCTTCTTCGCACCAGTTTTAAATTGTTTTAGCTCGTAAGAACGCAAACCTCCCACTTCCAAATTAACATGCTTCTCCACTCCCTGTTATCAGGGAAATTGAAAACCCCAAGGCTGATTGTGTTAGATACAAATTATAATAACAATACAAATAAATATGCGGCAAACTTTCTCATCTAGAGATAAGAGTCCTTGGGTGTTTTACTGATGTGACCATGTCTGCCACCAGACATTAAAACTCTCTTTGGTTTAAATCTCTCTTCCAGATAAGTCAGGCTTTTTTACTTGCTGAAAAGTTTGAAAAGCCAAAAAGCAGTGAAAAGTTAAATAAAGTCAGCCCAGACATATTGTAGACTCACTTGGAGAAAAAGGTTTTTGAGTAGGAAAAAGGAAGTGGTAATTATCAACCGCTAACTATTGAGTGACAAAATGAAGAATGTATATGTTGAGTCATTGACCCTTCCAGGATAAACTCATCTTTGTTTAGAACTTATAAGGTTCAAAAACCTCTTATTTCAGCCATATTTTGAAATAATTATGAAGAAACTGAATGTTGTAAACAAGGAAAATATACCTGAAATGGTGTCATGGTTAAAGGATCAATTTCTCCTATTGCTATACCTTTTGCTATTTGCTGAGGTATATATGTAATCCTGGTTAAGGTCTGACAATATTAATTTCCAGGTAATATAAGATTGAACTGATTAAAGACAGCTTAAGCAAAGCAATAAAAAAAAAGGAAATGCATTTCCAAGGATATGGGCCTAAGAAGTCCAGATCGTTGCCAATAATATCAGTTAGTTCAGATAAATGTACTACATCCTCAACGGATGGGTCATAAACTCGTTGGTGACGAAAAGTGAGTATAGCTTTCTCAAATTCTTCTTCATACCCAGGAGAAACAGCTGCTGTGCTGTATCTTAGATGCTTGATGACCTAATAAATCATCAGACAATATTTCAAATGAAATATCATGAAAACGCAAATGCTGAATTATTATATAGAGAAAAAATAGGGAGAAATTCTCACACACTTTTGTTGATTTTGAAGAGTTTCTGAGAACATGAAATTTCTGTGCCATTTTGATGATTTTAATGACTTTCAAATTTTTTTCATTCCAAGGGGTTTTTATGGCCTATAACTATTAGACATACCTTGAACTTATTTCTCATTGCATATGTTAATGAGAACATTTTATTTCTATTGATATCCGAAATCGCTTAATAAGTAAAAGCACATAATATGTGAAATAACTTTTATAACAGCATGATGCATGTCAATCAAAAAGTTAATTAAGCGAAGTGCAGGCAGATCAAAATCAGTTAAAGTCCATCAAATTTGTACTAAATTGAAAACAAGGTTTTTGGTGTGACTAAATGGAAATAGAGTCTAAAATATTTCCGTAGAAGGTCATTTCCCACCAAAATAACAGTGAGCAGATCAACAAACTTCTTGGGATAACAAAATTACAAAATCTAGGTCTACTGTGACACCTTACCTTGTCGTAGCTCTTAAACTTCTTCACAAGAGCATGAGCCTTTTTCAGTCCCAACCCAGGCAAAGATGGCAGATAATCACAGCCACTCAATATACACATTTCCAATACCATCTGCTTGGTAAATCCAGTAAAATTAAGATCCTTGTTTTGTTGCAGCTTTGAATATCGAAACTCAACTCCTTGTCCAAACTTGTCCATCTTGTAAATTATCTGGATTAACAAAAGGATTTGAAAGTCAAAAACAATACAGGTACCAAGACCAGGAATATATTAACACCAAAACATATAGCATGATTAAAAACTCACTCTTAGGCAACCAAATGCTATCAGGTCAGAATCCTCAGTTATAACAGCATCAACTTGGTTACTAATTGCCAAAAATGTCATTTGCGCATCCGCTTCATAAGGAGCAACGACATAACTTACATTTTCCTTCTTCAAGACCTTTAATTTTCAAAATCATATAGAAAATAAAATCATTGTTTGGAAAGTTAAGAGATTGAGATTTATGAAGTTATTCTCTATTCTTTGAATAAAGATCAACACTGCAAACAGGAAGTTGAATGCTGCTATATACCTGGATTAGTTCATACGCCATTGAAGGTGAGACATCGACGGCTTTTTGGTAGCATTCATAAGCGCCAGCATTATTTCCATTTGATTCATGCTCAATAGCCCGAGCTAGATTCTCCTTCCTTGACCTGAGTTTCGAGCATAGATAACGCATTACTTTAAAACTCCTTCTAAACAAGTATATGATGTAACACTCACTGAAGCTAACTTCTCAAGATGCAATAATTCGTATACTATTGGAACATCACCAAATTTCAAATTTTCAGAGTAGTTCGATTTTTGCTCTGGTCTAGGGAGCTGTTCTAGCTTTCAATGTTTTATTGACCCAACAGAAAGATCATATATAGTTGATACATATAACTTAAGTAGAAGATAATGTGACATCCCATATAATAAAGAAGTGTCCAGGTCGTGTATCATAGAGAATTTCCATAGCTCAGGTATTAAGTTATATCACGCAAATTTTTGGAAAGAAATTATTTAAGCACGATAAGCAATATAAGGTTAAATAAGGATGAGAAACGATAAGCAATATAAAGTTAAATAAGGATGAGAAGGTCACCATACCTTCAGCATTTCCCATACCTTCCAATACGATGCATTGATTTAATATTTATAAAGAAATTTAAGTTCTTCCATCAAAAAGGCTTTTTTTGATGAATGTTACGAAATCTTCTTCTTCTCTAAGTTGAAGTGATATGAATGTTAGTTTTTAAGATGTACGGTGAACCGATTTACAACTTTTACATCTTCACAATCTCAATTGATATTTGTTGGTTAAAAACTTAAAACCAAAAAGGAAGGTGTAGTATTTACAAAAGGAACCATATACCTAGCAAATACACACCAAATAACCAATCTAATTGACAAAATTTTCAAAACCATGCCATGGAACAAATAAGAAATATCAAATCTTCTGGGAACTATGGCTAAACCTTAATTATCTAACAGACTAACCAATTAAGCTGTGTACTACCAGTGACTGGTTCATACAATTCCAATCAAGTAACTGTTTCGACATACTACTTGAACAAGATAGACAGCAGGCTAATGGAGATTTATTAATACCTTCCTCGCTTGTTCTCTTGCTCACTTTTCATTGGTAGAAAACCTCCATCAAACACAAGGACGGGTTTGACGCCATAATGCCTCAGCAAGTTAACTCTATGCATGCAATAGTCGATGTGTCTGGATAATCAAGCAAAAACGAAATTAGGCTAAGAATTCGGAACTTTGTCAGAAATTACTAATATGATAGACAACTATAGGCATACTATACAGATAATAATAAAAAATGGGTGTGCCTTTTAGTTCAACTGTCGGATATTGACAAAGAAATGTGAAAGCCTACTTTCTATGGTAATATGTTCACCTCAGTACAAGAAGTTTAAACAATAAGGTTAAGAAACGACCTTGATGCATACCCAAAAAAATGAGGTATAAATGCATACACACACACACACACACACATATAGTGATAAATTTACACACACGTGTATATATATACACAAGAAATTAGACACAATAACATACATAAACAACACACACAACGGTACTTTGAGGTGGATATACTCTGGATTAAGGTCAAAACACCCTACTTTGATCCATACCCACATAAAGTTAGACACAGTTACACACATAAACAAGATGGGTCCATTTAGGTGGTATACCATGGGTTAACGACATAAAACTCTAAATTAATCCATACCCACAAGATATTGGGCACAATTACACACATAAACAACAAATATAAACTAGGATATGGGGGAAAAAAGACCGGTACTGTGAGGTGGATATACCCTGGATTAAGGTCATAAAACTCTAAATTAATCCATACCCACAAGATATTAAACACAATTACACACATAAGCAACATGATTAAGCTAAGATATGGGGAAAAAGATGGTTACTTTAAGGTGGATATACCATGCATTATGGTCGTAAAACTCTAAATTTATCCATACCCACAAGAAATTAGGGAAAATACACACATAAACAACATAATTAAGAAAATGTGGGGGGATTAGTAGTTTGAGGTGGATATACCATGGATTAAGGTCAAATTAGGCACAATTACATACATAAACAACATATATAAGCTAAGATATGGAAGACAAAGATTGGTACTTTGAGGTGGATATATCCTGGCTTAAGGTCAAAAACCCCGAAAATTAATCCATACCCACAAGAAATTAGACGCATTAACACACATAAACAGCAAATATAAGCTTAGACATGGAGAAAAAGATGGTTACTTTGAGGTGCACATACCATGGATTAAGGTCAAAAACCAGTAAATTAATCCATACCCACAAAAAATTAGGCACAATTAAGCTAATATATGGGGAAGAAGATTATTATTTTGAGGTGTATACCTATATTAAGGTCAAAAACCCCTAAATTAATCCATACCCACAAGAAATTAGACACAACTACACACATAAACAACATAATTAAGCTAAGATATAGGAACAAAGAAGATTACTTTGAGATGGGTTTTTACCCACCCTAAATTAATCCATACCCACAAGAAATTAGACACAATAACAACACAATCAAGCTAAGATAAGGGTAAAAAGATGATAACTTTGAGGTGGGTATTCCCTTGCAAAGATCCTTGCTACAAGAAAGAGCACCTTTATGTAACCAAGAATACGTGTCAATAGCAACAGAACAACCCTCTCCTAAATCTTTTACATGAATCGGAGACATTATCGATTTCAGCAGGGGCAATAGCCCTTGAATACCCATTTTTATTATATTTATATTTGTATCTATCTTTTTTATTGACAAGTATTTAGGCTACAATGGTGATGGTGAACCTTGGTTTAAGAACAAACACTCCATTTTCATACGAGGGTAAGAGAAAAGGCGGGAAAATAATTTGAGGGGAAATGAATATTGGGGGACTCTATATGGTATTTTTTGTTTTATTTAGGGGTAATTTGGTAACTATTAAGCCTTTATTAGCCTTTTGAGTTTTTTGCCTTTTTCTTTTTCGGGATGATGTGGTTTTATTCCAAACAACCCAAATTAGTAAATACGGGGACGGGTATGGAAAGTCGTTACTCGAGTAGGGGGGGGAGAAATCGGAAACTGTAGTGAATCGGAACTGAACCGGTCGGTTTTAAATTTACAAGAAACGAATCAGAACCGGTACCATAATTTGGTTGGGTTTCGATTCTCTGAAAATAAACCGAAAACCGAACCAAACCGGATTTAAAATCGAAACCGAAATGTAAAACCGATCTTATATGAATATGTATACACTAGATAATTACTTTAGTTATATTTTATACAATATGCGAAGTCGAATGTTACTACTTATGTAAATACGATTTTTAAAAATGTTATAAAAAATTTACCTTGTTTTAATGGACAAGAAAATAAAAGTATCAAGCATAAACTGAAACCATTGAACCGAATCAAAGTTTTGAACCGAAACACAAGTCTGAACCGAACCAGAACCAGAACCGGACCGAAACCGAACCGGGCCGAACGGTTTCGGTCCGGTTCGGTTTCTATTCCCAAAACATGAAAACTGAACCGACCAAAATTTCGGTTTTTGATTTTGGTTTACTTCAAAATCGAACCGGACCAAACCGTACCCACCCCTAATATCGAGTACGTTGTGTCAAGTATCGTTTACTTATTTCTTCGTAATAGATACGACATGGATATTGTCTTCTACATTTTTTCGGGACGACTTAGCTTTTTCCCATAAAAACTTAGTAAAAAAGTTAATTAATATAAGTGTTTCACACAAATTCTCACTAAGCACTGAAGACGGGAAAAATGAATGCGAAGCAAAGTAAATTTTATTTATCAATTAATTTGCAGGTATAATCTCTGATAATTTCTAAAATAAAATATATAAATAAAAGTCATTTGATTCTCCTCTTCGAACAATTTGTGATGGCTCGAAATGCTGTTGTAGACTCTCTGATGAATTTTGTTGAATTTACTGAACTTGAGTAGAATTCTTCAGATTTGATGAAGAACTTTGTAGTTTTGTAGATTTCGTTGATGATCTTGACGCTCTTCAGATTTGGTGAAGAACTTGGAGATTTTGATCTAGAGAAACGTGTTTTTGTCTTTGTGTAGTCGTTCCTGAAAATCGAATGTTGATTTGTTGTATGAGTTCTTCAGACTTGGGGAAGAACTTTGAAGATTTTGATCCGTAGAAACGTCTTGCTTGCTGCTTTTAGACGTTCTTGAAGATCGAATGCCAAGTTTATTGCAGATTTGTTACAGACTTTGAAAACGTTCGTTGAGGCCGGAGTGTGTAGAGCTTCTTTAGATTTGGTGAAGAACTTTGAAGACTTTGATTTGCAGAAACGTCTTGCTTATTGCTTGTAGTCGTTCCTGAAGATCGAAGGCAGATTTGTTGTAGGAGTTCTTCAGATTTGGTGAAGAGATTGAAAATTTTGATTTGCACAAACGTCTTGCTTATTGCTTGTAGTCGTTCCTGAAGATCGAAGGCAGATTTGTTGTAGGAGTTATTCAGATTTGGTGAAGAGCTTGAAGATTTTGATCCGTAGAAACGTCTTGCTTGCTGCTTTTAGACGTTTTTGAAGATCGAATGCCAAGTTTATTGCAGATTTGTTGCAGACTTTGAAGGCGTTCGTTGAGGCCGGAGTGTGCAGAGCTTCCCCTAGGAGTTGATTCCCTGGCGTCTGTGGAGGAGCGTAGCTGATTCCCTGACGGCCGTGGAGGAGCGGAGCTGATTTTCTGGCGGTCGTGGAGGAGCGGAGCTGATTCCCTGGCGTCTGTGGAGGAGCTTCTCTCTCTCTAGTCTTCAAGACTTTTTGATTGTTGATTGTGTGAATTATGACACCCCCACCCCTTTATTTATAGCTTTTGGGATGAGCTTTTAATTTAATTGCAAGGTCACCTCCTCAAGTTTGGGTCCATTATCATATGTGACCAACACTTGTCATTTGATTTAAATTTAGTATTTGTGGTTTTAGAAACATTTTAATGAATTCTATAATTTTAAGAAACTCTTTGTTTGATCCATACTAAATGAGTTTTAACAAAATAAATACTTTTATTTTATTTTAATTTACTATCTTAATTTTATGGGATAGTAAATTATAATTTTTTTTCTTTTAAATTACTAATAACTTCTTTTCTATTTAAATTCGAAGATTAGTAATCAATTTCATTTTGTTTAAAAGACACATGGTGTATGACCGTAAATTTTACGTGTCAACAATAAGGATGTGAAAATTTTATAATTTACAAGTATAAATTTAATTATATTTATTTTAAAATAAATAGATTTTGTTCCCTGCTACTCCTACGCCTAGTCATTGTCTTACTTTATATATTTAAACAATTGAGAAATGTCATGTCCGCAACTAACTTACTTTTTAACGTAACATTAGTAAGTAGATTTAAATGTGGAGTTGGCCTTTTCAATGTGCAAAAAACAAAAATCATTTATCTAACTGTGATATATCATGTGCACGTCTATTTTTTTCCCATTCAGAAAACATATTTATTAATACATGTTTAACTATAATTATAGTATTTTTTAAAAAAAATTTCAATAAATTTTTTGTGTTAAAAATCAAGACAATACGAAATAAGGTATAAAATAGGGGTAATAAGATTTAGAATTATACGTAGCATGTATGTTTTACATAAGTATATGTAAATTATACTATACCAAAATTACATTCTCATACAAAAAGTTACTATCTTACTTATATGTAATTTATACTGTACCAAAATTACATTTTGATACAAAAAGTTACTATCTTTTTTGGGTTAATTATGGTTTAGTACACCAATCTTGTAGTGGTTAACGTGGTTAATCAATTGCACTGACGAATCCAGGTTTTTGAGTAAATGGGCGAGTCGTAAATAATTTTTTTTTATCAAAACGTACCAACGTATATAAATACGAGATGCATTATTTTTTATATTTTGTATCAAGACTCATGAGTAAAACCACAAAATATCAATAAAAATATATTGTTTGTTGATAAAATTCTAAATACTTGTGTCTTAATTTTCAAATAAAATAAATTATTGAAGCATGAGAAAACATATTTAAGCAAATAGATATATTAGGTCAATCATGTGTTAATAATTATTTTGTTGTAATAAATAATATTGTAATGTAGCAATTTTTATTTTGTAAAAAAAAAATCAATGCTTAATATTTTATATTAAAAACAAATTATATTCGAGTTTTTTTTAAGAGAAAACTAAGGTCAATATATTTTTAAAATGTTACAATGAAGTACATCAAGTTAAAAGTAACTGAGTGTTTTTTTATTATTTTTATTATGAAAGTGTATAAATAATATCATTTGAAGATTGAAGAGAAAGAGTAATAATAAATAAATAAAATTAATTAAGTGTCACACAATAATTGAACTTGAGACCTAAGTAAAGAGACATTTTACCACTATACCAATTAAGAAAGTTTGTTATAACTTACATTTTCTAACTATTTCATAAATTGTTTCATAAATAAATGTTTAAATTAATAAAAAATTATTTTTTAATATATTTTTCTACCGAACGAAGGGTGAGCGCTTGCACCCCTTGCCATACAGTGGATTCGTCCGTGATGAATTGCATACTCCCGCAGGAAAATTCTTTATTACCATACCGATCTATTGAATCTCACTTAAACTGCGTATTTTTTATCAAAATTAAAAAGAAAAATATGATTAATTACATAAGGCACGTTCTTTTTTGTTACTTTCATCTCTATATAAACATTCTTATTACAATTGTGTGATGAAAAAACGCACATGATATATACATGACTGACACATGTATGTAAATTGAATGATTTTAATAAATTGGTATGCTAATCAGTAATCTTCATATAAGATATGCAATTAACTAACCACATTAACCACTAGAAAATTGGTCATGTGTTTATATTGTCCTAGAGTCTATACAAAAATTAACATATGGTAATAATTTTATCTTTTTTCTTTCACATCATCACATCCATGCACGCCCGGTTTTATTCTCATGATGAAGTTGTACTTGCACATCAACGGACCCGTTAATTTTCATTAACAACGGGTCCGTCTACCGTTATCCCTCTCCCCCAGTTGAGCGCGATCCGCCCAGGTTCCTTGAGACATGTTTTACGGGGTGATCATCATCAATACTCATCAGCTTGGAATGTAATTGGTATAATACGCTTACACTGATAATTAAGTTAGTTTATTTAGACTTTCGAGTAGTACTAATTCATGCAAATAGCTAGCTAGGTTCATTCATGCATGAAATTGTCTGTGCACGAGGTACGGATAGTGGTCGCGCTATTATGTATACGAACTATAGAAACTTCACCACCACCAAAATTAAGGACATACACTTATTATTAATTTCTGTACCACCAAAGAATCATGTACTATTTGATATGCATCACAAGAAAAAAGAAACACATAATCCAAGTCATAATCAATTTCTACGTATATGTGATTGCTATATCTATACATGTTGCTTATCACTTGTTTGCTTTTTCTCAATTGTGTATATGTTAAAAAAAAAAAATTACACCAAAGATTGCAGCTTCTTTGTTTGCTATCGATGAAATGTATTGTCAAAGGAGTTGAAATATTATCAACAATACTCAAAATGGAAACATGGTTGTGTTGAAAGCAAACACTAAAAACTTCTTGACTGTATTTTGATAAGGAGAATGGTTGAAGAATTAATCCCATGATCCAAATGAGCTTTTTATGTTTTATTCGAACAAGAATAGGAGTGGTATCGATGAGCAAAATAACTATTCTTAAATCTTCTGAAATTTGTTTTTTTTTTTTCCTTTTGTAAACGTTTTCATGTTTTTTGTTTATTATAGAGCCCTGACAAGAATAATTTGGGTTTGTTAAGAAAGGCTTATTGTAGCTCGCTTAACCTGCTTATACGTCGAGAGATATGGAATCTAACCTTCTTTTGTGTTGGCAATTTATGTGTGGAAATTGTCTTATTCGATTGAAATACCAAGTGCATACTATATCAATGCTCTAAGTTTTAACATTTAGATTGGTTAGTAACTTGGTACAGTGGATTTTATCTTCTGCACAATTCTCTCGTATTTTCATCATTTATAGGTTTTGTTCCAACACTACTCAAAATGGAAATATAAAGTGTGCATACATAAAATCACAAAACCCTAGGTATCCAATTCAAATCTGCCCTTACATAAAATCTGACACTAAAGTGTGCATAACAAGTGCAATGTGGATGTTCTTAGAAATTGAATTTGACACCTCTTGAAATCATAAAACAATGAATTGTTAACATATTCGTACAAGATCTTCCATAATGCAAGTCATTGTTTGATTAGAGGATCATCTTGGGACAATAGCTTCCACATATCCTATGTTTGGCAACAAAATAAGCTATGAACTACAAGGGAAATTGGATGCATTTGGAATACTATGGGAAGTGTAGTATTAAAAAATATAGTCAAATACATACCAAAAAACCTACTAGCAGTCTACCATCACCAGAAAAGGAAAACCAATGAAAAAAAAAAATGAATAGATGGAAATGCTGCTCATTTTGAGTTGACTTTTTTAGATATGAAAATTATAGAATTGGGAACTTATGGGGAAAAAAGGAACGAAGATAACTATTATATTTTTTTGATAAGCAACTACAATATTATATAGTTAAGCTTATAGTCTTATACTAGAACATTTTTTATATTGTTTCCTCAATATTTTTTGCCAAGAAACACACACTGGACCAATTTCAACTTAAAATGTCTAAACAGTAATAATGTTTCTTAACTCGAAACATTTTTCCTTTTCCTCATTGTGTACTACTCAGTATTTACTGTTTCTTTTGAGTGTATCAATTTTATACAAGGATGGGCAAATAAGAAAAAGTTGCAAAATAGTCCCATCTTGTAAAAAACCGAACAAACATTTTATACCATTGCAGGTTCAGGCTAACAAACCCACCTTTGTTTGTTATCCCCTTGTAGTCCGAAGTCTATTCGTAGTCTTGGGACTACGAGTCCCTCAAACAAACAAGATGACATATTATGAAGAATGCAAGTAAACCACCACATGTTTTGAAACAACTGGTGGGCAGATATGCCAAGAATTCCCCAAAACAAAAGTGTAGAATCAAACATGAAGGCTTGAGGGGTCTCTTATAACTATTTACCCATGCCTTGAAAAAAACAAGCTACTAAAAGATGCAACGAAACAGCAAGCAAGCTACTAAGAGATGCAACGAAACAGCAAGCAAGCTACTAAGAGATGCAACGAAACAGCAAGCAAGCTACTAAGAGACGCTACCCTGACATAAAATAAATAGCTAGTAGCCACAGCAGAATATTTTAACATACACCCATGAATATGGTGTACGGCATAATACCAGAGCAGCTTGTCTTGGAAATTAATATAAAAGAAAATTAGATTCCAAACTGTCGGGAAAATTCAGGACACAATAAACGAAGCTGAATCCTTGCTACAGCTATTTAAGCAGTCGATCTTCTTAGCGGACCCTGCCAAAAGGTATTTAGCCTAAACACTATAGCGATTCTTAGCGTTTCTGTCATGTTTCCTTGCATCATCCTGAAAAGCCAAGTCAATGACCACAGATCAATTTAGTGTGGGTGAAAAATGACAGCAAAAAAATAATAAAAATAAGCAAAAGAAAATTCCACTTACATGCACTATGAAACCGATACTGTCATTGTAATCAAGAAACTCCTTCCATTGTTTCCCAATGCTTATCTGAAAAGGGAGAAAAGTAACTGATGTAATAAATCCGTATTATCATGGTCCTTTAAGAATATCTCGAGGAAGGGAGAGAGAAGAGATGAGAGAGTTAAAAGATAACCTTCTACTTAGAGCTCCAAATTGTAAACATAATCAATATTTTAGATATAAGTATTACTCTAGTATCGTGCTGCTAAGAGTATCTCTCGTGTAGGGTTAAAACTTAAAAGGGGTTAAAAGAGATCAAATGATTGCATTAATGAAGTTCAGCAACCTCCAAGGGATTGTTAACAAGCTAATGGTTAACCCTTGATTGGACGAATGTCATACCCCTTGAGTGAATGGAGTCAAAATTCCAGATCAAGCTGGTGAAAGAAACTACAAAAAGCAACGCTTATCTAGGCCTCATTTCATCTTGATTTTTATTACAGTTCAAAAAAATTGCTTTGTCCCTACCAGAAATAGTTTCCAGTTGGCTTTTGGTAATAAGAGTTCTGAGAACAGAACTTTTAAACGGATTTGGGTAACTTTTGTTGGACAACAATTTTTCATATTATATAAAAATAGGTTGTTTTTCGAAACTTGTATTATATTAGAAGTGTTTATGATATGCAGTTTCAAGATGTAGTTTCTCAAAACAATCTAAAAATTGTCTGAAATTTTGAACAAGGAATTACTTGCAGAAACCGTCTTTAAAAGCAGTTTCCAAAATCTTATGTGGAAATTATTTGTAAAACTAGATTCAGAGTTTCAGAATATTACGAAACTAAAAAGAAATTTGGAATGGAACTATTATGGCACACTTCACATAACCAACCAAACATGGTTAAGATTTAAGAATGATGTTTCAAAACACTATAAATTACCCTTCGAAAATTTCATCCTTTAATCATTTTTACCAATATAAACACATCCAAATATTATAATTATGGTTTCTTGTAAGGTAAATTTTGTTTCTTCGCTCCTACTCAATTGACAATTTCACAGATGAAAAAAAATAGAGTTCTGTCACACTCAGCGAATGTACACTGCATTTAACAAGTATTCAGATCATCAAGATGGCGCAAAATACACATGGAAGTACACAAAATTACCTGAGCCACTTCGTTAGCAGCATTTCTCGTCCACAAACCTATCTTTTCTTGCCTAGCTCTGACATTGATCACCGCTCCACATATCTCATCCCCGTGATCAAATTGCTCACCAATCATTGCGAGCAGCTATAAAACGCATTTAAAAATTTTAATATAAAAACATTAAATTTGTATAGGTTTATGAGTCAATCATAATTTAACTTACAGTATACAGCCAAGGGGTGTCGGATTTTCCCCGGGAGAGGTTCAGACCCCATTTTCCTCCATTAGCACAAATAGGGTCCTCCCATTTCGGCTCAATTTTATCCTTAAAACAATGGAAATCTGCTCCCACAGCCAATTTGCTTGGATGGTGAATATTATTATAAAGGCTGCAGATAAAGTTTACAAACATATTAGTAAGTGGAACAACCAGATATATGCATTAAGACACTAATAGCAGGCAGGGCCGCAGGAGAAGAAACAAGACCAAGCAACCTAAGAATTGTGTTACTTAAATAGGAGGCTACAAATATATCACTGGAAGTTGCAGGCAACCTAGGAATAGGAGTTGGGAGAAGAAAGAGTCCAAGAGAAACAATATTCTCTTAACCAAATGACGAGAACTTAAATTCTGAAGCTCTATTTATGTATCAGTTGAAATAAGCATTTTAAATTCCAATATGATGGTCATTTCCCGAAAAACTCTACGTTGAGAGAGTTTTACAAATATATTTCAGACTGCTGATACTTGGTCTTCAGTGGAATTTTTACAAATAAACTTATACAGATACTTATGTACACTCAACTATCTCTCAAAAGAAGCTACTGGCATCAGTTAATAATCCTAGAAACAACAGTCTATCAACCATGGAAGCACAATTTTTTCTTTAATTATCATTCCCATTGTAGTTTCCTCTATATGTTTTCAATTCATCGAAATAGATACAGCTATTTTCTTCTTATTTCTGTCTACGAAGATTTCTCCAACCATTTAGCGAGTTATCACAATTAAAACTAGGGCTGGGAAAAAAACCCGACAATCCCGCCCCGTTCCTGTCCCGAAAATGTCGGGATTTGTCCCGACCCGACCAAGTTCAGGATCGGCATGAGGCTTTAATCCTGTCGGGATTCCCAACCCGACCCGATTTTCAATTTTTTTTTTTTTGCAAATTCATATATATGCTCATTAAACTAATATACCTTTACTATTTTGTAAAATGTTAAAATACATTATAACAAAATAAACTCTACTATTTTATATCAAAGATTAATCTCTATCCATCTGCATAGGTTAATCAATTACACGACATAATTTTAAGTAACTGTATAACTCCAATGATCTCATAATCTCCCTAATAATCATTTTGCGGCTTGTTCTTTTTCTTTTATTTTTCTTTTTCATATGTTTTAAATTACTAGAGTTTCCAATCTGTTCAAAATATTGAAAATCAGAATCAATTAAAAAAAATTGTCGGGATATTTTAAGTTTTCCAAAAAGTGTATAAATCATAATTTATTCAAACTTTGTATCTGGATTATCCGGGAGTATACAGGATCGGGAATCTCGGGATCGGGAATAGCCGGGACTCGACTTTTGTCGGGACGGGATCTGGAATTTTTTTGACTCTCGAATTCCATCGGGTCGGGACACAGGTTGAGTGTCTACGGGTCGGGTCCCGACCCTAACCTACCCCTAATTAAAACTACTTAATGTTCAAAAATACTAAAACTGAAACACATCAAGCCATCTTCTTTCATTCTCCACTTGTGAATTGTGACAATACAAAGAGAGTTACAAAGAGGATCAGGAAAACATCCCCCACCCTAGAGATCACACATGTATGTATCCAAATAGCATTTACATCCAACAAAAGGTACAGTACATATCTTCTATCACTTCCAGAAATTTCATATTAGCAAAGTCCAGACCAGGATGAAGTAATATGATAATTTTCCTCCCAGGGAGATCCAAAGTCCAAACTGATGATAAGGTTGACTCAAACTGGTTGAGCCACAAATTACTATACATGCATGTTTTATAAATTAAGACTTGTTTCTAAGTAAGCAAAGATAATATTGGGTAAACAGAACAAAATGTATATAAACACAATTTCTATACATATCTTGAAAGTGTGTGTACTTATTTAACATAAAGCATGTACATGAACATGCAATTATACATACATGTAAGAATAATATACATGTCTGGACTCTGGGGAAGATTCGGCAACAAAATAAGAAATGAACAAGCAGGGCTACATAAAGTTCACAAAATTATATAAATTATATATGTAAAACATATGTAAGTACATATTTACCATTAATCTATAAATATAACCTAAAAGATACATGTTCCAACAACAGAGTTCCACGTTAGCTATAGCGGCAATAAAACCAGGACATCTTTTCCGGGTATGAATAATGCAAGTTACATCTTCCAAGAACAGAGTTCCATATTCGCTACAGCGGCAATAAAATCAGGACATCTTTTCTGGGTATGAATAATGGAAAGTAATCAGGTAAGCCAATAGAACTGTAAAATCACAGATAACTAATGTGTGTGTATGTATACGCGTGCATGCCACTGCGTAACATCAGAATAGATCTTTTCAGGGAACTGAAAAGATAACTTTAAAAGGTTCAGCATAGCAGAGTAACACACCCATGAAATCACATTATATGGTCTTGTTAGCAAATGAGGTAGCTAAACTGAGGATAGTATAAATCTAAGTTCATCTTGATCAAAATTTTAACTTTTTTATTCCAAAAAAGTACAAAATTTCTCCCATTTGAGCTTATTAATCAAATGATAAAACTAAAAAAAACTTCAATGAAGCAAGTGCTATGGGTATGGTTGCAACTATTAAGCTCTTATTTGGTTTAAAACTGTTGTGTATTTGCCATGTTGGATAGATGCTGACTAAATTCTTCATAGTTATTTGTTTTACTTTCCTTTTTATAAGGGTCAGTGTTATTTATTATTCGGGACTATTTGCAATTTAATTGTATGCCTGTTAGGTTGCTAATTGTCATCAACTTGCCAAGTTTTGTAAATAATATAATAAAGTTCCCTCCATTCTCCTTAAATTCTCTGTCTCTCTCATATACATGTATCTTCCTCTTAAGAAATCTATCTTTACAAGCATATTGAACCAAGTTCTCATTGTTTACCATGTATTTTACAAAAATGATGTCGATTATAGTCTTTTAGCTTCCGCCTAGTAATGAAAGGAAACAAATATCCACATCAAGTCAATCCCCTCCCAAGTATAAACCCTGGTTCAGTCCCGCAATGAACAAACATAACTTTTTTTGCTGACTTAAGCAAAGTAGTGTAAAACAGAAGAAACACAAATGCAATCACAAAATACATATTTAACTAAGTACTTAATGCATGTATATACCTCCAAATGCAAGAAATTGCTCAATTATGTACTTTATTGTAACAACTTACAAGCAACCAACATTCATTTTTTGTGTAATTAAGCAAACATTCAGTTAGAACAGAATAAACCCATATGCAACCACACCAAACAAATACATCAAACACTCACACGCACACACTATATTAAATGCAGAAATGCGCAATTATGAACTAAAATGCTACAATTTACAAGAAAGAGCATTCCTTTTCGTGTAGTTAGGCAAACATACTATAAAAACAGAATAAACCACACCATACAAAGACAACCCACACACACACACACACATAGGCATATACAGGAAGGAACTGGATGAATACAGTTGCGGGTTCAGCCCCCCATTTCGATTAAAAAATGATGAAAATTTGAAAAAAATCAACGTATTTTGATTAAAATCTTAAAAAATTAGTGTTCCAGACCCTCATTTACCAAATTAGCGTTTCAGTCCCCCCAATTACCAAAATCAGTATTTCAGTCCCTCCCTTTAAAGTTACTGGTTCTGTCACCGGGTAATACAGATGCATCGGCTATGTTTGGCAACAGAATTTTTGGTCCAGAATAAGATTTAAAAATCTGTTCTAGAAATCTGGATTTTGAAATATCTAGATTTTGAAAATTCCAGATTTTTTAAGCCCTAAAAATCTGCTTTATGAAAGCCAACTAACCAGACTCTCCAAACACCTATGGATTTAAAAAAAAAAAAAAAAAAAGATGGATTAAAAAACTGATATGAAATACAGAAAGTAAACCTCCAGAACTGTTCGACGGTGGAGAAGGTGTAGAAGGGTCGCATCGATGTTCCCCAAGCAGCTTGTTTGTTCTTAGCAGACGGGTTATCGAACCAGAACGTCCATGAATGTTCTAAAGGGTGACTCAGTGTCCTCTCCGGTGATTCCTCCATCCCCTCCGCCTCCTCCGCCGTGGTTCCGTCCTCCTTGATCTCTCCCTCCTCTATCTCCTCCACCATCCTCTCTCTCTCTCCTTCCTCCACCATCCTCTCTCTCTCTCTCTCTCTCTCTCTCTTGTTTGGGGGTCTGTTTTTTTCCTTTATATCGAAACGAAAAAGTCTTTATATCGACAGTATACGGTAAAACCTTAATATTATTAAAATACAATAATAAAATACCAAAAAAATTATAATAATAAAAAAATTATACGATTATTCTTATATTTGCTATGTTTATTGTGAATTTGATTAAAAAAAGTAAAAACTAATAAAAATACTAATTCTTTTAAAACATGAGATAATAAAATGGAGAAACACGAAATTATTGTATTTAACTTCGTAAATATGAAAATAAGTCGTATGAAAAATTAAACTAAACAATAGACAGTTTATTTGTAATTCATGACTACATGTAAATTTGTATATATTTTATAATTTTAATATTTGGTTCGGTTCGATATTATACCAAACATACAAAATCGATACCGAAACCGAACCAACTTTTAAAGGTTGGTTCGGTTATACTGAACTTTCGGTACCAACTTGTTTGTTTCGGTTCGAAAATCGGTTGGTTGGTATAAATCCATACAAAAATTCCACACATAGTTGGTATTGTACTAATAAAATTTACTCACGTTGTAAATGTTGTAATATATTTTATTTTAAATATAATATTCATATTTTGTAGTTATATATATATGTTAAAACGAATTGTTAATTAATTTAGTATATATCCATAATTAGTAAAATATAGTGATGATATTTTAATTAGATGATGTACACCGGTAATTATTAAATTAGATGATGTACCAACGAGTTACACTTCCGTACTTGCATTTGAATCAAACCCGAAATTGCCTCAAAAATATCTTTAACACTTTCAAAATAAAATAAAAAAACATCGTTTTTTGTCTAAAACACTCTTTGGCCCTCATATTAATTATCGTCCTCATCCGATCACATTCGTGCCCTTAGTTTCAATTTGTGAATTAGGACAAAATGTATAAATTCAGGTTTATTGATCAAATTGGCCAAATTTTAGTTGTGTGGTTTAAGTTAAGCAGTCTTATTGAACGATAGTCTTAAAGCGTTATAACATATTAAATTAGGCAGTATTATAATTTATACAGATTTTTTTATATATAAACATGGTATTAAAGCATTCTAGGTATCTTGCAAACCAAGAATGGGATTGAATAACAACATATTTTTCAACTATTTTATATTTCAGTACTAAAACTTAGATACGTTTGATAAAAAATAGATTTTTTCTTTAATATATTTGGAAGCGAGATTAAAATAGTAAACCTTAAATAAATTTATGTTTTTTGAGAGTGGGCCTTATTTTATTAAAATTAATTTTCGACAGACAAGGTTGTTTATTTTGGGCTCAATGGGTAAAAAGGCCCATATTATTAAACCCTAAAACATGAGCAAAGCACTAAACTAGACACTATAAATCCCAATGATATTACCATAGTTTTCATCAGCAGCCCCTAGTGGCTCACTCAAATCAGAGCTCAAATTGAGCCTCTCTCTAAAAATCTATCATAATAATAAAAATCTATACTATTATATCTTTGTTTTTTTTTTTTCCTTTGCCTTAGTTTTTGATTATTGGAGTTTCACTATTTCAAGTTTATTTTACTGTGTCAAATAACAAAATTTTATTAGTATATTGTTAATTTCATGATCTGGCTCATATACTTTTAAACCTATAGTAGTGATTTTATCAAAAGAATATGAGATTGTTTATTAAGTTACTACCTTTATGGAATAATTCATGAATATTTATTTGCAACTAATTTCTTCTTTAATATTTTACTTTCTGATCACTTGCTACAAATTGTAATTTAAGCAAAATATACTTAATTGTTTGGTTAAGACAAACTATTTTGAGCATTTGTTAAACTTTCAAGCTTGTATTATCTTTTTATTTTTTTAATTAGTTAATACATGGAAATTATGTTATTTTAATTATGTACATGAGAAATATGATGATAGTTAATTGTCGCCCCAGTCTTACATTATTCTCCAAGGAGATATAATGATGGTGATTGACTTACCATGTCTGATTTCATTTAATAGGAAATTGCAACAATTTCTTTATTTGGATTTCTTTGTATTACAAATTATTTATGTATATTATAGGATTTCTTGAGATGTGAGGATTATTATCCACCTTTACTGTATTTTAATGATGAATAATAACATGCACTACCATCTGATCTCATAAACATATCCTAATTATACTTGTACCAAAAATAATACTGTAATATTTAAGTTGCATATTTGTTTGTGAATACAGTTTTATTGTGTTTTTATAAATCAATGGAAAATGATGACAGTTAATTGTCGCCCCAGGCTTACATGTTTATAACATAGTGGTGATTGACTTAAAACTATTATCTGATTTCATTTTTACCAAACAAAACGAAATTTTCTTTTTCATTTTCATTTTCATTTTCATTTGTTTGCTCTAATAATGTTGAAAAATTGCTGAGATATGAGGATACTTATCCAAATTTAACCGATGTTGAATGATGAACAAAACATGCACTACCATCTGATCTCACTAGCAAATTTTTACAACATTTGTTAATTGTAACAATTTTTTCAAGACTATTTTACAATTTTGCAATCTATGATGAAATTATGTCAACTTTACTGATTTAACAGTGATTATTACAAATAGATCACCATCTTTCGGCTGAGATTGCATATTTGTATTACTATTTTCTATTGTAGCTTTGTTATTTTACCTACTTTTATGAATATTATCAATTGCCTATGGTATCTGATGCCTAGTCAAATTCTATTGCTGGGTGTCTCGTTTACAGGGCAAAAATTAACCAATTAGCGTTGCGACACGGTTGGCTTTTTTTCAGGCTTACTGTTACTTTTTTGCTAACTACATTTAAAATTTAGTTTTATCCAATTTACTGGTACCTTGCTGTAATTTAACTGAACAAAGTTTGTCAAGTGTTGTCTTTTGATTAAGCTTTTCTATTGTTAAATGGGCAAATGTTAAATAGAAGAAGAGATCGCGGTGATGACTCCTTAATATTCAAGCTCAACAGACCGGATTGTAGGCTTGTCTCTTAGAGATAATTTTGCGTGTCGACAACCCCGCTGAACTGAGCGATCTCTTAATCTCCCCATTTGAACATTATAAATTACGCTACTACAAAGAAATAAATTGATTAGTGTTTGAATTGAAATTAGCTTATTTTTATTTCGGCACGACTACTTCGCTATTTTATTTTTTTGATGGATGACTTTAAATTATTTTGCTCTATATTTTTTAGTTGCAGAAGTATGTCTGTTTCTAAAATGTGCAAAACTTGGTTGTTTCGATGTCTGCTACACAAGCTTTGATACATAAGCTTGGATCGCTTTCGGAGTAACATGTAATCTTGAATGGTTGGGATTGGTAATATTGGTTTATGCTACACCTCAATGTGTAGTGTAATTCATTCCTATTGGTTAATCCGTTGTTCCCGGTTGAATATATTTCCAAACAAAGTCGGTAGACGGTTGTTTTTTTATTTACGGATGGTTTAGTTCAATTTTGCTTGGTAAAACGTGTTGTGCCAATCGTGTTCCTTGACTCGATTTTGTTATAACTAAAAATAATTTTGACTGCAAATTAAATGAAAATAGTTTCGCTTTTGTTTGATTGGGATGCTAATTAGAAAATTGAATCAGCAGCAGCTTGACCCACTAGTGTGTGTGTACAAGATATTTTGGAATGTGTTACAACCTTAATCAAATGACATCATATTAGAGTAATATTATTAATGGTGATTTTTGGAGGAGTATTTCTCAATTTAAAATTTAGAGCAACTTTTTAGGTTTCACTGGCAGGGTTTTTTACTGTGAAAAATGTATTAGGATGAAATGTTCCAAATCCCCACATTAACAAAAAAATTGAGACAAAAGTTTTTATTTTTTCAAAAAAAAAACTAAGCATCATGACTATAAGAAAAATGTAGCAGACGTATCCAAATGGATAATTCTTCTTGCACACTTTGTAACAACAAAGGAAAAAAAAACCAAGGAATGGAAAATTTTAAAACCATGTTGAAAATCAACTTCATGTAAAGATTTGACTAAAAATTCTGATAGTTACATCCGTTTGTAAAAGTCAATATTGTAATTCTCCACCTTCATTTTTTCAAGAACGGTACATATCCGCTTAACAAATGACTAAAATCTTTGTATTGAATGATAGTCAACTGTGCTGATAAACGAGGTAGAGACCATTTGCACGGAAAACCTTGGGCAGCGCCTAATGCTCGTTTACCTGAAGAAGTGCTAAACGCATAATTTATACGCCTAATGCCCGTTTACCTGAAGAAGTGTTAAACGCATAATTTGTACGCCTAATGCTCATTTACCTGAAGAAGTGCTAAACGCATAATTTATAGGCCTAATGCTCGTTTACCTGAAGAAGTGTTAAACGCATAATTTGTACGCCTAATGCTCGTTTACCTGAAGAAGTGATAAACGCATAATTTGTATGTCTAACGCTCGTTTACCTGAAGAAGTGCTAAACGCATAATTTTTACGCCTAATACTCATTTACCTGAAGAGCTGCTAAACGCATAATTGGGTCAAGATCATTATACTAGCTTGCCTTCGATGAATGAAATGATATTATAATAGACACTTACGATATGAAAATTGTACCGAAATGAAGACATGTTTTCTTCAATTAGATATTAGAGAATATTTCTTCATACCCACAAATTATTTGACTAAAGTCGTTTACAGAATATTTGACTCCCCAATCATACACATAAGACGATACCCTTAAAAGGGTAGTCAAGGGCATATAATGTGGATTTTGACTCGTAAGTAACCGAAAATTTTGCTTTTTATGAACAATCAACTTTTGCTCCTTATGAACAATCAACTTTAGAGATAAGCAACATAAGTATTTGTTTTGAAACTTTTACTTTAAATCGAACTCCACAGTGGAAAAAAGAAAAAAACTGACGTATTATGAATTTTTAGAACTGATAGAAGACATTGGTGCATTTTAGTAACATTTTTTTTTTCTTAAATTAACGTGCATTAACATAAACATACTCAACACCTATTATATTAACAAAACATATATTCAAAAGTTAAATTATCAAAAACATACTTTTAATTAATAATTAATAGAAAAACTGATTCATCCCTTCCAATATCGTTCCTCTCTCTTTCCTCCTTTCACTCACTCCTCCTCTCACCCTCTCTCCGATCTCTCTCTTCCTTCGATCTCTCATTTTTTCTCTCTTTCTGATCTCTCTTCTCATTCTCACTCTATTTTTCCGATCTTTTTATTCTCCTTCATGTCTCTCCGATCTATCTCTTCCGTGAAGATTGAGACTGACACATCTGTTAGAATGAGCGGTGAGGGTATAGATCGAGGTCGAAAACTCCAGGTTGATGTCGACGGAGATGCGGTCGTCGAAATAGAGGCCCATGAAAACGACGTGGTAGTTCGAGATCGAAGGACGGGTAAGAGTTGAATTTGTTAATTAGTTTATAATGTTGAAAAATAAGTGTATGAATTACATGAATTAAGGGTATTAAGTTGAAAATTATGTATATGAATTATGTAACTAATGATATGAATTATGTAAATTGATGTATGAACTTTGAAAATAAGGATGAACTCTACGAATCAGCATATGAACTTTTGAAATAAGGGTATAAATTTTTGAAATAAATGTATGAAAAATACAAATTACGGTATGAACTTTTGGAATAAGGGTATGAAAAATATAAATTAATGCATGAACTTTTGAAATAATGGTATGAAATATACAAATTAGATTATGAATTTTTGGATATGTTTTTGTTAATTATAATTTTTTGGGTATATTTTTGTTAATTCAATTTAAAAATTAGTATGTTTTGTTAATTTATCCTTATTGTAAACTAAGAAAAAAATGACCTCATCTCTCTTTCTTCTAGATTAGATATTTTCCTTCTTTACAATTATAACTCGATTCTAAATTAAAATTTACAAATATAGGTTTGGAGAACGCAATTGCGTTGCAAGGTGTAAGTTAAAATATGTGAATCCGATCCGAACAGCTGGTTTGGTCAAGTTTGATTTTAGTTTTGAATACTAATGACTTGGTTTTGGATTTAAAAATTTCAAATCCGTCAATGGTTTGGTTTAGGTTTCAATTATGTCAGTGCGAACCAGACTAATATGATCCAAACCATTGAATCAAATCCAAACCAGTAAACCCAATCCGTTATATTTACCATACTTATGAAAAAAAACCTAAAACGCATTCCATATATATAAATAATAATAAACGAATATATATATATATACTCTTTAACCTAATGAACAATAATAAATGTGCGACATATTTCAAATGTCTTAAATTTTATATTCTGTCACTACTACTTATATGAGTCATATTTATTTATTTTATAACCGAATTAATATGTTATTATGCATTGTCTGTGTGGTTAAACAGAGTATATGAAAGTTGTTTGTACTTATTAGTGTTGATTATATATTGTTTGAAATTATTTTTCACATTATCTTTGTTTGTAAATAATTGTCATTAAAATATGTATTAATTTAGATTAAAGAACGACTGACAAGCATTAGAATCCAAATCTAATCCGAATTTGCACCGAAACCATTGGATCCATAAAACCAACTCAAACCGATCCAATCTGTTAGGTTTGGTTTGGTTTGGATTGAAAAAATAAATGGTTTGGGTTGCATCCAAAATTTCACAATCCATTTTTAATTGTTTGGTTTAGAATTAACGATAATATATTCAAATCCGAACCATTTACACCGTTAGAAATCTATATAACGGATGCACTCTGAAGCCTTTACTAAAAGTAACACCATAACGATCAGATAATTTGAAATACAAATCTGCTTAATGATACACCACAAAAATACACAATTAGTATGAATTAGTCAAACCTAAAATGATAAAAGAAAAAAAAGCGGATAATTAAGCTAACATGCATATACCAAAAACCATTGAGGAATGCCACACATACAAATTTAACTTAAGATCGGTGAGGTCGATTTCTCAAATACGACACACATGCATAGGTATGTGGATATATATGCACTCGTTTGACGGTTTGAGTCAACGGAATACATACTAAGGTGTGATTCATTTGGTTAACGCAATCAAGGTTTATTCGATTTGTTTAGCTTATTATAAACTTTTCACTCTCGGTCTTGAGTAAGTTCAAGAGAAATAAGATGATCATAGTTTATCGTCCCCGACCACGTTAATCTAAAGTGAGACATAACGATGATGATTGACTAGTGTGCTTGCTTTTTTCATGTCAATGCAGCTGATAATGTGATGTTCTTATAATATGAGCACCGTTCTTTAGCTTATGATATATATATGCGGAGTTTGGAAATCACAAGATAATTTTTATTGGCATTATAAGCTTGATCAGTATAAAAACAAGCTTTATAAAGGTTATTCTGAGAGTAATATTTCTCATGCTTAATATTTAGCTCAATTTTTTGACTTTTTAGTTTTTAATTACCATTCTAAATACGAGAGGAGAAGGACACCAAGGGGCTATGATCTCAATTCAGATTTTTTGGATTTTTTCCTTTTTGATTTTCTGAATTTTTTCCTTTTTCCTTTTTGATTTTCTATTTTATTTTTATTGGTTAATTATGGGGAGTGGCCAATATTTAAATAGTTTTGAAAAGAGAGGCCAATTTTTAATTAGTTTCTATAAAAAGTATTAATCCAAAATTTACCCTATTATTTACCAATAGTGTATATGGAGGTATATATGTAAATGGATATGTTGCTCTAGCATGCATCATCTTATTTTGACGAAAAAAGGTATAAAAAAATGATTATTTGCAATGGTATTTTAGTTCGAAGAAAAAATTGATCGCTTAAAATGTTTCAAAAATTCAAATAACTTCACAATAGACAACCAAAGAATTACAGTCCACAATACACCTTTTTTAATAAGCAAAAAAACCCATCGACAATCAATGGAAAATCTTAATATATACTGTATCAACGATAAATAGTATGTTGAAAATGCAATTCTATGAAAATTTTGACGGGGATCTCGAAAAATTGCCTCCGGTATGTGTGTTGTTATTTATACTTAATGAATGAAAATTATGAAATAATTAACATAAAATAGTTAATCTTAGAACTATTTTCATTATTTCGTAGAGAGCATGAAAAGTAAAATTTACTGCCATATAATCATAGAGTGCCTCACATTTATTAGGGATTCAGTCGAGTGAAACATACACACTATTCGAATTTACTCTTTTTTTTTTAGGGGTGGGTCATTTTTGTCGGTAAGGCTATAGAGCCAGACTGACTCAATCAAACTGATTACCATATAGCCATTTATGTAATTTTTATAATTTTTTTGACACCCAACTAAAATAAAAATAAAACTTCAAATATAATATTTATGTAACCCTAGTTGAGAGTATCCTAAACTTAAATATTAATTAAAATTTTAAATATTTTAAATATTTTTTATTTGATTATTCAATAAAATAAAACCCCAAATATAATATGCATGTAACCCTAGCTAGTTGATACTACCATAAACTTAAATATTAATTAAAAATATTTAAAAAATTAATGATTTTAATATATTTTATTTTACGATTTAACAAAATAAAAACTCAAATATAATATTATAGAACCCTATTTGAGACTACCATAAACTTAAATATTAATTAAAAATATTAAATATATGGCCGAATAACAGACTCTTAAATTTCGGGGTGAAAATGAAATTCTAAATTTAAATTAATGACTAGTGTGTTGAGAGTCTGGTTGAATCTATCTGGCTCATTAGCATTATTATCTGATGTAAGAAAAAATGGTTATTTTTTTTCAATTGTTGTTTCTCGGAAATTTCATAATAAAATATCTTGATAGTAAAATAATTTAAAATTAACTTTGAAACAAAAAGAACCGTGTCCTTACACTTGCTTGTAATTATTTTAATCGGCATATATTTATACGTATATATAATTTTGTTTTTTGGTTTGTTGGTGTTGTATAGGGCCCTTAACGATTCAACTGAATCGTAAGGTTCTATATAGTCGCACCTCCTACCACCCCGGCTAAACAATCATATAGACACGTTTTCTTCGCTTAAAAAGTAATACTGACTCTGTCCCTAAACAAATAAATGTCTATTACGAAAATCAAAAAATACATGCAACTTTGATCATTAAATTTTTCATATCAAAATTTCCGAAATGAAAAAAATAGAAAATTCCATCATATAGTTATATCCATAAACTATGTGATTAACTTTTTAAAAGTAATTTTTTCGGCAATATAGATATACAAAAATTATAGATTAAAGTTACACGCAATTTTGTAAAATACATTTGTTTAGAAACGGAGGAAGTAATAAAGATCCGTCCAAGACCGCTAATAATAACAATCAAGGAGATTGAGGTGGGAATCCTAACTTAATGAGACAACCCAAGAAGATACACTAATATCATGAATCATGTAATGATTAGAAAAAAGCTAAAATTGACAAGAGAAAAAAATGGATTTAGCTAGCAAGCATATACGACACCAGTACCACAAACCATTACGCTTACATTTCCATGTGTTTGTAGTGGAGAGATACAAATGTCATGTAAACATGTACCCAATATCATGCAAGTATATATCTTAACTTTTCAGTTGAGTTTCATTTATTTTCACTGGCAAACTGGATTTAGCACATGTAACAAACTTGTCTCAAAGAAATGCACCCCACATGCATCTCTATAATTATATAATCTCATCCTTTTAAAAATAAAATATACATTTTAATATAAATATAAATATAGGTTAAAATATAACACTTGATTTTGTAGAATTCAAAATCGTTCATGAGCTATATTGGAGTACATGATAAAAAATCTCATCCATGGAAAACTTTATAAGTGGAATTAAATATACATTTAAACTATATTCATTATAAAAAAAAATCACAAATAGTTACGGGATTTTTTGTAACGAGCTTTATTAGCTACGTTTTTTTAACGGTTTTGTGACGATTTAATCATTTTGTAGCAGATTTGTGATAAAATTTTAAATTAGTAACATGATTATCGCAGTTTTTGACTTTCAATAAATTAACATTATTTTGTAATGATTTTTCAAAGGTACATATTAATTTTTATATATATCTTGTATGTCGATTTTTTTTATTTCTACTTGTGAAAAGAAAAGTGCTTGTTACTAATTACTATGCATATTAAAGTATATAAATGGTAAAATACTAAAACAGGAATCTAGATTAGGCGACTTTAAATGCTATTCAAGATTAAGATTACTCTGGTCAAGAATGTGCTAAAAGATATTCCAAACTAGAGTAAATATTATTTCTCACAATTTGATTTAATCATAAACATTATCCGATGATGGACCCATGATAGTAACTTTCACTTTTTCGCCATTAAAGTCCCCAAATTAGAAACCATTAATTAATATAAATCCATGTAGATGTGCACGTCTATTATGGCCCGATTAATATGAGATAAAAACTATACTATTGTCATACGCGCGCATTAACACGCAATAAAAAATTTCTCACTTCAACAGTTCATAGAATTAATTACAGTTTTATTTGGTTTATGTACTTTCTAATGAAACACTAGTTGCTCCAATAATTTGAATTTTTTTAATAAATAAGCGTTGCAAATTGTATGGTTCGAAGTTTAAATGATTATATCGACTACAGATATGAAAAAAATCGATAAAAGTGAACCATAGTTAACGAACAAAGGCCAAAAGGTGTTCTAAAGCCTTTCAACTTCACAATCTTCAGCATAATATTGGAAACAATTTGTAAAATTTAAATTAAAGTTCTTCCCCTATCGTTTTGAATGGAATCATTCTTTACTATTTCGAATGTTCTAAATCTACCGTTTGAAAGCTCGTGTGCCTTTAAATTAAATGTATTGTAACTTTGACTTGTGAATTTGTAATTTATAATCGTTAAAATTATTTTTTTAAAAGTTTCAAGGTTATATAAAGTTTAAATATATGACTAACTTAAGAAAATCATTTTGACGGTTTAGATGCATTATCTTATATATCAAAGTTGCATGTAACTTTATATGAGACAAATAATATAGGGACGAAAACATAATATTTTGTTTTAAGAAACAAAACAACCTTTCGTATAAAATTAAAATCAAGGACTTTTCTCAAACAATGTAAAGGAAAGGTAAAAAAATTATATGAGTATGTCCTTTGAAATCACACAGCCTTTACTTTCTATCACATCAGAAATCACCTAAATCCCTTTATAACAAAACAAATTATTTCCAACCTGAAAATGTCATTTTTAACCCAAATAATTTTTCGATTTTTATCACAACTTAATCCTACCTATATCTTATAATTGTCAATTACTTTTTATCAAATATGTAAAATTAATTAATATTAGACATGGCGATAACAAATTTAAGAAACGAAATACTGATCATTCAAAAGGTGAATCCTTATCAACTAATTTTTTTCCAAACAAATTTCACAATGTAAAAAAAAGAAAATAACGATCGTATATCCTACCTAAAATCCTTGTGTGCCTAGGTTAGGTCCACTCCGACTAAATCTTAGTAAATCAGACATAGCTCGAAGGCAACAAACCGGAAATTTCCTTAATATGTAACTTGCCAAAACCAAGATACCAAATCTTCACTATTCCAAAGCACAAGGATCCAACCTGTAATAACCCCCAACAAACAAGGAAAAACATTATCTACTCAAAGTGTGTCAAAGAAAAGGGTGACGTGTCATGTTATTAATTACTGACAATTGACATGAAAGTATTAATATTTAAATAAGACTTTTTAACCGAGTACAAATATTATATCTCATAATCTTTATAACATTTTAAATTCTAGAATCTGAACTATTTTGGTTTAAATTTTAAATTTTTATAATTTTTTTTTATGTTTATATAGCACTATAATATATTCTATATATATTTCATAATATTGGGACATCTTGTTGATTTATAATTTTTATTTTAAATTTACTTTGGTTCTTATTCTGCAATTATAACATAGTTAGAATTTTTTGTAAGAAAAAAATTATCAAAATTTATTGATACATGTTTAATTGTAATTGTATTAGTTTTTTTAAATAATTTTTTTACGTTAAAAATTTAGGAACAATGTCCAAAACATATAATTAACCAAAACATATAATTAACCAAAACATATAATTAACCAAAATATACAATTAATCAAAATATATTACAAAAACATACAACAACTTTTATAGTTTTTTGTAATTAGAAATAATATGTTTTGGTAATTTTTCAAAAAAAAAATAATCAATGAGTTATAAATGGGGTAGATATTAACCCCTTTGAACAAAACCACAAAACACTTTTCCGCTAATTATCTAATCTTATTTTCTCTCTCTCTCTCTATATATATATATTATCTGTATCTATCCATATATATATATATACACACACACACTTGGGGAGAGACTGAATTTGGACAAGAATCTAGAGAAACAAAATTCTCTCTCTCTCTCTCTACTCTCTATAGCAATCGGTGAGGTTCTCTTAGTATATATTATGTATTTATATTTATCTATTCTTGTTTATTTAATTGTTTTTATTGATTTTATATGTTTATTTTTTGGCTTTAATGTTTTTTTTTCCAAGTGATATCATGCCTTGATATGTGAAATTGTTCTCTTTTGTTATTAGATTATGGGGTGGATTTATAAATAAAAAATTAGTTTTTTTTTTTACTGTGTTTGTTTATTGTCAGTTGGTTAAATTGGGTGTTATTGAATTGATTATAAAACTTGAGACTTTACCTGCAAATTAACTCATTTGAAACTTTGATTAGCTGTATTGATCAGGTGATTAGCTTTTTTACCCTAAATTTGGTTTTAATTTTTTAGTTTTTTTTTAGGCAATCTGGTTTAATTGAACTGATTATAAAAATTGAGCCTTTTTAATTTTTTTTTAACTCATTTGAAGCCTTGATTAGCTCTATCGGTCAGGTGATTAGCTTTTTAACCTTTTTTTTTTGCCTTTTTACTGTGTTTATAGTTAATCTTGTTTAGTTGAATTGATTATAAAGATTGTTCCTTTACCTTAAAATTAACTCATTCGAAGCTTTGATTAGCCCTATTTGTCAGGTGATTAACTTTTTAACCCTAAAATTTGGTTTTCCTTTTTTACCGTGTTTCTTGACAATCTGGTTTAGTTGAATTGATGATAAAGATTGAGCCTTTTAGAAAAAAAACATTTCTTGATTAGCTCTATTGGTCGGGTGATTAGGTTTTTAACCCTAATTTTTATTTTGATTTACTGCTTGTTTATATAGTCAATCTGGCTTAATTGAATTGATTATAAAGTTTGGGTCTTTCCCTAAAATTTAACTCTTGTGATGCTTTGATTAGTTCTATTGGTCAGGTGATTAGTTTTTTTACCCTAAAATTTGGTTTTGCTTTTTTGGCTGTGTTTTTAGACATTCTGGTTTTTAGTTGAATTGGTTATAAAAATTGAGACTTAAAAAAAAAACTCATTTGAAGTCTTGATTAGCTCTATTGGTCGGGTAATTAGCGTTCTTACCCTAAAATTTGGATGCGCTTTTCTACTGTGTTTGTACTCAATCTGCTTTAGTTGAATTGATTATAAAGATTGAGCCTTTACCTAATAATTAACTCATTTGAAGCTTTAATTAGTTCTATTGGTCGGCCAATTATCTTTTTACCCTAAAATTTGGGTTTCCTTTTTTCCTGTGATTTAGACAAACTCGTTTAATTGAATTGATTATAAAGTTTGGGCCTTTACCTAACATTAAACTCATTTGAAGCCTTGATTAGTCATATTTGTCAGGTTATTAGTTTTTTTTTACTGTGGTTATAGTCAATCTGGTTTAGTTGAATTGATTATAAAGATTTAGCCTTCACTATACATATGAAGCTTTGATGAACTCTGTCGGTTGGATTATTAGTTTGAACGGTTTAATGTAGGGTTTCCTAGAGGGTTTTAAGTTATTTAATGGTCAATTAATAAAAAAGATTGCTGCTTTTTAAAAAAAATTCGTTGAAAAAGTGTGTATGGTCGGTTTTAGTTAGTTGAACTGATTATAAAGATTGACGATTTACTGTAGCAATTAATTGTACTGTTTGAACCTTTGATGAGCTGTGTTGATCAAATTATTAAATTTAACGTTTCAATCCACGGATTTCATTAGATTTTATAAGTGACTTAGGAGTTAGTTAAAAATACCGGTAATTTGGTCGGAAAGAATTGCATCATTCCATTAAGTGAAGTGATAAACATTAGGTGTATATTGTCTTTGTTTGATTGCAGCTTTTAACTATGTCTTAATTTTCTTTTAGCTCGTCTTATTTGCTTTAGCTTTGAAGTTATATTGGCTTTGTTACTTTGTTTTATTTTTTTATGTGTCTTTATTGTCGCTTTCTAAGAATTGGTTTAGTTTAAGTAATTAAACAGAGTAAGGTTTTACCCTATAAATTAACCCATATGAAGCTTTGATGTACTCTGTCGGCCAGATTATTAGTTTAAACTTTTAAGGGTTTAATCTAGGGAAATCCGTCGGTTTTATTAGTGATTTACTGGTGGTGTTAAGTTAATTTATTGTTGCTTTTTAATAGGGTTGAAAGAATTTGCATTACTCCAATTTGCTAAGCCAAGAAAATAATCGGATTTGTATGTGGTCTTGTTTGATTGAAGCTTTTAAAAGCGTCTAATTTGATTTAAAGCTGTAAGGTGTAATGATTCGATTAGCCGGTAAGATTTTTCTTGGTTCTGTACCTGAAGCAAGCTATACGTTTAGGTTGGATAAACCCAATTTTTTTGTCAGCCTCATATGCTGAGTTATTGTTTGGTTTTGGCCACGTCATCGCATTGGTGATGTAGACAAGTTTCGGCAAACTATTGGAGTATTCTGTACTATGTCAAAAACTTTCATATCTACAAAAAGATAGCTGGACGTTTACTTATAATATTTGATAAACAAATCAAATGTGAGCATATGTAAGTGAATTGTCAGTGGCTTGCCCCTTATTACTTTTATCGAACTTTAATTATCACTTACCACTAACGTATTTATATCGTTCTAATACCATGAGTTATCATCTTGTATGCTACTCTCGTTAAATCAAACATGACCAACATGTGTCTGAGACTGTTATAAACATTTTTAGTGTAAAAAAATTTTCTTCCATTTCTTGCATTTGTTAGTTTCCGTTTATTGGTTTGCACCATATTGTTTGATTGAGTACGCTAAACATCGATGTTCGTATTTTATTTCTATTTGCGTCAATATAATGTCCAAATCTAACATTATGATATTTGTCTAGAATATGTTATAAAAGTTTATAAACATACGAAACAAGTTGTAGAATTTCGAAATTTGATGAAAATAGCCAAGGGGGCAACAAAGGAGTACAAAAGAGGGGCAGAGGATCCACACTCATCAAATCATTTTGTTTCACCGAAACGAGTTTATTTCTCTTCACCCATACTGAATACGAAATATTGTTTCCCAAACTTTGTTTAAATGCGTTTAGTGTGAAAATCGTTCGTTATTTTTCAAAGCTAGCTTTGTCTCTCTCCAGGTATCTTTTCAGTAGCTAATGCGATGCAGCACTCGTCAGAAGATATTAGTCCCAGTAATTATGGGAAGTTTTCGGCTTTATTAAAACCCAAAGGTGGTGAATATACTGTTACTGATGACTCATCTGGTTCTTCTTTTCCGAAACATGTGGATATTCCATTTAGTGGCACTAAAGGAACGAGTAATGGACCATGGAAGCTTTTGTCAGGATCTAATGTTCGTCACATATCAAGTGACGTGTCCCTTTTCTCCACTTCACTACCAGTTCTTCCTCATGAGAAGTGTACGCATTGATAATTTTTTGATGCGGCGCATATTATTTACACATACCCATATATCAACACCTGTACACAAAGACCCACATGCATTTATAGACATATAAATATATGCATAGTGGACCTGTTTGGTCGTGGCAAATATGTATACTTATATTTTGAGCAAATATCTGAACACTTTTCCCCCTGTTACTACATTTCTATTCTGGTCTGTCCCATATTATATTCTTATTCTCTGAAAATTGATTAAGGTCCAACTTTTTACTTATATAACTTTATTTACTATTTAGTGTGCTATCTTCCTAATTCCCAAAGAAGGGCATATTAAAGTGTTGATGCTACATTTAATGTTTTTACTACGTATACAATATTTTCTAAATCGCTTGTAAGAATTAAACAAGCCAATAAGGAACTTAGGGAGTACTTGAGAACTACTTTGACTACTTCAGCTTGAGGTGGTTTAACTTCTTTTCTACCAAATGCACGTAAAGTTCCTTTAAAAACATGACAAAATGTAGTTTATTATACCAACACTATATACCACAGAACCACATATACACAGGTGTTAATGTTTTAATAACTTTTATATCTTTTTGGCAGTAAACATAAACAGCAAAGGTCATGCCTGTCAATCTATTGATGATATCTCGTGTACTCCAAACAAGTTGGATCCGCTTGAAGATCTTGAATATCAGGGAAGTGGAACTTTTCTTCCAGATGATGATGAACTTTTATCTGGAATAATGGACAATTTTCAAATTGGTTTGCCAGATCAAATGGATGATTTCGAAGAATATGACGTATTTGGTATGGAAATTGAATCTGGGTTGAGCAATGATATGTCGAAGATTAGTTTATCTGAGGATGGTGTTGGAAATGGTCATTATGTTTTCCCAAATGGTGTCGGTACTGTTGCAGGGGAACATCCTTATGGCGAACATCCTTCTAGAACGTTGTTCGTCCGAAATATTAATAGCAATGTTGAAGATTTGGAGTTGAGAGCTCTTTTTGAGGTAATTCAAGTGGTTGAATCGAATATTTCTTTTAGTTTTGGCTATAATTTCGTTTCTTTCCCTTTTAATTGAACCAATTAATTCCTCACACTTTGTGATTTTGCCAATTAAGATTTAATTTGTTTTTTTTTCTTTTGATATGGTGTCGCGACAAATCTATGCTCGCCTTCTTTTGTAAATACATGATTTAGATAGAATTATTCTGATCAAGATGCGACTTCTTGATATAGTGAAAAATGGTGTATCTTTTTGTTTTAATATTTTACTTCTGTTATAGCAATATGGCGACATCAGAGCTCTTTATACCGCTTGCAAGCACAGGGGCTTCGTAATGATATCTTATTACGATATTCGGGATGCTCGAACTGCAATGAAAGCACTGCAGAATAAGCCGCTAAGGCGAAGAAAATTAGATATCCACTTCTCAATTCCAAAGGTTCAGAAAGTTTTCCTCTATGTTATAGTATTACTTTTTTCTTATATTTGGTTCATACTAAATTGTTATATTCTCCGCATTTTTGGTTCCACATCAGGACAATCCTTCCGATAAAGACATGAATCAAGGAACTCTAGTTGTTTTTAATCTAGACCCCTCAGTGTCCAACGATGATCTGCGTCAAATATTTGGGGTTTACGGCGAGGTTAAAGAGGTAATTTAATCAGTGTTATAAATTTTATTATGAGGTGCTCGGTATCTTAACTAAGCTAATTTTGTTATAACGTCACTTGCAGATAAGGGAAACACCACATAAGAGACACCATAAATTTATTGAGTTCTATGATGTTAGAGCGGCAGAAGCGGCACTTAGGTCGTTGAATAGGAGTGACATAGCTGGTAAACGCATAAAGCTTGAACCTAGTCGGCCAGGGGGAGCACGTCGGAAGTATGTTGTTGACCCTATTTATTTTTATTACTATTTGCATTATGTGTGGCGTCTTCTCTTTCTCCATTGGTTGATTTTGAGCGCCATATCTAACATGCTATCTTTTGCTTTTTTCGTTTATTGCCTGTTTAACTTTCTTCATTTGGAAGGGAAGTTCCTTTTTTTTTGCTTGTTTTGTGAATTGTGGTTCATGCAAGTTCTTTTTATCATAATGGAGTTCATCTGTATTTGTAAAGAAACTTAAAAGATAGACTTGGAAAATAAGATTTTGCTAACAGGTCTTAATTAATGGTATTTTATACTGGAAGAGCTTTGTAGATCTTCCTGATTCTTGAAGACCATGGAAATGTTCTTTCCGTATTAGTTACAATATTTTCTAACATTTGCAATTTAGACTAGCATGGCCTCCCAGAAATAATATAAGTCACTATCACACCATCGCACAAATATATTTTACTAACTTTACCAAAAGCTGTTGAAATTAGCGCAAGTCACTTATGTTTTTTTTTTAATTTTTAATGACATTCTTTTTCTTTATATGAACTGATGATATGATCTGTTCTATATACGGCATCTTTTCCACTTTCTGAGTCATTTACCAGTGGTTGTTCTGTCAAGTACGCCATTATGGTGACATGTTGAATAGAATTTTTCTGCTATGGACTTGGCATTAACTGGTACATGGTTTTGCATATCTGATGCCAGTGGTCAAAGATTTTGTATACTACTTTGAAGTCTTGAACAAAGTTCTATTTTTGCATGTGCGGCACTTTTAATTCACGTGATTGTTGAGCTTGAGCAGCATTAAACTATCTTTTAGCTTGGTCATAGGCTCCTAGTTATCTAAATTTATGGTTAATAATATTAATACCATATTGAAAACTTAGTGGAAGTTTGTTTTTGTTGTAGATACCGTTCAGTATCTCCATCACCCCCGTTTCTTGATATTGTCAATCTGATTAATTCTAACGTGTTTAATATATTATGCTATAGTATTATGGTTAATCCAAGCCAAGAGTTTGAGCTAGACGATTCATTGAATTTCCGCCATCAACTAAGTTCCTCAGTTGCTAGTTCTCCTCCAGGTAATGCCATTAAATGTTATTTCTTTCATATTTGTGGCGTTGTTTTTTTAAAAAAATACTTAGCAGACCTCTGAATTGTTTGAATGTTTTAATTCGTGGCAGGTAGCTGGCCACAGTATGGCAGCCCCATCGAGCGTAGTTCATTTGGAAATTCCCTTGGTTATGGGTCTATGAGCCCTAGTATGGGAAACAACTTTTCTGGAAGCTTAAATTCCCTTTTGCACCCTCGTTTATCAAATTCACCAAAAATGGCCCCTATTGGAAATGGAAGAGCCAGTCATTTGGAACATAAATTTACCGATTTAAATTCCAACCACAATTCTCCTTTTCCACAGTCTCATTCATTTCCAGAGGGGAAGCTGGACCCTATTGAAACTCTATCTGGGTCACAATTTCTGTGGGGTAGTCCTGTCCCTAACCAACAAAGAAATAACTCAAATTCTTTCACATCAAATGGACAGTTCCAAGGCCTTCCGTATGGGAATAGACCTCCTGTAGGTACATCTCATCACCTGCCACGTCATCATGTTGGATCTGCTCCATCTAATGTTCCAATGGAAAGACATTTTGGGTTTTTCAATGATTCTTCGGAACGTTCTGTAGTGAACCAAATGGGATTTCGAGGCTTGGGAATTGGCCATAACGAGTCAAATTTTGGCCGAGTTAATGGTCATTTTCCTGCAAATTTAAAAATGATGCCTCCTTCGAGGCTGAGTCCTGTATTTTTGGATAATAATAATTATTTCCCGGGACTAAGACCTACAGGCTTCGAAGGGTTTGATCATTCTTGGAGCCAACGTGTCGAGAACAGTAGTAATATAATGGATAACAAGAAACAATTCCAGCTGAATTTAGAGAAGATTATAAACGGGGAAGATAAAAGGACAACTCTAATGATTAAGAACATTCCAAATAAGTAAGAAATGGGCATTTTGAGTATCATGTGTATTATTTATGTAGTCTATTTTCTAACTGTTGTCTTTGTTTAGGTACACATCAAAGATGTTAATGGCAGTTATCGACGAAAATTACAAGGGGACTTATGATTTTCTTTACCTCCCTATCGATTTCAAGGTATTGTTTTGAATTTATACTTTATAGAATCATCTTGCGTTTCTTGCATGAGAGGTAACTGATTACTTTTGTTTGCGAGTGCAGAACAAATGCAATGTTGGCTATGCATTTATCAATATGGTCTCCCCTTCTCATATTATTCCATTCTATAAGGTATTTAAAATTAGTTTTCTCCTCAGAAACGTATTCTTTTCCTGCATTTCAACTATGCTAGTATTCTAGAATATGTATTACTCGTATGTCCCAAATTATAGGCATCATTCTCATCTAGAATGTTGAAAAAGTCATAAGGTTACTGTTATACAATTAAGACCTTTATTCAAAGTCTTTATGGTACCATAGAACCGTTTTTTCTGTTAAACAACAACAACCTGGTTATAATTTTACCGAGGGTTGAATTGGAAAATTATTAATTGATTCAAACTTCTGAACACATTTAGTATGCTTCTAGGGGGGATGGACTGAAAACTTAAATTAGAAATCTGGTTTTTTTAAACGAGGAAAGGTAACTGGTGTAACTTATAAACTCATATTTTTGGTAAGAAATCACACAGGAACCTAATTTATGCAGGTGTTTAATGGGAAAAGGTGGGAGAAGTTCAATAGCGAGAAAGTTGCTTCATTGGCATATGCTAGAATTCAAGGGAAGGCAGCTCTTGTTGCCCATTTCCAGAATTCAAGCTTAATGAACGAAGATAAAAGATGCCGCCCTATTGTCTTCCATTCTGATGGCTCAGAGGCTAGTGATCAGGTAATTTTATTATCACTAACTAGTTAAAAGGTTGAACAGGAACAGATACAAACACTGCTAGTTTTCTTACCTTGAGTATGTTTTTATGCACTATAGGATGTTTGAAAGTAATTTAATAGCCTGGAAACCTCTAAGGTGAATGAAAACAAATTCCTCTCTGAGGAGGTCAGAGCGCTCCATTATAGAATTAAATATCAGTTTGGTTTATGGGTTTATCTTATTCAAAATAAATCCAGAAGATGGCTTCTAAGATTTATACAAGTATTAGTTTTAACAAGGAATATTGTTCACATGTCCAATGCAAAGAAGGTTCATTGTTAGATACTAAATACAGCCACTTCTAACTTTTGCTACATGATTTTTAGGCAAAACTTCATTGAACTATCTTTTTGTGGACCAGGATTTGGCTTGCGAGTGTTTATATATAAACCTGCTTTGCCTTGTAGTCTTAGTCAAAATGAGTTAGCTTCAAGATAATAAAAGAAGAGTTCAACAGTGGGAAATGTTTTGTTATTATTGACATGTATTGATTGCATTTATTTTGTTATCCAGGGTTGTCCTCCGTCAAATTCTTTGAACATCCAACTCCATCAGGCATATCCCGAAGATTCTAAAGGGTGTTTTTTAGGGACCAGTCCTCATGAAAACCCAAATAACAGCTAATGAAGAACGAAATGAAGCAGGGTCGCTCGTAGTCTAAATAATATAAGACTTTGAGTTTCTGCCCCGTATATTTGTTCATAAATTAGGTCTTAAGGGAAAATGAAGGGTGGCGATGTTGTACTAATAGTTTTTGGTATTTTGCGCCCTCAAGAGAATATTTTGGTGTTTTAAGGGATTTATTTTGGAAATATAGCAGGACAGTGATGGCGGCGATAAGTATTGTATTTCAAAGTTGTTTTGGGATGTTTTTTCGCTATTAGAGTTAAATCAACCTTCTCCGGATTTAAATGTCTGTTTTGAAGTAAAATTACAAGGAACCAGTACTATGAGGTTGTAGTTTTTTTCCTTTTTGGGGTACTGTTCTGTAATGGGTACAAGCTATCTGTATAGAAGGGGGCTAACCTTTGACAAATCTATAAATATTGCAATATTCAACTTCATTTTTGGGCAGTCTTAATTTTTCATTTAGCGTGCTGTTGGAGTTTTTCTCTTCAAAGGCAATTCTATGTTTGAGCTTTGATCTGCTTGGCTTGCTTGTAGTGTTTTTAAGCAAAAAGGACGTCTTGTTTGAGATTTGAGATTTGAGATAAGACTAGATTTATCTCACATATTAATTTCCAGCCACTATGATACGATCATCGACTTCATCACTTAATCTATCCCAGCTCAGTTATTAGTATACTTAAAAAAATAGCCAGTGTTGGTTTTCAACCTAAATCCGAGATTTACATTGTTGCTAATAATATAAATAAGGAAAATGTTTTTGCTCACATATTTTTTTTACTCAAAAAATCAACCCACATTACATGGTATATCTATCTCATCAAAAGTTTTGATTTTTATTAATATTAGATTTAAGAATTTTTTTATTTTTAATTAATATTTAAATTTAGGGTAGATTCAACTAGGGTTCTACTATATTTTTATTTGAGTTTTTAGTAGGTTGAGTTTTTATTACGTGGCGTGAATTTTTCTGCCATATTCTAAATTTTTTTATTTAAACGTTAATGTCAAAATTTGGCCACAAGTTTTTTTTAATAGGAATACAAATAAACGATATGTATAAATGAATAACTAGAATAATTAATATAGTAATTAGTGTTGAGAATGACATGACTCTTTTTTATTACTAGTAATATCATTTTTTTTGACACGTGTTAAAAAAAATGATTAGGATTGTTTAATGTCATCGGGTAGACTTTTTAAGTAAGTTTTGTGGGTTGATCACTCTATAAATAATGCTTTAGCTTGTAATTTAAATAAAATAAGAAATCCGTAACTGCATATAAAGAAAGTACCTCACGAACACTCTTATTCCGATTTTAGCATTTTTTTATTTCTGGAGTTTTAGCCCTGATTAGCCAAATGCAGCAATCAAATATATCATAAATATAAGAAAACAAATATACTAAACAGACCCGAGGACTGTTTTTTTTTTTTTTTTTTGATAAGCATACTGTAAATAAATATACACATGAAAAAATAGTTGCCTTGCTCAACGTCTTCTAGAGGAAATAAGCAAAAGGTCTAAAATAGCTCTGATTTTGATACATAATAATGACCGGTCCAATGTAGCCAAACGTAATTAGAATAGAGTCCAAAACTAAAAGTATGGCCTATTTCTCCTTCCTACACAGTAATCAGAACCCTGCCATTCCCGAAAGCTTGGCGACAGCCGACATTGGGCCTCATTGGAGATTGAATTCGGTGTAAACAACGCCCGGTCAACGCCGGAGACCGGTCTTGATCAAACTTGTTGGGTCAAATGTGTTTGTTAATGATGTGTAACTTTAAGTGGTATATATTTGCAATACATATTTTGAAAGTGTTACATTTTAACGTTTAAATGGTATCGGCTCAAAATTCTCGGTCTATGCTATACCAAATGCCATTGACGGTTCAGTTTCGATGGCCCAAGTCGGATTCATCGATTTTGTCCTGTTCGGAATTTGATTCGTTAACTTTTGTTTTTATCAATTTTTATTTAATTGTACTCCCTTTAACCCGTCTCTATCTCTCTCTCTCTCTCTGTTAACTTTGTATATCTTCTTCAACAAACAAAAGTAACAAAAATCCCGACTTTTTCTAAAACCCTAATCCCACAAACCCTCCAAATTTGCTTCTCCAATTAACCCATACATATACATATATTTCACACACACACACACATATATATATATATAGAGAGAGAGAGATAGAGAGAGAAATGAGCATGAGAGTGGGGATGAAAGTGGTGAGAGAGTGTATACAAAGGAAGCTTAAATCTCAACTCAACAATGGAGTTATTTACAGACGTTGTTATTCCACCGCAATTCCACCTCCGCCTCCTTCGACTACTACCGCTTTTACCCGAAAAATCCCTCAATTCTCCAAAAAAGTAACCTCTCTCTCTCTCTCTTCTTTCTCGCTTTCTGTTCTTTTGATTCTTAGGGTTTGTTTGGTTGCAGTTTTTAAGATCATCTTGGAAAATATAGTCCATATCCGTTTTGGTGTTTTTTGTAGTTTTCTGAAAATATAATTTACTTTCTATCTCCATCTTTTTTTTTATGCATAGGGTTTATTTGACTGGTTTGCAGTTTATAAGATCATCTTGGAAAATATAGTCGATATATGATATATATGTTTTGGTGCATTTTGTAATTTATAATCAATCTTGTTTTTTTGAAGATAAAATCACTGTCTATTACCATTTGTTATTTTTTTTGCTTAGGGTGTGTTTTGGTGCATTATGTAGTTATGATCAATTTTGTTTTCCCAAAAAAGTATCACTTTTCATTTCTATCTATCTTTCTCTCTGCTTTTTTTGTGTGTGCTTAGGGTTTGTTTATTTTCAGTTTTTTAAGCTCATCTTGGAAAATATAGTCCATATATGTGTGTGTTGATGTATTTTGTAATTTATAATCAATCTTGTTTTCCAAAAATATAATCACTTTCTATCTCCATTTGTTTTCCGTATGCTTAGGGTTTGTTTGTTTGGTTGCGCCTTTTAAGTTCAGATTAGGACATAATGTTTTGGTGCATTTTGTAGTTATAATCTATGTAGTTTTCTGAAAATATAATCACTTCATATCTTTATCTGTGTTTTTTATGCTTAGGGTTTATTTGACTGGTTTACAGCTTTTAAGCTCAGCTCATCTTGGAAAATATAATCCATATATGTTTTGGTACATTTTGTAATTATAACCAATCGTGTCATATCTTCATCTGTTTTTTTTTATGCTTAGGGATTGTTTGATTGCAGCTTTTAAGCTCATCTTGGAAATTATAGTCCATACATATTTTGGTGCAATTTGTAATTATAAACGATATTTTTTCGAAAAAGTACTCACTTTCTTTATCCGTATGTGTTTTTTATGCTGAGGGTTTGGTTGATTGGTTTGTACTTTTTAAGTTAATATTGGGAAATATAATCCATTTATGCTTTGGTGCATTTTGTAGTTATAATCAATCTAGTTTTTTGAAGATATAATCAATTTATGTCTTCATTTATTTTTTGTTCTTTATTCTTAGGGTTTATTTGATTGGTTTGCACCTTTTAAGCTCATCTGAGGAAATATAGGCCATTTTTATTTTAGTGCATTTTGTAATTATAATTAATCTTATTTTCCGAAAAAGTACTCACTTTATATCTCCATCTGTGTTTGTTATGCTTAGGGTTGATTTGATTGGTCGTGCCTTTAAGCTCGTATTGGGAAATATAATCAATATAGTTATAATCAATCTAGTTTTTTTGAAGATATAATCGGTTTATGTCTCCATTTGTTTTTTTTTATGCTTAGGGTTTATTTGATTGGTTTGCAACTTTTAAGCTCATCTTGCAAAATATATTCCATATCCATTTTGGTGCATTTTGTAACTATAATTTTTAACCAATCTTGTTTTCTGAAAATCTAACTACTTTCTATCTCTATTTATTTTCTTTGTGCTTATGGTTTGTTTGATTGGCTTACATCTTTTAAGTTCAGCTCATCTGGGGAAATATAGTCCAGAGATGTTTTGGTGTATTTTGTAGTTAAAATCAATCTAGTTTTCTGAAAAAGTAATCACTTCGCATCTTTATCTGTGTTTTTTAGGCTTAGGGTTTGTTCGATTGGTTTGCAGTTTTAAGCTTGTCTTGGGAAATATAATCCATATTCAATTTGGTGCATTTTATCAATCTTATTTTTCGAAAAAATGCTCACTTTCTATCTCCATCTGTGTTTTTTATGCGTAGAGTTTATTCGATTGGTTTGCAGCTTTTAAGCTCATCTTGGGAAATATAGTCCAGATATGTTTTCATGCATTTTGTAATTATAAACTATCTTATTTTCCGAAAAAAGTACCCACTATATCCCTGTTTCTCTCTGCTTTTTATGCTTAGGCTTTGTTACCTTGCGGCTTTAAGCTCATCTTGGCAAAATATAATCCATATCCGTTTTGGTGCATTTTGTAGTTATAATAAATCTCATTTTCCGAACACTTACTCACTTTCTACCTCCATCTGCTTTTTTATGCTTAGGGTTTATTTGACTGGTTTACAGCTTTGCTCACCTCATCTTGGGAAATATAGTCCATATATGTTTTGGTGCATTTTGTAATTATAATCAATCTTGTTTTCCCAAAAAGCACACACTTTATATCTGTCTCTGTTTCTCTCTGCCTTTTTATGCAGCTTTTAAGCTCATCCTGGAAAGCATAGTCCATATCCTTTTGGGTTCTTTTTGTAATTATGATCAATTTTGCTTTCCCAAAAAAGTACTCGCTTTTCATCTCCCTGTTTCTCTCTGTTTTTTTTTATCCTTATGGTTTGTTTGTACCGGTAAACTAGTGGATTGAATTTAGTATTAAGCTATAGTAGTTACTAATCAATATGTAAAACTAAAAATGGTCTTTCATTTGAGGATGGACTGTTTTTTTTATTTATATATCTTAAAGTTGCACTGTTTTGCATCTTGGATGAACGCTGGCTGAGTTATTCTGTTCCAGACCTAAAGAAACTAGTATAATGAGGTGAATTGGACAATTTTGTTGAGGGTAAAATGGGTACATTAGGGATTGGATTTAGTATATTTACAATGCAAGGAAAAATTCCTAGATTCATGGAGATAGTGCATCATACAAGTTATCATGCTTTCATATTTATCATTCGAGTCTCCAACATTTATGCAAGTACTTACATATCATCAATGTTTTAAAAATCGCGCTATATAGCGCGAAATAGCGCTTTTTGGGAAAAAAACGCAATGAAAAACCACTATTTGGCTGGAATTGCGCTAAAATCGCGCTATAGGGGACCACAAGCGCAAAAAGCACGAAATTCTGGACCAAAAGCGTAAATAGCGAGTTAGGAAAAAAAACAGCGGATCTAAATAATTAATATATATTGTGTCATAAAAGTGTGTGCAATCCAGATGGTTGTGACAGTGCTTTAGTTTACAGCAGACCCAAGTTCGAATCTCACCTACAGCAAAAAAAAAGTACACCGCAAAGCGCTATGTAGCAACGCTATTTGCGCTTTTAGCGTTTCTCTCGAAAAAACGCTACGCTAGCAATAACGCTATTTAAAACATTGCATATCATTACATATCCGATTTGACATATAGGTGAACATGCAAGGATTCGTGTCATGCTTGTTGAGTAATAGCAATGAGATTTCCCAACATCATAATATGAATGTGTTTGTGTGTATGCGTGTGTCTGTGTGGCTGTGACCTGTGTGTATGTATATTACTTATGTGTATATAATCCATTTGAAACTAAAACTGCCGTATCCTGAGTTTTTCCCCCTCTTGTACATTGCATTTGGAGGGACATAAGATGAGTTTTATGTTCCAGAACTAGAAGATTTAGCATAACTTTTGAGATCGATTAACATGATTTGTTTTCTTATCCTTGAAAATGCTCTGTCAAATAAACGCTTTGTGTGTGTATTTATTAGGAAAATACTAGTCATACATGATTAATGATGTATGGAATGGCCTATTTCTATGGAAAGAACAAGTTTTTTATGCTCAGATTCCGAAAATGAACACCATGTCAAACATGGATCAACAGATGTTTGAAGTTACTTAGCTTAATGATCAAGTTATATATTTGATTGATACAAAACAGCAAACTGTTGTGACCTCTCTGTGTTATTGTTTTGGGATGTCTTCACAACTTCACCATCTATAAATACTTTATTTTTTTCTTATAGGAAGCATAATTAACATGTGATTGATGTGATAAGTAGGTAGTATCTGATCTTTTCTTGTTCTTTATTTGGCATTGGTAAGACATTGGGAGAATAAATATTTGCTAAATTTCTGGTCAATCTACAATACAATAAGTTGTATTACACTGTCTTTCGACTTGAATTCGTGTTGAATATTGCAACTTTATTCTGATCATGCTCTTTTTGGTTTTCTATTGTCAGTTTCCAAGTTATTGTTTCTTGTCTTCTTATCAAAATTGTTTGGTCGATATGTACTGTTTCTACAGAAGACGTTATTGACAGGTGCCACTTTAGGATTAGTAATAGCGGGAGGGGCATATGCAAGTACTGTGGATGAAGCAACATTCTGGTAAGTTCCTTGCCCTTTTTCCTTTTCCTTACATAGTGGGACACTGTTAACTGTATGAGCAATCAGCTGGTGAGTTGCGACAAATATGAGGTTTTATATTTAAGATTGGCTTTTTATTCTACTCCTTTTAAATGTTGTAATTAGATCGTATACAGATGTTGACATGATCTCTTAGACTATCAGACTTCTTTCATATCTTCAAATTTGCTCCCGACAAAAGAATTTCATGAATTCATAAGAAAAGAACGAGAAATATCTAGAAAGGAAATTCTGGAAAATCTTGATTTGAATTATTTAATGATTGTAAATTATAAATTTCATACGCTTTATATATGCCAACGATAAGCACAAAAAGGATTCAATTTATGTACTCAAGCTATATTCATGTAGGGCTTAAACGTACATAATGTTACACAAAGTTACAATTTTCTCCATTATGATGTCTGCAGCGGTTGGCTATTCTCTGCAACAAAAGTCGTGAACCCATTATTTGCCCTTTTAGATGCAGAATTTGCTCATAAACTAGCTGTTACAGCCGCATCTCGTGGATGGGTCCCTAGAGAGAAAAGAATTGACCCACCAATATTGGGACTTGAAGTTTGGGGAAGGAAATTCTCTAACCCTCTTGGCTTAGCTGCTGGTTTTGATAAAAATGCGGAGGCTATTGAAGGGTTACTTGGGCTTGGTTTCGGTTTTGTAGAAATTGGTTCTGTCACTCCTGTTCCACAAGAGGGAAATCCAAAGCCTCGTATTTTTAGATTGCGACAGGCAGGGTAAGAATGTATGTTGCCTGCTTTTTCCAATCTTTTTCTATAAAAAAACAAACAAATTTGTTATTTTTTTCTAGGTGAAATTACTGGTCTAGGAATATCTAGTTGCCTATGTTTATCAAGGTTACATACACGCATCACGAAATCATACATTAGGGGTTTAATGCTAGCCAACCAGTAGAAATTATACCTAAGCTCTAAGAGGAATTTGGAATTTGCAATTAGTTAAGGCGCCCAATTAATATATGGACCTCACATCATCAAGAAAGGGAAGGATAACAATTTGGAAGCGGTCTTAAGCTAATAGGTTTCTACCTCCTGAAAATGCATCCTTTGTGATATACTGATGTGTATACTGTTTTAAATGCATTTGGAAGTATAAGAAACATTTAGGATTTGCTTTTAAATGCATTTGGGAAGGTCATTAGACTCTATTTCAGAATAAAAGATGGAAATTGTGTTACAAACTTTTCATTATAAAAATGTAAATCTATTTATAGGGGTCAGACATCTCCAGAGAAGCAATTACTAGGAAAACTGATTAAATCAATTGCATATTTCGTCAGCAAGCATAGGCTTAGTAAGTCTGTAATTTTCTACTTCTCGTGATGTTAAACTTATATAGCTCTGTTTCTAAAATCAAAATTTACGCCGTTAATATATCTGTTCCTGTCACTTATTAAAAGACAGCCCTTATTTGTTGTTGCAGTGCTATAATCAACAGGTGTGGTTTCAATAGTGAAGGAATTGTGGTTGTTGCCAAGCGTTTAGGTGCCCAACATGGTAAAAGGAAATTAGATGAATCATCGAGCACTTCACCTTCTTCCTCTAGTGAAGAAGTCAAACAAGGAGGAAAAGCAGGTCCCGGAATACTTGGCGTAAACCTGGGAAAAAATAAAACAAGTGAAGATGCTGCTGCTGACTATGTGCAGGGTGTTCATACGTTGTCTCAGTATGCTGATTATCTGGTATACAAAAAAAATCTTCTGCTTCATGTTAATTAATTCCTGTCAAACCATGCGTCTATTGGATCTAGTCTATAGTTACTTGTTGCCTCTACAAGTAACAAGAGCCTAAAATAGCTGATAAAGCAGTATGTTCTCTTTTGATTTTTTTAATTTTTTATTAATATAAGGTGGTGCTCAGTTACCGGGATATATCTGATCTGGAATCTGGTGATAAAATTTTGTAGTGCTTGAAATTAAGTTTCTCAGTTACCTATATTGTTTTGCTTTTTGTTAGTTGATATAACTAGGCATCATAGACAAGAATGACTAAAGTTCACAACTGTGGGTAGACATTGTTTAGTTAAATAGTTGTCACGTTAAATTCTTTTATAATTTCATAAATGGCCGGTCCTCCATGCTCCCCCGTCTGAGTTTTTGCAAACCTCCTAATTTACAGCCTCATTCTCTGTTTTACACGCACAAAAATTCTTTTCTAATTATCTTCAATGAGATATATACCAAACTTATACATAACTCTAGTGTAACATCCAACTATATAGTTTTATGAAGTTAAATAACTTTATTCACAAATCTATTCATAGAGAGAAATATTATATATACTCTGTTGAGAATGCTCTAAGGATGGAAAATAGTTTTTCTAGTTTATTCCACGAATGTTGCCTTCTTACACCCCAGAAAAGATCTTACATGAAAGGGTGTTTTGAGAGCTCTTCTCGATGTACTTATTCAATGGGATAACTGTATATTGTAATTTTATTTCTCTGGAAATATTACCGCCATTCTTTAACCAGTTCACCAATATCGTCTCTATCTAATTTTCACATGCTAGGAAAGATCTTAAGTGAAAAGTCCTATATAACTGTTATTTTAACTACTTAAAGTGGAGACAGAATTTTTCGATCATGAAAACTTTTCATCGCATGGATGTTGCATTTGTTGGACTCTTCGTAAATTTACTCACTTTTTAGATTCTAGCATTTTTTTTTAACCATATGCATGTTGTTCCTTAGGTGGTTAACGTTTCATCACCAAATACTCCAGGACTACGACAACTTCAAGGAAGAAAACAACTAAAGGACCTTGTCAAAAAGGTCAAATTACCTAACCAAATTTTTAGCGTCTCAAGAGTATGGTTGTTATGTTGCCCAAAAGCAGAAATCTTTACAGTTTTTTTTATATTGCTTTCTCTGAAACAGGTTCAAGCTGCTCGTGATGAAATGCAATGGGGTGAAGAAGGCCCACCTCCTTTGCTTGTGAAAATTGCTCCAGATTTATCTAAACAGGACCTGGAAGATATTGCAGCAGTAAGCAACTCCATGGTGTTTTTCTATTTTATAAAAAAGTGTTCACTATTGCTTACGTATTCTGTCTTAACCGTTTCTCCTTTTCCTGTAGGTAGCTGTTGCACTTCGCGTCGAAGGATTGGTATTTTTCCGCCCATTCTAATTTTTCTTTTTTATCTCTTAGTTTTCTTGTCATGTCATCGGTTGTGTATAATAGATGGAATCCATGATTCTCGACATCGAAAAATTCACCTTAGATTGCAAATGCATATGAATATGTTGTTTTCCTGTTCTAATCACTGGTCAAGGATGTCGGTCCCCATTGTTTTGATGAAGTAGAATTCCGGTTAGAAATGGTCCACAAATAGTATAAGCAGCACATTATTTGGTTTTAGTAATCGTGGATTTTTTTTGCTTAGCTCCAGTCTAAAATTAATGGCTGAGTTATTGAGAACATTCCCACGTTTTGTGTAAAATCTCATACTAGTACCCTGATGTATCCTTTTATGACAACTTGGATCCCAAGTTTGTACAATTACACTTTTGTTCTCTGAATTGGGTATTGAGTATGGTCGATCCTGAGTGTCAACTTATCTAGAAAAACGTATATTCAGAAGTGCTTTTTAGAGCACCCACACCAGCAACCCAATCCTCATCCTCAAATTTAACATAAAAACCACACTTTTTACAATTTTTAACTATCCATTTACATTTATCCAATGTCTCAGCTTCCCTATTATATTCCCTTATTTTAATTAAATAATCTTTTATTATGTACTGTCTTTATCATAAAGAATCAGAATATACTTCTATACAAAATAACATAAAAGCGTAGACTTGATTTAGATAAGGATTCATCTCGAAGACCTATTTCAATTTGTAAACAAGTAAAAAAAAATAAAAACATATGAGTTATGGAATTAAAGAGAGTAGAGTTACAGAAAAATCACCATATATATACTATGACCAGAGGTCAAGAAGCCATGTATGAGGTTCTATTTTCTGGTTATAGGAGGGAGGGACAGTAAAGTGAGAGAGAAATCAAAGAAAGGTAGAAAATAATGTTTTTTAATTCAATTTGAGTTTTGATGGGTTCCTCATAGTTGTGACTGTGCTTGGGTTTTGTAACTTTTGAGGAGTGGATTGGGCTTCTGCTAAAGCTGATATAAAAGGACAAATTCCTCAAATTTTACGTAAAGTGGCTTTATACAGTCGCTCCTGTGACTGCTCTTAGGCCATCCAAATCCCTTAAATTAGAATCATATCACTTTCTCTTTCTCTCATCTATCCACAATACAACCCCTTGTTCGTAACAGCGTTTGAGACCAGATCAATTGCTAACACACTATACTTTCTAGTCTGTCTTGAATTCAAGCGTCAAAAAGTCTTATTGCTTACGTTGTTTTTTATTTAAGTTTTGGGGTATTGGAGACTGCAATGTGGTAGGGGAAAGATAAAGTATGCCTTCAGTTTTCATCGACATATTTTGATTCTTGAAATATCCCCCTAACCTCGTATAAAATTATAAGACCGGAAAACCCTCAAGTTTTATATTTTGGCTACTGGAGATTCAGCACTAAAATATTTATGCTATTAAATATTAGCCATGCTTGATTTGTAATTGTTTGGTCTGTTAATTGTTGGTTCTTTATTTAGCCTTTCTTTATAATGTGCTCCTCATCATCCTTGTATTAGGTACTTTAGTAGTGACTGTACAGGTTTTAACGTGGTACCAACTTATGCAAATATTATTTAGTAATAGTTGTTTGGTTTGGAGTAGCTCCACCAGTTTATATTACTCCTATGTTGCATGTGAACTTTAATATTTATGGGTGGAGTGGAACAGAATCCTGAACAGGATTTTTTTTTGGGTAGTTTAGGGCAATTGTTTTTTACTCTGTTGCAACTTTTCAGTTAATATGGTAGCGTTGATCATTCCAACATATATGATTTTCATAAGAAATTTATTTATTTTTTCATAAGAAAACTATTATTTTTTTTCATAAGAAAACTATTATTTTCTTCATCTTGCAGATTATATCGAATACAACCATATCTAGACCAAATCCAGTTGATAAAGATCCTTTGGCTGCAGAAGCTGGTGGGTTAAGTGGGAAGCCTCTTTTCTCATTGTCAACTGATATTCTGAAGGAGATGTATGTTCTTACAAAGGTTTGTTTTTATTGCTCAGTACTATGGTTATCTCCTCGCATTCTGTTCTAATTTCTGGTAACAAGGCCGACATGTATAATAGTTAGCAAGAGCTATTGTCAGTTGCTCGTATGTCGTCCTATATACTCCTTCCATAATAATAGTCCACTTAGGTTTTTCACTTGGTGTAAGAAAATTAATTAATGTAGTTAAAGAACATTGCTCTCTCATATTTCCCCATAATTAAGCATTCAATGATGGAATTGACCCATATACTATGATAAATGTGTTTGTTGATTACAAAGCTAATAAATAAGTGTATAAAAGGCATATCAATGCTTAAAAAATAAGTTAAGCTGTTATTTTAGGACAAAGTAGTTAAAAACTGAATCCTTTTGGTCGAGGCTAGTTTTTTGTCAACAATTAAACGTCATATACGAGACTGGTATCTAAAATTACTGTGGCTGTATTTTTTTTTCTAATCTATTTCTAACATCTGATCACTACATATATTTCAAGAGTATGAACTAAAAGTTCACAGTCTATTGCTTTCCTTAACCTTGATACAGCTAATTCGATAATCCATCAGACTCTTCATATTTTTTTTTCTGTATTTTCTTCGTACTTGTAGAATTTTTAGAACCACCAAGATCATGTCCCCAGGGAAACTGAACGTTTGATGTTTTCACAATCTGGTTCTACCATCCTTTTGCTTTCGTAATTACCTAGAACAAATACAGTGGTATGCTAAAGAAATGACTAATGCATATATTTTGTTGTGCAAAAAATGGCCAAACGCTTTTATGTAGGCGTTTGACTTTGTAGATATTTTAGGTCTAATCCGTATTTGATGGGTCAACCCGGTTTCAATGGGTTAAAAAAACATCTAATAAACAAAAGAACATATTAAACCTAATAAACTTGGGTCTGTAACAAACCCTCTTTTTTCGATCAATGTGCAACCTCTTTCCTAATTCGACGAACAAGGTTTGAACAAGGAATAAACTAGACGTGCCAATATTGAACAACTTAGTGTATGTTCAATTTAATGCTAAAATCAGCAACAACAAAAAAAACTAAGGAAAACCACTCAAAATGCGATGATGATTATGATTCAAAACTAAGATCCGTCTTTTAAATTTTGATATCTTGTTGATTTTGGATTAGATTTGCATTTTACATTTTACATGTCAAACTTCTATTTGAATCACATTTCATAACATATTTTGTTTATGTTCCTACTCGGTTGCTGTCCTCCTAGACTTTATTGAATTGTAATCGAATAACTATGAGCTAAAAACTTGAAATGCTTGATTTAACATGAAAATCATATTTACAACATGTCTATTGCATGAAAATCCAAGAAAAACATGTAAAAACACTTAAAAGCCGTTTTCCCGCCTAGACCCCGCCTAGCGCCTTTTGAAACCTTGATTTTACTTTAAAGGAAATAGCAAACTCTTTCCCTGAAATCAGACCGAAAATAAGAGAGAAAGGTTTTATTTTCATGATCTACAAATCTTTATTTGTGAACTTTCTTGAATGGTTGTTTATTGCTTTTTATTCAACTTGACTTCTCATCCTTCATCTTCATTCAATTGTTTGTACCTCATGTTTCTCTTTCCCTCATTAACAGGGAAAAGTTCCTTTAATTGGTTGTGGAGGTGTGAGCAGGTAATTATTTTTCAAATTCTTTGTTCTCTCTTTTTTCAACCCTTTTACCCGACTAATTTTAATGTTAATCAGTGGCGAGGATGCATACAAGAAGATACGAGCTGGAGCAACTCTTGTTCAGCTATATACAGCGTTTGCCTATGGTGGACCTGCACTTATACCCGAGATAAAGGTATATTTAAGAAAGTTTAAAGGAAATGCTGTTTACTGATCCACATAGAGGTTTGTGATGTGTTCATGGACCACAAGCACTGTTTCAAAAGGCGGTCTAGAAATCTTACTATGCGGGGAAAGGCAACTTGGGCGGCCAATTTGGCGCGAGGCGGACCCTTCCTGCCTAGACCCTGCCTAGCCTTGTGAAACCTTGAACACATTCTAAATTACAAACATTGATTGTTAGTATCGTGTGGGGTCCATTGCCACATTATAAACCTGTGCTTTATGTGTGCATGAAAAATCTGTCTATGTGCAAGCACATCCATTCAGTAGCTGTTATTTTCCTTGTGCCCTCTTTCTTTTTTGGAAGGTAATGAAATCACATGGCCAATCCCTCCAATATTTTTTTCACTTTCTACCATTTTTAGTTCTCAATTTACAAAATCTTTAAGCAAATTTTTTACTGAAAATTTATGTTCCCTTGACCTTGAGGAGACTGCTAACGCCTGCGCATAAAATGAATCCATAATGGGATAAATTTTCCCTTTCTCTTTAAGTGCTCTCATACTGTTATTTGACCTTTTCTTTTGACGATTCCTTGTAATATATATTTACGTAAATTAGATACTTGGATTTGTTGGTGCACATACTTTTCCATACTTGTATTAAGTTTACCTTTTTTTTTGCGTTACTCAGTTAGAACCATGCTCGGTGGTTTAGAATTTGTCATGAGCTTAGAATTTTACTAACTTACATCTCTAGATTCTGTACATGCTTCATGCTTGTATGAGGATAATTTTTCTCTCTTTTAATGACAAATGCTTTGCATACATTAGACTGTCCCTGAACTCAGCATCTGCCCTTATTTGTGCCGTGTTGTTTCTTTATTGTTGTTACTGGTGTTTTCATTTTCTTTGATATCATTTCTGCTAATATAACAAATCACAATTTTTATATTTTTCCTTTTCTCTGTTCTCAGCTTGAGCTTGCCAAATGCTTGGAAAGGGACGGTTTCAAGTCTGTTTATGAGGCAGTTGGAGCAGATTTTAGATAAGCATTCACTAGACCAATGTCTTAGTGAAACCAGTTTTTTTCCCAAGCTGGATAATGGTAACTTGCTTGTCATCCCTTTTGACCAATTTTGGTAGATATATTTGTTTTTAACTTAACTATAGTTCCGCTTTGGTTATTCATCTAAGCTTATTGGTTTTCTTTTATGATGTCATGTTTACAAATTACTTATTCGTTCTTCACGAGAAAACCCCCATGAAAGCCACTATATATGATCACCAAATTTTATATTTAGTATCAGAACTGAGTCTCAAGTCTTGATACGCTGTTTTTAAACAAGTGCGATATGCTGTCAAATGATCCATGAGTTACCGTTAAGAGTCTGTGTTTGTATTGAATCTCTAAGTTGAAGTAGCAGTCTGCTAATATCCCATCTCTGTGGAATGGGTAAACATTTGTGTGTTGATAACTTGATATAAATTGATCCGTGTTGGCCCGAGAACATTCCTTTGCTGTTTTAACTATATAATCTCTGACTAATACACCAATAAGTCTTATTTGTATTTTGAGTTAGTTAATTGTAGATCGTTACATTCTTTCTAGTTGTAGAAAAGTAACTATACTATACTCCTCCCTTGGTTATCTCCTAGCTATAAGTTGCACTACAAGTCTACAAGGCATAAGTAAATGAATACAAGATCATATCATGAAAAAAGACGCCATGAAATTCATCTCCCCCCACATTTTCGTGAAATTCCCATGGGTGCGTGAGTAGGCGACTGAGTAGACCATATTCTCATTGCGGGGAAACGGCTGTCACCAACACAGTGGTTTGTCCTCAAATGTTGTAGAGATGATTTGTCATGATTATTGAGAAGACAGTTGTCGCGTAGAGCAGTACTAGGTTGCGTGACAATGTAATAGCTGAGCTGGGGCTCTCTGTCGGTTCTCCATATATTGTTGGCGTAGTAGGGTTGTAGTAAGGATTCATAGGTGAAGTCGTGCTGCAGTTTTTAAATTTAGCTATTTGTCAGTCAACTTTGTTATTTGTTCTCCGGAAACTGAAATTTCATTTCATTTTGGTCCTCGTGTGTTCTATTATAGCTAAAATATGCATTAATTCTACCAGGGTTTTGTGTGATTTTTAAACGTCTGGGAATGGATGACATCATCAGTTGTAGGCTTCTTTAACCCGCACCAAATGTCCATAAGTGGAAGAAATTGATGAATAAGGAAAATATTCGTGCAGGAAGTGTGAGGGGTCAAAATGAAACCGTGGGTTTGTTTAGTACAGCTCTTAAGTTAGCTTATTTGGTTTTTTTTACTTATCAGCTGCAATATTTTCTGTGTGCAAGTTAATTTGATTAAAGATCTGAAGTAATCCGGTTTGGAAAGGCTTTTAAGTTTCCTACTGAATTTCTTTCCAGGTTCTAATAAGTCGCCCTGTCTACTTTAAAAATATGGCCAATAAAGCTTTAAAGACTAGAAAACATGATTTACATAAACCTTAACTGGAAGTGGCAGTCATAAATACCTTGGTGCGGGCGGTGAAGGTGTCACCGTTGTTGTTGGGGGAGTCGGTGTTGTTGGGGGAGTCGTTGATGTTCTAGTTGACGGAAAGCGACATGACCCAGAACCTGCAACATTACATTTTCAGGAAATTTCAAATCTTGTCCTTTGTAACTGATCCAGAAACATATTGCCTAGATGTTACCCTATGCTCTAGTCACAAATTCAGGCACCATTTTTTGAGCTAGACTATTTAATTAAGATGTATCTTTCGAAATCAGAATTAGAAGTTAGCATTTGTCCTTGTTAGAATAAACCACGTCTTTTTAATTGAACTGGTTATTGAATTCCTGAACAATCACACATCGGACACTATCAGGAAGTGGATGCATATCTTGATCTTGAATTGAGATTTATTTTCTGAAACTAATGGAGAAGTTAAAAGTGTTGTTTTTATAAAAAATACATCTCCATCCCGATTGGTATATATGTATGTATGTATGTATGTATATATATATATATATATATATATATATATATATATGACACTTACTCGGATCTGTGTTTGTAAGCGCTGCGGCCCCGCCAAAGACACAACTAGTAGGAGCGGGATTTTTCTGATAGTAGCTGTTGAACGCAAACGATGCATGGTCTCGAAGAGTGTCCGGGTTGGAACAATTCGCCCCTGGTTGGATTGCTGAACAGTCCGCTCCTCCATACCCGCATGCGTAATCGAGCGCCACCTATATAGGAAATGAGTTAGCTTAGTTGTAGAACACCCATTACCTGAGATTAAAATCTCATGGTCACACTTGTGGCAGGTGTAAGCGCATGTGCTATCATTTAAAAAAGGTTCAAAAAAGTGAGAGTAACCTGTAAAGCAGTATCTGAAGCAGACTGGCTTGCCACACACCATGTTCCACCAGATGATGTGGTCGGAGCAGTGGGGATTGGAGTTGTAGGGGCGGTGATTGTTGGAGCGGCGGTGATTGGTGGTGGTAGGGTGGTGATTGGTGGGGTGGTGATTGGTGGTGGTAGGGTGGGGATTGGTGGGGTGGTGGTCATATATGGTGGTGGTGGGCTATCAGGTATTATGATTGGGGTTCCGTAGGTAGGAGTTGGGTTGATAATAGGTATAGTGTCGAGTTGGGTTTCGGATATTGAATGTGGATAGATAACCACTGGGATTTTTTCGTATTCTAGCTTTTTTGTTATTCGGATTTCCTTTATATGAAGCTTCTTTGCAATGCTTGAATCTAAAGAAAGTTGAAGACAACAAGAGGTTAGTTATTCTTTACTTGGCTCCTCTTTGTTAAGAAATGGGGCCTTCTTACCTTCTTGCTCTGGTTTCTTGGCTGAAAAAGCAGCCTCGTATCATTTAGCTTAAAGTTTCTAACTTATTCAAGCCATAAAACCACAATGACTTTGACCGACTAAATAAACGGTAGCTAGTAAGGGAAAATCGAAGAAACAAATTCAGCTTAAAAGGTGCCACCAAACAAACCTTGTTTTAGATTTTGATTGTTGTCTGTATAATGTGTTGATTTGATAGCAAGGGAAATGATTTGTGTGAAACATAATGCGAATTGAACAGTGTTGTATCTGTATTTTTGTTTATGTGCGAAACCGAATAAATGAAATATTGTTAACTGAAAGGGAATTTTGTAACAGAATCATGGCACCGGTACGAAAATTATGTGAAATAAGTAGATAAATATTGCGTAGCCTTTTGTATTCCTCAAAACAGATGCCATCTACAAATGTTCTACTCATAACTATCCCTTGTAAAATGTTTAACTGGCATGACTTCCACTTAACTCGTATTTATAGGACATTTCATGTTAGGAAGTATCAATAATCAAATGTTTTGACTAAGCTTCCTGCCAATGTTTCTCTTCTTTTATCTTTTATTAATTGTATTTCCATTCCCGATTACCCAAAAATTTCACTGATGACAGGAATAAAAAGAAAGAACGAAATCTCGGCACTTCTTAGATGCTCAAATTTAATGTTTTTTTTTTACTATCAGAATCTCGGCACTTCTTTTATCTCGTCTCGTTTCTATTGCCCAGTTTCACAACTATTTACATCTATTTGTGTTTTATGTGAAAAAATATGAAGCTCACCACCATGGTATAACACTGATTCCAGCCTTTTGTGTCTATTGCGAGCCATAATTCTCTCATGCCTACTTATACGAGTATATCAGATCCCTAAGATTGGTTAGCGGAAGTAAGAAGCTCAAATTGTTTGGGTTTACATAACTTCGCTTTTAATATTGGCTCACCAAATGAACTTCAACTCAGAAGAGAAAAAAAAAACTATCGATAGAAAAAAGAATAAGCCCATATGCCATACAAATAGGTATGGTTGAGCTTCTTTTTTTTCTTGAAATTTATGATTGAGCTTATATTTTGAATTATAACAAGCCTTAATATTTCATTATACCTTACAAAATAGAGGAGAGATTAGTAATTCACCTGAACTTAATATGAGACACAAAAAGAAGAACGTGAAACTCTGAAGAAATCTAGCTCCCATCTCCGCTACTTTCCAAAATTTTGCGATAACTTCAGAACAATTATGTTTTTGTTTTCGAAAGCAAAGAGTATTCCTCAGAGAAGCAGTTTATGCTTTGTCCTCTCTCTGCTCTATATGTATTTAAAGATTGAAGAATCAGAATTTCCTTTGTTATGGAGTTGGAATATGAGTTAACTTGACAAAAGAGAAACTCGTTAGTTGCCAAACGCAAGCAAGAGATGGTGCCCAAAAGGAAAAAAAGAGTGCAAATCTTGATGTTTTTTGACATTTAATGTGTCTTTTGATGTTGTAAAAGTGTGCTAATACAGACAAGGAAGATGTGGTAATCTTTTCTATACATCTTTGTACTGTTTTATAGGACTAAATCAAAAGCTAAACTAGTTAGAGAGATTGAGAGACAAATAAAAATAGATTCTATTCTTAGTTACTTTTATGAGCTGCAAAAAAAAAAACAAAAAAACTTACTCCATAGTGGAGTCGCGGTTTAGAAAGAATTTGTATTGATTTAGCCTCTGCTTGATTGCTGTATTTTTTTATTTTTTTTTCCCGTTTAGTGTTGATATTTTGATGAACATTGTAACACATGAATATTGTATCAATTTTCTTTAATTTTCCTTTCCATATTAAGTGCAAACATAGTAATACATTTAGAAGATACTAAAATATAAATTGTTGAAGAAAATACAATTATGGACTTTACCAGCAGACACTTTTAAGGCAAAAAGAAGAAATAGATGTCCGTCCTACAAATATGGTATGAATAGTATGTCTCGTTTATTATAAATAAAATGAAAACGTAAGAATTCTTAACACAAATAGTCAACAATATAGCCGCACAGAAGTTCCAAAACACCAACCATGGGGAGGTCTCCCAAAAATGCTTGTTCGTTGTCAGAATCGACGACTTTCCTAGATACTATAATACTACTCATCAAAATTAATAACAAATGATCAAATATGAACCTCGAGTATACTTCATTTCCCATGATTTGAAAAAAAGCCGTCGCCTTGTTTTGCTTCAAACTAGCAACAAAAAAATATGGTTCCAAAAAAATTAAAATCAAGGCCAGAAGCTATTAGTGCCTAACACATACTTATTGTCACGACAATATCAGAGGAAAAAGTAGAAAACAGAAACGTGCGTGAAAAAAATGATAAAATATCTAAAATTTACACGTAAAATAACAGGACTTGAGAAACAACAACGGGAAGCAGAAAACGTGATTTCTTTTTTATGAACTAATTTTGAATAAAAACTTACTATTATAGATATTATTATTTTTTTATTTTGAAATGAATATTATAGATATTTAAAAAAAATAGAAAATTTGGGTTAATATTAGTAAATAATAAAAATAATAATAAGTCGACAACAGCATTCCGAAGTGAATGCCTCCAAAAAATGACTCGCTTCCTTCTTCCTCGCTTTCTCTCCCATGTACTCTCTCTCTCTCTCTATATATATATATATATATATATATATGTATTTTATATGTATTTGTAACTGTGTGTGTGATTTGAATAGGTGTCGCTGATATCTTTTTCACAAAGACTTATTCTACCTCATGGACGGTATATTACCCTTTTATTTTATTCCTCTCTTTGTACTTTTTTATTTTCTGGTTAAAGATTTACTTTTTTTTATTTTTTTTATTTAGTGTTAGGGGTAAATTATGTTTACTTGGTATTATTTGTACAAGAACTGAAATGGGTTTTGCGGGAATGCTAGAAAGATTTGGTTTTTACTATGTGTTTTACCGAAAATATCGCGATTATAGCCTTTTAGTCTTCTCTTATTATAAGAAAAAAAGTACACATGAAATACATCCCACTGGAGGAACTATTAGTAGGCTTTAAGGGACTACAACACCCCTCGTATTGAGAAAAAATCGATCTTTTACAATGTATCTTGATTTTTATTTTATTTTATTTTAACCATTCATCAACCCTCATAATTACGGGAAAAAAAACAGTTCTAATTCCGCTACTGTACATCCCCGCCTCTATCCGAAATGCCATTGGTTTTAGCATTAACTCTCTAAGTGTGTTTCCATTAGTGCTTGTTTGGTTGAAGATTTTAAGCAAAACGTGTGGTTCGTCTTTTTAAGCTATTATATTTAGGTTAGAAAATAAAAAAAGTACATTATAGCTAGTGGATATCTAGGTGCACATTAGCTTAACAACGAAAAAGTTGTTTTGCGAAACAAGCTTCAGTTCTTTACTTGAACTAGATTATAGATCTAGAAGTCTTTCTCAGTAGTATTGTCCATATACTTTCGCATAAAGAACTTTTTGTCAGCAACATGGCGGAAGCCAAGTATTTTGCTTTTTCTTCGTCATGATTGGATTTTATTACCTTTGTCCATTGAAAAATTGCTCGAGCTGCCTTCGTGCAAAATTTTAGAGGGATTGTCGTAGACAACTGTAACCTATTATGGATCAAATGTGCATAATAAACAGTCAAGGTAATATCAAATCTGCTACCATATTAGAGTCCATTTGTCATCCTATAGAAAGACATACTATGATAGGAAGAAAATTCTTTGGACACCATAGACTTAACAATATGTAATTGAAGTGACATCGAAAAATGCTCGTACATCTTCTTTTTAAGGGCTGCTTCACTCAGTTGATGTGGCAAATTCTCGTATTGTCATTACTTCATCTATAGTATAAAATTGCATGAATTTGGAAGACTTTACTGTGAATATGCGTTCTCTCTACTTAATGAAAATTCAAACCTTTGATGTTAGGTCCATTTGTCAATCTCCTTTCTTTTTCCTAAAATTTTAAAGAAGCGAATGTGTGATCTTTAACCCAGTAATGTTTGTTTTTAAAAGATTTTGCATTTGCATACAGCTACACTACTTGTGCACCTGCAATGTTTCAATACCTTCTCAAGATGCCAACAGATAGGGATACTTTGTATGGATTTAGAACCTTTTGTAGTGGAAAAGGTGCGTCTAGATCTTAAATTAAGTCCTTTCAACCTTCATTTGTTACTTAACTTTTAGTATGATTGATTTCATTATAACTTTTAAATATTATTTCAGAACATGTGTCGTTGCTTATTTTCCTAAGCATTTTAATTATGAAAAGTAGTTTGAAGCCATTATTAGTCTCACGTCGGATGACCACGTGTATTCAAATAACAAATACCACGACTTGGCTTTGTAGGGGTTTCTTCTACTTCTCGTACTTCTTTTAAATACACTTAGTACATAAGAGCTACCCCTGAGAATATATAATCCTCAGATGTGAGGTGAGGTCAAAATGGTTGTGCAATTGTACTTACAACAGAATGGGTGTGAGAATGACTTAGAAGGTTTATTTTTGGTTTAGTTGAGGGGATAATATGCTTTATACCTCCAAAATCGCTCTGTGAAATAGTTCACATTTCCCAACATTTGACGTTGTTATCAACATCAAAAGGCTAGTTTCAAGTTGTTTTAAATAAAAAATGGTGCTTTTAGTTTTAGCCACTTTTCATATTTTCTTGACGGTGTGTGTAGTTAGATAAAGTCGTATTTAAAGTTGCAAAGTATGTGAGGCTAGTGACAGATAGTGAGATTTTACTTTTGACAATTTACCAGCATAACAATTGCTTGTAAAATTATTTTGTATGTTGAGAGAATTGCTAAAATGTTAGCCAACACCTTTTTCGATTCTGCATTATTACTCTGTTGGTTTAACCGGATCTGTTGGCACTGCTATGTAACATGTTTGCCTTGTAGGTTTGTGTATCGTGATCAGTTTTTTATTTGTCAGAAAAAGTTCTGATAGATAGTAGTATATTGCATGACTAAGAGAATCTATTTATGATACATAGCTGTCATCATTTGGCTCCTGGGTAGGTTGTCAGTGATAATGTTCAATGAAGATAATTTAAGTTTTGAAGTTCCCTGCTCTCTAACCTCCTAATTTTATGGTGAAGTTGTGACTCTGACACTGGCTTGTAACTTTAGCTCGTAATGCATGCAAACCCCCATAATTTCTGTCGGAATAAAAATGTTACAATTTGTTATAAATACCTCTGGGCATCAATTTCAGTTTTATAGTTGATGGTTGGTTTTATCGTCAGTATTAATATGATTTTTCTATGGCAGATCTGTCTGCAAAAAAGTGTGTGCCATGCAACTCAGAGGATTTGAGACCTATGACTGAAGATGCTGCAAATAATCTGATCCGACAGGTTCCCTAACATTCAAGCTTTACCTGTTTTTTTTTTGTTTTATTGCCTAAGATCTACCTAATAGTGTAAACTTCACATCCTTAGGTTCCTGAATGGAGCTTGTTAAACGAAAATGGTATGATGAAGCTGAGCAGGTCATGGAAAGTTAAGACGTTTTTGAAAGGATTAGATTTCTTCCAGGCTATTGCTACTGTTGCTGAAGCCGAAGGTACTTCAGAACTTTATTCCTTTAATTTTGAAATATTAACAAGCAATTCTGGATTTGTTATATAATCGATTGCTAAGATATGCAAATGTTTAAATATTCGTTGTCTTGTTGACTTCTTTGTATAAGTTACTATTTTCTCGGGATATTGAGGTTACAGATTAGTCACTTTCGACTTGATTAAATCTTTGGATTTATGTCATATCTAGTATAATGAAGGATTTCTCGCTATGAAAATGAGTGATTCACAATCTCTGTTTAGTCTACTATCTAGGAGATTGACGGTTAGTGCAAGATGGTAAAAAAATAGGAGCAACTTTTCCAAATTTTCTTTGGCAATTACTGAAACATGGGGAAAATAAAGAGTAACATGTTTTCATGGATACATGTTTGCTGTTAACTTGTGTCTTAATTTGTTTATTACATACGGACACGTGATGCTTATTGTGGGACTCATCCATAATTTAAGAAAACTGTCATCAGTAGGTTATTTTTTCAGTGAGTGCTATTTGTCTGCTGGTCGAGGAATATATGTTTAGGTAATTAGGTTTACTTTTCTATCGATTCCACTTTTCTTTGTTGTCAGATGTTTTTCAATTATAATAACTCTTAACGATCAATGATGCAAATAACATAAAAACAATTGTCTCCATGTCCTGCTGATCAAATTTAGAACTCTTCTGTTTTTATCGACCAACAACTTCTTTGTTAGTGGACAAAACATGTTCTGAAATTGCCTTCAATTAGATTAGTAGTCATTTGGGGTGTGTATATAATCTAGAGTGTGACCGTGCTTTGATTCTAGGTCATCACCCGGATCTTCATCTTGTTGGATGGAACAATGTGAAGATTGACATATGGACCCATTCTATTGGTAAGAACTATCTGTATTCTAGTTTCTATTATTAGTGATTCTGTTATTGAATTTTGAAAAAAAGTGTTCATGTCACTGATCCAATTGCCAACACAAAAATGAAAATCGAAATCGATTACTATGGGTATGCCAAAATCTTGAGTTAGAAGTTTAAACTAAAGAATCAATCAAACCACTGGCTATAGAGTTTGAACCTTTCCACAATCACAATAAGAATAAGATAGGCACTGGTGTCTTCTATTTGCCGCTTTAAATTACTTTGAGAATAGGTTCTTGAAATCTGTTTTGCTTACTCAAATCTGCTGAAAATGCCTTCACAGCTGGAATGGATAAAAAATAAAAATGTGACCATCATGTAAATACGTTTTGATTTACCGCCATGTGCTTTCACTAACATCCTCTATGATTAAACATTTTTATAATCCCCATATACTTTTACAGTCATCCTCTATAATTATTAAACATATGCCCCATGAGAATGAAACTTCTATTTTTACATCCCCATCCTTGATAATATATTCTCCGATGTGCGACAGTATGATGGGAACCTATACCACCACTGGTTGTTTGAAAAATTGAGTTCAAGACTTTGTTTTCTTTGGTTGCCTTTCATAATCATTGAGGTTAAATGTTGGACACGGTATGAAATATCTGTTAAAGCCTATAACTTCCCACTAAGATGCTTTGTAACAAGTTAGTTTCTTTTGAGTGCAAAAAAGTTTGCTTATCAGGTGCTTCACTAGAGTTTTAACTCCATAAAGTTGTGATAAACAGTGTATAGTCATGATTAGAAGTCAGCACATAGATAGTGCTCTGTAGATTTGTTTATAATAATGTAATGAAAAGTCGACGTCAATATGGAGTTACCGTTGGTTTTGAACCCCTCAATTGGAAGTTTGGAACTCAGTTTTATCACATAAAGTTCTAATTGATATGTAAGGGATTCCTCTTATTATATCTATTCTCGCTTTGTACTATATTATCAGATTATATATCTCATCATGTAGTAAACACCTTGTGGTGTGCGTTCTCTGTCTTTCTCAACGACCCACAGTGACGTTTAGACCGGTGTAAGGAATAGTAAGGATTCATCGACTCATTGTTAACCTCCTTCACTCGCATCTTTCTTTGTAGAATAATATCAAGTACAACACCACATTGATCAATGATTTCTTTGTTATTTATATCTACTTGATCTACATGTACAGGTGGTCTCACTGAAAACGACTTCATACTTGCTGCTAAAATCAATGGGCTTGATGTTCACCACCTTATGAGCAGGAGAGCTGCTAATTAGCTCAAGTATTACAAAGTGGTTGCATCCTTATACATATTTTCGCCACGAGTATCAATATCTTCAATTTTTTTTAAAATTTTAGACCTGTTGAATTTGTATACAGATATTCCGCTATGTCAACATTTTCAAATTTTTGGTAGTTTTGGGCCTGGTATTTTTTTTTTTTGTAAGTTGACTATCTAGATGTTGTTGGGTGGAAGGTCACTACCCGTTAACTTTGTTTGTTGCTGGACATGTAAGCTTCGATGTTTTTCGAGTGCGAAATTCTGCTTACTCGCTTTATCAAATTGAGCATCTGTTTTTGTTTCTCTTCTAGGGATTGAAAATTCTGTGTTTTACATATTACTGCGATTAAATCCTTGGGTTTCGGAATAACGTCGTCCTCACCACCCCATGGATGATCCTAAATCTGTTAGGTAAACAAGCAATGATAATCGGGTCTCGAAAACCTAATTGTTGTATGTTCAAATCCTACAGGAGTGATTCCATTCTTCGTAGGTCCATTAGACTGAAAAAACATATGAGAATAATTGTCAAGTTGAGAACTACCCACCTATCACCTAATTGAAGGGAAGACCTCGAATACTGGTTTTCAATGATTGTGTATGGATAGAGCACCATATGAACATGCCACTAGCTGCCTTACTAATATCAAAACCACTTGGCTTTGGCGAGCCCTGTTGTATTGCGCTAACGGATACCCAATGAAAAAGTGCTCTTCGAATCGAAGGTGAAAATCTTTTTTCTAATAGATGGTTGTTTCAATAACTACACTTTCAAAGAAGCTTTTCGATCATTACTACTTCTTGAACTTATTCTGGAACTCACATTTATTTCGAAGCCCATACATTTTTTTTAAAGAAGGTTCATTAGATATTTTGATCAGTAATTTTATGTACGAATATAAACTATTGAGATGAAAAAAAGAGTTTCAATTTTTTTGAGGTACATCGAAAAAACTTCCGGTTGATCATCCATGAAAAAATGTATTGGGTAAAGCTGGTTTACATTCACAATGTTGAAACAAAAACTAGAAGAAATTTCTGTAACATTGTAGAAATCGGAAGCATCGTACAGTTAAATACTAGTAAGTAGTAATTAAGAAATTTAAAGATCATTTATTTATTCTATTGATTGTAGTAAAAAGAAAGTGTAAATCTATCTATATTCTAACGTTAATTTCATTAAGCAAGTAGAAAAGGCAACAATTAATAAAACTAGTGGAGGAACTCGGTATAAACTAAAATAGGATACAACATTCCCAATATTGAGAAAAAAAAATCTATATATTTTATTAAAAAGCTAACGATTATATACTTTCAGCATTCACATAATTATAAAATAAATAAACATAAACACGCGATTCACCACATTCAAATTCTGGTTCCGCCAATGAATAAAACGAAAAACAAAATGAGTAACATTGTAATAACAACAACCGCATCACATGCCGCAAACCTTATAATTTCCATGTTTATAGGGTTTTATAAAAAAAAAAGGTCTTTTATCCAATTTCATAAGAATTCATTAAACCTAGACTTGTTCAAAATAGTTCTTATATCTAAGGAATGATTCCCTTAAAAAAATCATTACTTTTAAATTAAATAATACTAATGATACTTATATGTAATTTGTGAAATATATGAATATAGACTAAAATAACAATAGATAATATAATACTATGATTATAATATGTAAATTAATAGGGAACATGATAAATTGTATAAAGGTAAATAGTTAACTAAAACATGTTAACAAATACATTTTACTTTATATTTTATATTTAATTAAAATTGTGGACTGTATATATATTTAAAAAAAAATACCTTATTTTTATTATATAGTATTATTATATATTTGTGGTTTTTGGGTCTTACTTTTTTCAACTCTTTTCACTTCTACAGCGAAAATGGTAAGCTCCCATATCTCTCTCCATTTACATAACATACATACATACATATATATCATTTATTTTATTCATTAAATAATACCCATAATCTCTTTATTCAATTGTTTTTTCCCTGTTTTACTCTCGATATTTGGAGCTCCAGCGATATTCTTTTTTAGGGCTTACCTTTTTTATTCGGATTTTATTTGTTGTTTATTTATAATCTTCACAATTTCTATCTTATCAATTGATTTGGTTTTTGGGTCGGTTTCTTTCGGTGTATGGTATGTGAAAATAATGCTATTCTAACAATCTGTTGATTTGATTTGATTTGATTTGATTTGTATGTATGTATATATATATGTATGTATCTAATGATGTGGCAATGATAGTTCGACAATTTTGAGGTTTTTTATAGGTGTTTTTTTCTTAAATATTTAAAATGGTGTTTGCTAGGTTGATTACATATATAAAGAGAAATCTTAACTAAATCATTTTTGAAAAAGTTACACAAAAAGTGTAAAAAACGTAAGTTTTTAACGGCCTAAAAAGCGGAAAAGCGAGCTTTTTATGCTTTGAATCGAGCTTTTTTTTTTTATGAAGTGCGATTTTTGAATCAATGATTTTTTAGCGCATTTTTAATATAGATTTTAGCCTTTTACCCAAAAGGTTTGATTTTTAGGGTGAGAAAAAGATTGGGTCCATCTAATCTGTCTTAGCTTATAATGTCTAGTTTATTTAGGTTCTGGAAAGTAGAAAATTCTCAACTTAAAAGCTGAACAGCTAACATTATGACAACTTGAATTTTTCTATGATAAGCTTAAAAGTTCCAAACAAACATAGCCTGAAATGTATTAGGTATGATCTTGCGATCACCGTGTCTTGAGATGGCGGGCATACGACGTCTTTCACATTTCATAGACTTGTAGAGTTATTTGAATTCCATCTTAGGTTTTCTTTCTGTGCACACAAAAGAAATTGTTTATTGGGTAAGATATTACGCTTCGAAAAAAACAAGCCTATATGTATAGAAAAAGAACTCTCTATATGTATATAATATACATATAAGCAAATAATCATTTTATTTCCGATTTCATACAAGTGAAGTTATTCTCAAACTTTGAATCAGTAATGTGATTTGTAGTCTGTGATCTGAATCTATGTATATATTTTAAACATACTGTTGCCCGTGATGCGTAGCAGCGTTTGCAGCTGACATCATTGTATGAGTAGAAGCAAGGATGATCTTGTAAATGTTACTGGGAGTTGCTCATTTTCTTGTTATTCATTAGAAACCTATTCATTGACTTGAGATATTTGCGACGAACTTATCAAACAAGTGCATGTGCAAAAAAGTATTAAGAAACTTTACTAGTTTATTAGTTTGGTTCAGGCCAAAACAAACTTAACATTTTTATTCGTGTTGATATTAAACATTTCCAGCATGATCATGAAAGTATCTGTTGTGATTGTTCTAACACTAAATCATAAACTCGTAGTTTGAGCAATTCAATTGATTCTGGCCGTTGTTAAGATCTTTATGTTACATGCTGTCTCTTCTTTATGAAAATTGCTTCTCTTCTCATATTCAATAAAATACTTGTTTGCAATTAATGTGAATAAGTCTACCCTTATCGTTTCATTTAGGATTTAAATTTAATACCAAAGCTCTTGGTTCTCAAAATTATTGCTCACAATCTTTGCTCAAGATTCGTAGTTTTAATACAATAGATGTATTTTTCAAATTCTTGATTTTCTATTATAGGCTGACCCTGAGTTGGACGCCATTAGGCAGAAGAGAATGCAGGAGCTAATGGCTCAACGTGGTGCGGTAAGTAATTATATTGATTAGCATTATTGTAGTATTCTTTTTGAATAAAAGATTATATGATTGTAAGTCGATATCTTTTAGAAAACGACACCTTATCCTAATTCACGTTTCATTACAGGGAAGCCAGCAGGATCCTGAGCGACAACAAGCTCAGGAAGAGGCGAAAATGTAATTTCATGGTCCCATTTGTGTTAAGGATATTGTTATTAGAGAGCTACTATATGCCTATATCTTGGATACTCTAAAAGATGCATATGTTTGACAATTTGATATTGACTATACTATAATTCTTTTAGGGAAGCGGATGAACGAAGGCAAATGATGCTTAGCCAGATTTTATCCTCACAAGCACGTGAGAGGCGTAAGTTCAATATTAAAGACTATGTGAAATTTCTATCAAACTTTGTGGTGTTCTATGTCAATTTAATGATTTCACATTCAAAAGTTGTGTTTTTGTAAATTATGTGGGTTAGTGACTTTGACTTCCACTTGTTCTGCTACCTTGATTAGTTCATTGGATTTATTTGGTTTATTAAGCTTGACTATTATGCAAGTTCTACATCTCAGTTGAATCATTTTTGTGGTCATAGGATGGAAGGTTACGGTTTTATGCTTAAACACCATTGCTCTCTAAACAGTTTTGGAGGTTTACATTAGCGGGGGTAGTTTTGGCCGATATTGTTGATCACAAATTAGTGCAGAGAGGCAATGACAGGGAGCATTCAATACTGTTGTTTTTAAAGAATCATAACAATTACATGTCACATTAAAAAAAACTCAACCAATTGTAGTGATGTGTGTTTTTTATACTCCGAACGAAGCTGCCAGGAAAATTTTATTTCATGTGAGTTGGGAGAAAAAAAGCTTATCAAGCATAGTTTGGGCAGTATATAAGTTTTTGGTGACCATGCTTTTAAATTTTAACATCAAGGGTTTCTTACGTGGTTCACACTATATGTAGCTTACAGGAATTTTTCATGGAGTTTCTTTTGTATCATTGTCTCATATAAAATTGGGATAAATGTAATGAACTGTTGCAGCCTAGTCTTCCGTCGATTACTAAGCCAATTTAAGTGGCATGATAATAAGCAGATGTCGTTGCCTGTTGGTAGTGGTTTTAGGATATTCCTCTCACCTCCTTCAGTTTTGTACTTTTAAACGGTTAGAATAGTGAGATATGTATGACTCTTTGGACGACCAACATCCCTGTTAAGTCTTTTATTTTGATTGCTAAAACGCTTATATGCTTCTTTCACTCGGGTTTTGAGTGATCCAAAGTAGTCAACTATTGCTGATGGATTTTGTCACATGTGATATCATGAGTAAACATGATAATTTTATTTTTGTTATCGAATCGGTTGACGAGAGCTTTAAAAAGTAACCTTGCCTGCATATTGATTTTCAAAGAAAATATTTGTCCCACACAATTGCATCACATATTTTCCTTGGATTAACAATATTTGATACCCTAAAGTGTAAAGAAAGGAAAAGTTATAGCTCTCAAAGTAGCCGATAAACTTAAGAGGCACATGAAGTGATCAACTGTTTGCATTAATCACAGTTTTCAACTGCTAATTCTGTATCCATCAAACAGCTGCTCAAAGCAGTTGAATTATCTTTTCTCTAACTGCTTTATCTCTTATCTATCCATTCAGTTGCTCGGATTGCTTTGGTGAAGCCTGAAAAGGCCAGAGGAGTTGAAGACGTAATAATAAGAGCTGCTCAAACGGGTCAAATAGCGGAGAAGGTCAGTTTTGAGTGTCTCACTGTTACTATGATATTATCTCTATCCTTTTTTTGCATCTATTTCATTCATTTTTAGAGCATGTTTCACCAATTTCCAGCAATAAATCTGATCATGTTTTATGCATCATAGGTTTCTGAAGAGAAGCTCATATCATTGCTAGAACAAATCAACACTCAAACAACCAAACAGACAAAAGTCACAGTAAGTACTGAGCTGTAACCATCTATTTTAAAAATACACTATTATCTTTTCTTTTTTCCCATGTTACCATGAATTTGATATAATTGAATGCCAATACGGAAGGAGAGGTAGAAGGCATGAAAGAGAGAGAAATGGATGCATTTTTGCATGTAAATTGTTAGGAAAGTATTGTAATAGTATAAGAAAAGAAAATTAAAACGATCCGAGCCAGATAACTCAAAAGCAACTTGGCTCATGGCCATCCATCACTACATATTTGTAAGATTGTAACCCATGATTGATTTTGCTTTTTTATTTTGTTTTCTTGGCTGTGATATCAGATCCATAGGCGTCGTAATGTTCTTGAAGATGACGATTAAGCCAAACATGACTTTGCTTTGCAGCTGATGTAATTCATGATAATGAATGTATATTTCTTTGTAATACACTTGTCATTGTGATTGCGTGAGTTTTGCATCTGTGTGTAGCTAAGAGGCTTGTTATCATTATTGTGCGGTTATTTTCTCCTAAGTAGCACCAGAGATGTATTTGATAAAAAAATGTTAGACTTACATTGTTTTGGCCTTTTGGTTGTCAATGAACTACATTTGCATCAGTTTTGATTTTGAGGTGTCCGATTATTCAGGTATACGCTTGAAAGCGTCTACGTATGAGTTTGGGGCATAGTTGCCAGGAAACTCGATCTATTAGGGCGGTGCGTTTCGCAGAGTACGGTACTCTTTTAGAATTTTAGGAGAAACGTGTATCTGAAACGTTTTGGAAACTTTAGTGAAACCTTTTTAAATCTTCTATAATGCTTCTCAAAACTTCAATAAAACATTCAGATAACTTGTATTTATTTATTTTAAAAAAACTGCATTTGGAGTATATTCTAGCTATGTATGAATTATACAATAAGCTGGAAGTTGAGGATAGTAATATTTTACTAGATTAGCTTCCTTTCAATTTCTCTAAATTTAATGATTATAGATATTTATTTTTCCAATCTTCTGTTGAGCAACAAAGCAACTTTGTTCTAGGGATTCAGTTGGATTTTTTTTTTACGATTTTGTACTGAATACTCGATTTTGGGACTCACCAATAATTTAAGTTGGACCATTTTTTGTTTGCAATAATTATTTGATGTCCTGTCTTCTAACTACAATTAGAAATGGATAAGAAATTTCAAGGGTTCATAATTCAACCTTCTAAAATACGGACTAGCTTTTGTCTTGAGTATTGCTGCATCCATCTGAAAATTTTACCCACTGACGTGACGGATTATTTGTAGGGATATCAATTTTATGGGTTTCAATCCGATCTGATCCGAGAATAAAATTGCACTTTTACCCATTTGACACGATCCGACCCATTTGATCCGTTTTAATTTTTAATTTTTTTTTAAAATAAAAATAAATCTCATAAATGTCAAATATTTGAAATAAAATTTGTTAGTTAGATTAAAAAATTATTTGATTTAGAACTATAATATAAAAATAATATAAAAGAGAGAGTTTAATATATATGAGAGAGAGGAGAGAGAGAGAGTGTTAAGTTGTATTTTTTTAAGTTGCGTTTTTACCCGTTAAAATCCGACCCGAATATAATTACATTTTTACCCGACCCACGACGAGTCGGGTCGGATCGGGTCGGATTGAAACCCATGAAATTACCATCCCTAATTATGTGTATCAATTATAATTTAAATAAAAATATATTTTCAATATCAAAACAAAACCGTGCTGATAATATTTTTGAGTAATATTTTTGTTTCGTTCCTCTTTCGGAATTATTCTTTAATATTCCTCCTAATTAAATGGAGTGATACAGTAGTTTCAAACAAACTTCTACTTTCCCTGCAATTTCAATTGAATGTCAGCAGTCCTGAACTATAAAGCTTAAATGATAGATTTGGTCCAAGTTTTAGAAAAACCGTAACGACTTCATCCCCTCTAATTTATTTCAAACTAAAAACCCTAAATTGCTCAAAATAATAAATAACATCGATCCAAATGACTACCATTTTTATTTATTTACCCTGAACAAATAAGGAATTAGCCATCCATCTGATTTAACTCATTTGAATTTCATAACAAAAACAAATATATCATCGGGTACTATTTTAATTGTAGAATTCAGGGTTGAATAGAATGTGTATAAAACTATGACAATCAACCCTAAAATTAATCGTAAAATAGTCTCTTGAATTTGGTTTATATTCATACGTGACCAAGTGACTCACGTGATCGTGAACGTAGTCATGATTAAAATCAAGAAATAGCCACACCAAATGTTAATTACGCAGTTTCTATTACATCGTTAGTATTTTAATTTATATTTACAAAAGTTCTACAAAATAATCTTATGTAAAAACATGTTACATATACGTCTCTACAAGCTGCACATGCGAGTTTTTGATCGCACTCTTCACATGCAAAAAAAAATTACGAATAGTTGATGTATGTGAATTAAGGATCACTCTCACTCATATATTTATGTGAATCTGCCGACAACAGAGACGCGATATATATTATAAAAAGAACTTCATATAGATAACTAGCTCCAAGACATCTCAATCCCCATATATGGAAACAATAATTAAAATCGACAATTACAGACGTTACAACCCTATATGTATTAAATCAACTCAGTGTTCTAAAATGTTAATCAACTCAGTGTTTTAAAATGTCAATCAACTCACACGATCGCATCTCCGTTCGACATTAACCTCGAGTTTTCGATCTCGTTCTGTACCCTTGCCGTCTATTCCTACAGATGTGTCCGTCTCAATTTTCACGGAAGAGAAATATCGAAGAGAGATGAAAGAAAAAAAAAATCGGAAAAATAGAGTGGAATGAAGAGGTAGATAGGAAAGAGATAGAGTAAGCATGAGAGATCACAGAGAGTGAAAAGAGGAGAGAGAGAGTAAAAAGATTGTGCGGGATGAATCAACTTTTTTATTTTTTATTAATATTAATTGAATTTATATTTTTTATAATTTAATTTTTATCATACGATTTTTATTTTTTTTTCTGATTCATCCTAAATTTAATAAATTTGTTTAGACGTAAGATATACGTATGCTTAACCCTTAATATCTGGTTCCTGGGATCTAGAGTGACACGTGTCACGTCTCAAATCTCCGTTCTCTTTTCCAAAGACGACAGAGAGAGAGAGAGAGAGAAAAAGTATTCCCCTCTCTATATACATATATACTATCGTATACAGATATATATATATATATATATGTGTGTGTATATATATGTATACTAGAAATAGAGAAATAGAGAAATAGTTAAGAGAAAGAGTGGTAGAGAATGGCGGGTAAGGTGGTGACGTGTATGGTGAGCAGTGGAGTTGGATTCAACTATAGAGGCAATCTCTCTCCTTCTCTCTCTACCTCTTGTAAGATGCAACGCAACCCCCGCAACTTTAATAGGTACGGAACTAACTAGGTAGGGACAGTCACCCCACTCCATCCCCGCGTTTTCTAAAAAATCAGCCCCCCATTTCACAATCGTGGTTCCGCTATTCTGTTAAATTTCATTATTATTCAATGGTTAATTACACTCTTTGTACTACTCAAGTAGTCCACTTCGGTATTTTACTGCCACTCAATGTTGAGAATTATCCCACATCGTCGACATCGAGCATTCATAAAACCAATTAGTTATAATACAATACGCTCCTCTCAGTTAGTTAGTATGATGGGCAACCTCTACCCGTTTTTTGTTGGGAGATTGCACTTGTGAGGGGGATTGTTGAGAATTATATATCACATGAATTCGGATTTGTTTTTTTGTTGTTGTAAGTTTCCACTTAATTGTTCAATTTCCCGAATTACTAATTAGATAGGAGTATTATTATTGGACATAGTGAGTAATTTGTAACCTTTCATTTAGTGGTGCAACTTAACAAGGTCTAGCCTAGGGAAAAAAAGGCATAGGAGGGTGCTACCACTTAGTTACTACAAAATCTTATTATTTTGTACACTATTCCATTAGGTTTATTTACTCTCCCCATTTACTGTGCTGTTTCTTTCATTTTTATACGGTTAATTACAGGCTTGTATAGTATCATTTCAATTAAGTTGATTTTTTGACATTCGAAAAGCTGAGCTCAAGTGCTGCAACCAAACAAAGCCTAATTTAGAAACACCAGTCATAATAGAAATTTAAGCTTAAATGCTGCAGCCAAACAAGGTCTAGCCTCGATGGCAACCATTTTCTCTATTTAATGACTTAAATTTGCAATTGTGATTTGATCAAATTCGACTTATGAAATTGACTTGTCTCTTTTGACAAAGGGTGTGATGTTTGCTTTTGTTACATCTTGGTCTGAATTCCCATCCATATGGAAGTATCCATTTTGAATCTTAGAAGTTTTAATATGACAAAGTCTTGACATTCGGTATAATGTTTTTACAGTTCGCAACATAAAAGACAAGTTAAAAAAGTTTCTCCTGATCTTCTTCCGAGCAATAAAAATATCCAGTCAAGTGCAGATGTGGTGTCAAGTGCATATGGGGACCTTGATGTAGAAAATTCATCCGTAGATAGAATCTCAACGATGAACGATGTACCCGCATGTGATTCTGATGATAATATCGACGAAGAACCAAACAGTCTAACTTTGCTGAGTAAGATTAAAGATTTGGTATGATTCATAACTGGGGGTTATTGACACTTTGGAGTTCTTTTTAATTTCTTCCAATTTAGCCAAACGGACAAGAACCAAGGCATTCTACACCTGTTTAAAACACGGATTTTAGCGAGAACAGAAAAAAAATGAAGGGAGAAAAAAAGAAAAATGGGTTTTAAAATTTTGTTTTGACGTCGAACAAAATTGAAGTAAACAAATTTAAGGTATTTCCAAAGAAATCGGCATTGTGTGACATTGATAATTCTCTTTTTCTTTTCAATTGATCGAGCAACTTAGGCCAGCCAAATTTCCACACAAGTTTCCAATCTCCTACCAGTTTTGTAGGATAGTGACACTTTTATTGTCCTTCCAAAACATGAGAAACTAAAATCGTTTCTTTTCCTTAGAATTTTTTTCCAAATAGGGTGAATCAAGATTTGATATTATTTATTTTTCTTTGCAAGGAGAAAAAGAAATGGGGAAAATGTTACAGCACGCTTAAGATTTAGTGTTACTGTATGATGCATCTGATGCATGTGCTTGCAACTTAAAGAATTGATCACGCAAGGAAAAGCAATTAGTTGATTAACATGTCATCTCTTGGAAAAATAACTGGCATTCTTAATGGTAGATAGTGTAAAAAAATGGTTATAGTGGTTGGATATCTGGATATGATGACTAGTTCAAGTCACATGACTGACATATTTCCATGTAAGTTTGCAAGTAGACAGTAGTTACCATCTATAGAGAATAGAAGTACTTTTACTCCATAGCTTAAATGCATGTGCATAGTGTTTTTCTAGGAAGATTTAATAATAGTTTTTGTCGTGATTCTAATTGGCCGACTTAACTGCCAATTTGTGAAATACAAATAATCAACGTCTAGTTCGAAGGTCAATCCAGGTAGGTCTGAAGACATAAGTAGGTTTGCAGTTGTATTAAAATAACTTTCGTGTGCAAATTCAAAATCCCAGGCTGTTTATATTAAAGATCCTTTCTTTTGAGAAAGCAATTTTGGTTGATTAGTTTTAAAAAAAAATTGAACTTCATGTGTTAGATTTAGTTTCCTCCTATTCCTTAGTATTACAATCTGGTTCCATCTATTGAAGTTTCTCTTTGTGTAGTAATTTAATGCAAGTTAACATTGTCGAATTGTAATATTGAGCCAGTTCCCTTGTATGCATAACAGTTAGAGAAGTTCCACGTTTATTTTTACCATCAAGGTATTTTATTGCTAATTGTATTTTGCAGCAAACAGTTTTTATGATGACAAAGTTAAGAAATATGTTTTGAGTGCATATACAAAGTTTATTATTATGTTCCCTGCTATACTTATTGATAACTAGCATTGACTATATAGGTGTATATTTTAAATTATATGTTAAGAAAACAATGAATATGATGATAAATTGGGTCAATTTAAACCAAAAATCATGGAGAGTTATGTTTCCATAACATACCAAATTTGAAAACTTGACATGACTTGTTATTGTACCGTAACTTTCAGTTTGCACCTTTCATGATTGTTTCTATTCAGCTTAAAGGAGAAAATGAATAGAGAATCGTTGACATGAATACTGATTGATGGAGCTGTTTTCTGTTTAACAGTCAATTGATCCAGATAATGCCGATGAACTCACAGGCACCAATCTTCAAGATCTTGTGGGCATGATAAGAAATGCAGAGAAGAGTGAGATACTGTTCTCCTACATTTGTTACACATTTCATTCAACGTCTTTATGATAAAATGCAAAAACCACCATCTATTATGGGTTGTTTTGTTAATAAGTTGCCATATTTGCAACTGACCCCCATGTACTCTTTTGGTTTTGCAAGCAGCCGCCTGTCCAGTTTTATAATAGCATAACTTTGCGCTAGATGGCCCGTTTTAAAGAATTATTTTAATCTTATGCATTTTGTTGATATTATTAGTATAATATCTCACGTTGGTGTGTTATAGGTTTTTCTATACTATTTTTGACAGTCCCCTCCTTCTATAGTCCTTTTAGTGGTAGTAGATGGGCTATGAGAGCCAAGGCTACCCAAGTTTGTATGTTGGGTCAACTCTACCCAATTGTTGATTACACCTGTTGGGATTGTCGGAAATTGACCAACACAATTCATCCCACATCGCTTGAGTAATTGCATAACCAATAACTAATATATGCTCCTTCCCTGTGGATGAGAATTAACTTGGGCCTTTGTGCCGTTTGTTATAATAGGCTGTTACTATTTATGAGAGTCTGTCACCTTCCTACTATATATATGCCTTTTACTGGTAAGTAGTGTGGTATCGAACAGATATTTTGCACCGCAAGCAACCACCTGCGGTTTTATACCAAATACTGTAAAAACACTGTATTCCTTTTTTTTTTTGGTACATAAAAAAAAAAACACAGTATTCCGCTTTAATAAACTTTGTTTTTCTGTAAAATTGTTTGAAAATATTTTTCTTGTGAACTTTAATTTTGTATTTGTTATTACTGACAAATTTCGTGTATACTAAGAAAATTATTCAAATACGAACAAGTAAACACAAAGCTTTGTCATTTTAAAGTTGGAGTTGGGAGTTAATTACAAAGTTTAGAAGAACAAATGGGGTTCATTGCAATATTGGAACTACATGGGGGTCTATTTTCAAAATACACATACATAGTATATGGGGGTCATACTTCTCATTTCACTATAAGACTAACGATTGTTAATTTTTCCTAGACATCATTCTCCTTAATCAAGCACGAGTTCGTACTCTTGAAGATATAGAAAAGATTAGCAGTGAAAAACAAGCTTTGCAAGGGGAAATCAATAGTTTAGAGGTGAGATTAGCTGAAACTGATGAAAAGATGAAAATTGCTGCCCAAGAAAAGATACGAGTCGAAGTCCTCGAAGACCAATTGGAGAAGCTAAGACATGAACTCTCTATGAGGCAAGGATTAAATTTTCATTTCAACATGGTTGTTTGGGCCTTCTGTGGTCGCAGATTAGAAGCCTGTTCTTTTCGCCTTTTGCTTATAAGTTGGAATGCATTTGATTGACCATATTAAAAGCCGAAAATTTGTGGTTCATTTGAGTTGAATTAGCTAGAAGTGTTTAAGCTTTTGATGAACCTGGCAGTTCTCTGAACCTGAAAACTAGCTTATTTGCTTAAAAGCTGCAACCAGACTAGCTTTAGTCAAGAGAATAGTAACATTTTTTACAAAGCTTTCAACAAGTTTTTTTAGGATGTTTTCAAGAGCTTGAAATATAATAATTTCCCAACAATATCGAACAGAATTTTATTCCTTTGATACGCCTGAACATTATTTTCTGTGCGTTGTTATAGCCCTGTGTCCCGATTAAGTGTCCATGATATCATTGTGAGAGGTCCCAATTTAAATGCTAATTTTCCTCTTTTAGTGATTCAGTCATTTTAAAAAAATGTTACTCTGTACCCTTTAACTTATTTTTTTTAGAAGTTATGATTTGGCATATTGAGTTTTTGAGGGTGTATTTGTAACTTTTAATCGTAATGATTGTGTCTCTTTCATAAGTGGGATTCCAAAAGGGACACTTAGGGAATTAGGGATGGAGGGGTAACGTTTTAGTGGAAGCAATCCAACTTTCTTTTATTTGTGTTACATTTCAGCCTATGCGGAAATACACTGATTTTAAATTCTTGCTACCAGGGGTGACACTTGGGAGAGTACGCGGGATGTGTATGAAGAAGTTCATCTCTCATCTAAACATGGTATCGATTCCCTTACTGAGGAACTTAGCTTGGTTAGGAAAGAAAATGAGTCTCTAAAGGATGATTTGGAGTCGGTAAAAAAAGAGCTTACCAATGTCAAAGGAACCAATGAACGTGTTCAATTTCTAGAGAGAGAACGTTGTCGACTGGAAACTTCTTTGAAGGAGTTAGAGCTTAAACTAAATGTCTCTCATGATGATGTCTCAGAACTTTCAAATTTGAAGTTTAATTATAATAGCTTATCAGAAAAAGTGGAAACTTTACAAGCATTGCTAGATAAGACTACTAAACAGGCAGATCATGCTATTGTAGTATTGCAACAAAACAAAGAGCTTCGTAACAAGGTTGACAAGTTGGAAGAATCCCTTGAGGAGGCCAATGCGTATAAATCATCAACAGAGAAATTACAAAAATATAACGAACTCATGCAAAAGAAAATTAAACTTCTGGAAGAGCATCTTGAAAGGTCTGATGAAGAAATACATTCGTATGTAAAGCTTTATCAAGAATCTGTTGAGGATTTTCAAGATACGCTTAATAATTTAAAAGAAGAAAGCAAGCGACGATCAATGGATGAAACTGTGGATGATATGCCTTACGAGTTTTGGAGTCGTCTTTTGCTAATGATTGATGGTTGGTTTCTTGAGAAAAAAATTTCGAGCAGCGATGCACAAATTTTGAGAGAAATGGCATGGAAGAGAAATAGACGCATATATGATGCATACATGGCATCTAAAAGCCAAAATGAAAATAAAGCAATTTCTACATTTCTCAATCTGACATCTTCAACTAAAAGGTACCAATTTATAATATTTCATGTCACTATATGTTCTTCTTTTTAAGAATATGCGTATGTGCTGATATTTAATTTGTGCATTTGGGTGTATTTAGTGCAGGATTGCATGTCATTCATATAGCAGCAGAGATGGCCCCAGCTGCTAAGGTGACTTCTAATTTGTTATTTCTTTTATTGCACCTTCTGTTTTCAATATCCGTCATTGGATCAGTCTGGCTAACATGCATGCACACGAGTTGACTCAAGTCTTGTTGCAGAAACCTTGTGAGGATGATTGTTGACCACCATTTAGATAATAAAATATTTTATTATATCTCCTACATGCTCTTGTAGCCTCGCTATTGTGTGTTGGGACTCAAACATGCTCACTATATCTTTGGTTTCTGCTAGCTGCGAAACTTGAATTCAGTGCTATGATAATTCATTGTATTGACGATCATCTAATCTGTAGGCTAAAGCTATTGCAGAGATTAAGATTTCCTATTTTACACAGATATTGGAACTTAGTTACTTTTAGGCGTAATGCTTCTATCTTTTATTTGTTTGTTTTGGACAAATGAGGCGATTCAGTTTTAATTGGTTCCTTTTAGGTCTAGTCATTTCATGTATGCAGAATGAATTAGTGATGTTTATAGATACCCATGCATCTATGTTCAAATATTCTTTGTTGGCATGAAAGTCAAGACTAGTTGCAATAGCATTTCTTGTTTCTGATCATCTTTATTTTATTCCTTTGCAGTTATTGTTTCAATAGTGTTACTCTCTGCTCTTTTGTGTTATTGGTGGTACTGATTTTTTTGACATGTATATTTACTTGAATCTTCTTTTGGATGAAGGTTGGTGGTTTAGGGGATGTTGTGACTGGGCTTGGAAAAGCATTGCAGAAAAGAGGACACCTTGTTGAGATTGTTCTTCCCAAATACGATTGTATGCAGCATGAACGTGTTCGCGATCTAAGGGTAATACCTTATTTTCCCATGGCATCATTTGCGTGCTGAAATGAGTTCGTGTATAGGATGATATCCTTGATGCATAAAACTTTTTAAATTTTCAGGTTTTAGACATGGTAGTAGAATCTTACTTTGATGGTCACCTTTTTAAGAACAAAGTGTGGGTTGGTACTGTTGAAGGTAAGGTCAAATTATCTTCTTTTAATCCTTTGGCCCTTTTACTGTATTTTAAAGCGACTTTTGCAGGCCTTCCAGTTTATCTCATAGAGCCTCAACATCCTGCGAAATTTTTCTGGAGAGGACAATTCTATGGAGAAAATGACGACTTTAAACGTTTTTCATTCTTTAGTAGAGCAGCTCTTGAACTGATTCTTCAAGCTGGCAAGAAACCAGACATTATTCACTGTCATGATTGGCATACAGCTTTTGTTGTATGTTACTTTTAATAGTTCATAATTACATACATTCCGGGTGAATCACAGTTTTGTATCCTAGCGTATCATCTGCTTTTGTTTTCAAACACCAACCTACAAATTTACCGTCTAGTGCCCTAACGTTACGTTTTTGGTAATTTAGTTCAATTGTGTACCATATGAAGAAAAAATATAATGGGTTGGAGTAGTACAATTTAGAAAACCAAAAAAATTAAACACTGTTCTATCATTCTTTTACACTTTTGTGCATTATCTTATCAGTTTTGTCTTATTTTGCGGATGGTTTACCTTCTGTTCTGTGTAATGTACAAAGAAATAACACTAAGGTTAGGTTACCATTTGCTTACTTTTTGTCATGTTGGTGTACAAAATATAAATCTGATGATACGCTAGTGTACAAACTATAAACTTGTAATCAACCCAAAAATTAATCTTGGTATACATTCTTGAGTTAATTGTTCCATTTCCTTTTCAAGGCACCACTTTATTGGGATTTGTATGTACCAAAGGGATTAAATTCTGCCCGAATATGCTTTACATGCCATAATTTCGAGTACCAGGGGACAGCACCAGCATCAGACTTAGCATCTTGTGGTTTAGATGTTAACCAGTTAAATAGACCAGATAGAATGCAAGACAACTCATCACATGACAGGATTAATCCTGTAAAGGTATTTATTGTTTACTCCGTTTTATGTATTTCCCTCCTCGATGGGCATATAGTCTGAGGTAGTCTTCAGTTGGCTACTAAGTTTCAAATACTTCCTGTTTGTGTTTAGGGTGCAATTGTGTACTCTAACATCGTAACAACAGTTTCACCGACATATGCAGAAGAGGTGCGGACTGCCAAGGTATGTCAAATGTAGCTCTTTTTTCTCTTTTATGTTTGTATCAGGAGTACATTAGAAACAGAAATTTATAAAGGGGCATACTGTAAAGGTGGCAGATAAATGAGAATCTGAGATTACTCAAAGAAAATGCCGGTTTTACGAATATGAGATTTTGTATTTTCTAGGATGGACCTCTTTATTTTACCATAAATCCTGTTAATACTTTTTCAATTTTATGTGGGTCAAGTCCTCTTTCGTTTTCAAAAAAAGGGTTTAAGGGGTAAAACAATTAGAAGAAGTACCATACCTTACTTCCTGAAGAGAAATGAAGTTTGTAATGGGCTTAAAAATGTGTTACTTCGACAAAGAGGACTTTCAGAGGAATGGAGAGTGGTGCATTCAGATTTTTCTCCATAGAAAACAAAAAAACAGGATGATGTTAAAGCATAAACACACTATTCGTACAAAATGTAGCCACGTATTTCACTCTTTTCTTTTTGGAATGTGAAGCAAGAAAAACCGAGTACAAAAGATTTTAAGCGAGTATCAGTTGCTTATCCGGTCAATGTAGGAAAACAAGAGAGACAAAGATTTAGGAGTACAAACCTATTGCACAAGTGTCGTGATTAAATTCTAAAAACTGTTCCATATAAGATTTTAACCGTATAAGTACCTTTCCTGTCGCATTTCTTACCACTTTATGAAGTAGGACTTCTTTTACTTCTTACAGAAGCCAGTTTTTATGCGTGTTGCCTTTTCATGATTACGTTGAGTAATAAATCATTCTTAAGTACAGAATAGATAGAATGGCAATTAGCCAAGCTACCCAAGAAACAAACATCCAACATTGTACCTCACAACATTTGAAAGCAAAGACATGACAACTTTCCTCTTTATATTATATTGGCAGGAAGGACAAGGCCTTCATGGGACCCTTAATTCTTTTGCGAAAAAATTCGTTGGAATCCTTAATGGGATTGATACTGATGCATGGAATCCATCAACAGATACTTTTATCAAATTTCAATATAGTGTCGACGATTTACGGGGAAAAGCTGAAAACAAAGAGGCCTTAAGAAGTCATCTGGGGCTTTCTCAGGCACCCAGAAAGCCCATGGTAAACGCTTTTCCTAATGACATAAAAATTCATCTAAGCTGATCTTCTCTCCGTCCTTCTTTTGTTGGTAATATAAAAGGTAAATGCAAATAATCCCCATGTAATATTGATGGTTTGCAAATAAAACCGGTACTGTGTATTTTTTCAGTTGCCCCATAACACTTAAGTTTTGCAACAACCCCTACTTTTTATTTTGAAAATGGCATACTTTGCATTCAATGTTCCATTCAGGATTTTTTTGACTACGTACTTTGTCGATATCTATGCATCGCCCAAATACAATTTTACACCAAAGATTTGTGAAGAAGTAGTTTTCCTTTGTAATCGATTTTTTTGACGTAAAACTGCTATTAATATTTTGTTATTATACTGAACTGGCAAAACACAAAGTTATACCTTTATTTAATCAGACATAAGAGAGAAGGTTGCAAAACTTAGATACTGTATGGGGATTAATTGCAGAAATCAGGATTCCATGGGGTATGCAAACAAGCCATCATACATGCAGGTTATTTGCATTTTACCCTTATATTGATGAAGTAGGTATCAGCATAAGGAGGATAACATAGGGTTTTACTAGTAGCGCCTTAAGAAAGAAATGTCTTTTACTGCCTAGTCCTGATGATGATTAAATGTTTGGGAGATAATTTATTTGGTTAATATGTATTTTTTTATAGGTTGCTTGCATTACAAGATTGGTTCCACAGAAGGGTGTCCATCTGATCAGACATGCTATATACCGGACAATGGAGCTTGGAGGACAGTTTGTGCTTCTAGGTTCAAGCCCCGTGCCACATATTCAGGTGCTCGTTTTAGTATCTCAACTCTTTTTTTTTTTTGGTAGTTACCATCATTATTTGTATTGTAAGCTGGTGCCTAATTAAGTAGGAAGCTAAACGAAAAAACCCGAAACTCTACTCAAAAAAAATATTCTAATTTATTTTCCTCTTTATGTTAAGAGGGCCAACTTCTTGCGACCTGTCTGGCTGATCACAGTTAGGACCCAGATAGGGACTTCAAGTTATGTGTTTTATTTTTTTCACGTAGAGCTTAATAAAAACTATAGTTTATCAGTAATACTAATCTGTATTAACTCTTTGTTTGTTTCAGTGATCACATTTTAGGTTACTGGATATGTTTTCTGCTCTCTTGAAATGCTTATGTTTCTTAGTAGATGACAATATACCACAGTTCTTGTGAATCATTATTTAATGCTAAAATTTGCCAAGCTGATGTTATGGATCTCTTCTCGTTTCATGCCTAAATTTCTTGAAAACCAATGGAAATTTGAGCAATGCTCTTTTGCATTGTTAGCCAGAAGATATACATAAGTAACAAAAGTATATGAGAATATAAGGGCTTGATAGTTTAGCTTCTTTGTGTTATTGTGCATTCTGTCCAAACAATATATTGCTAAGGCAAGAAGACATCGAGCATTCTGTCCTTTCTGCTTTTTTTCTGTTGGGTCATTTCTGTAGTTTGTTGTCCTTTTAACTTATGCAAATATTGTTTGCTTTCTAGAGGGAATTTGAGGATATTGCTAGCAAGTTTCGGAGTCATGAGCATGTTCGATTAATACTGAAGTATGACGAGTCACTTTCCCATTCAATATATGCAGCATCTGACATGTTCATAATTCCTTCCATCTTCGAACCTTGTGGCCTCACACAGGTAAGTTTTATTTGCAAAATATGAATTTGATTATCAAAAAATGTACTCCTAAATGCTTTGGAAGTAATAGTGAAAAAACTACCACTACGAAAGATAGGTCGCTAACTGGTAAATAATTAGTTCTATCCACCCTCAGTGGAATGTTGTTTTGCAGCTTTAACCGTGATCGGTAATTTGGTGCCACAATGAGAAAATATTGTGTTGGTTTGACTTTTGTTTCTGGGAAATGATATTGTGATGTCTTTCCAGTTACGTTATTATCTTGACACTGAGAATACTTTTTAGATTTTTAAGTGTTGGTGGAAGTTTACAAACAAGGATTCCTGTTCTGAAGTTCCTTAAACTTTAACCACTTTATTTTTCAGGTTCCTAAGATCTATTTTAGTTTTATCTGTGCTAAATTTGATTAGGTCCAGTGAGAGAACAAATATTATTTCTTTTTTGTTCGGCTCATTTGGTTAATGTGGGTTACAAATTCTGAACCTAGAAGAGTAAAAAATCAAAACAAACCGCATAGTTAAGATCTAACACAATGTTTTATTTCGAGAACCTAATAATTTAAAACTTTTGGAAGCAGGCTAGAAATCAGTAGAAAGGTCTCTCAATGGCCCTACAAGTTAATCAGTGAAATAGGACACATAGGAAAGGAAATAGATCTGATATATAATAAATAGGTTCCTCTATCTTCATGTGGGGTGAAGAGGAACATATAAAGTTAAAAATACTAGGAAAAAAAAACGTATTGACATTGTCCATGCTGAGCAATTGAGCGAAGACCAGGACAGTGGGATTATGGAATTGAAATCAATTAAACAGTTATCTTGTGTGTATCATCATCATGCGATCTTTAACTTCTGGGTGTGGCAAACTTTTTAAAATGTGATTATTTCTTATATAGATGATATCAATGAGATATGGCGCTATTCCAATTGTACGAAAGACGGGAGGTTTGAACGATAGGTGGGTTTACTACATAAGAGTTTGATGGCCATTTATCCAAATGTATTTTCCTGCTTAGTAACTTTTAACTGTTGATTGTTTGGCAGTGTCTTTGATGTTCACGACGATGCCATTCAAATGCAATTTAGAAACGGATTTACATTTTTGACACCTGATGAACAGGTATTTTTGGAGTTATATGCATATATCTGTGTTGTTTTATGTTTCTTCTTCGTTCTATATGCCTGAGACTTTTCCAGGTTATTTTAAACATCAGCTATTATGAGCATTACACTTTTTCACATATTCATAAAAAATCAAACAATCTGAATTGGAAATGGTTTGCTTTATGCTTTTCACCTTTTGGTACTGAACACTGTCAACATTAGAAACGAGTCAAATGACTTTTGGCTATGGGAAAAATTGATTTATGGTGTATCTCCTTCAGGATGTATAGACAAAGACATTGGAAAAATTTGATTGTTATGTTTCAGAACATAAATAATGATGTGATTAGTAATCTTTGTTCTATGTAAATTGGAATATTGCAGACTAAGCTGTCATTAAACTAAACAATTTTGTAACCCTTCAATACCCTTATTTTTTTTTAATCCTCCAATTCATTATTTTTGCAGGGTTTAAATAGTGCGTTGGACCGTGCCTTTGAGTACTATAACAAGGATAATCAGAGTTGGGAACAACTGGTACAGAAAGTTATGAACCTAAATTACAGTTGGGACTCATCGGCTGCTCAATACGAGGACCTCTACGAGAAATCTGTTTCTAGGGCAAGAGCGATAGCAAGCTGAGCTTAAGCATCTTCATTTTTTTTTTTTTACTTTTCGAGTCCAGCAAAGTTGAGTAGAATATAACTTCTGGAAATTGGTGAACTGAGATGCACTTTCTCTATAGAAATATTCAGTGGGATTCTGGGAATAATAGCAAGTACATAACACAAGCTTAGAGTCATATGGCCCGGTTTGGAAATATTCTGCAGTTCAAATAGAATTGATGTTCCTCTCTTTTTCGCCTCAGCTTTGGTGTTATAAATTATTCTTTTTGTTGACAATAGAATGTGTATAGTGTAATAACATTGATTGAATGTAATTTTACCCTTTTGTATTATAAGGAAACATATTTTACGTTTTCAGTAACAATGGGCTTGTTTTGGAGTTGAGATTTCTGCTGCAGAGTTTATGTCCTATTGTAGTTAAATATTGCTAGTTTGCATGTCATTTGCAGTTTAATCGACTTCTTTCACTCACGTTCTTTTACTTTCTACATAAACGGTTTGGATAAAAAAAATTGTGTCCAGGGCAAGCCAAATTTGAGTAACAACTAGTATCGACATGGTATGGCTTAGGTGTAAAGTTTTAGAACTTCACTAAATGAAAACTAAATGAAATTTGAAAAATAAAAGGGCAGCAGCTAATTAGAGTAACTATATTGGACTATCTTATATTTTAGTGTCACTTGTTACCTAGGTGATGATATTTTGATAATATTAGACCTATAACACTCATTATATGCTATGACAATCACACTAGTTGGTGAGTTGGCAATCATTTTATGGTTTCATTACATTTTAAATTATTTAATGATCATACGACTCAATTATCCCATTAACTAAGTATTAATATATTAATAAAAATATCTTTTTACTGACCAAATTAATTCAATAATAAAAAAAAAATAGAAGATAAAGTTATACAATGTAAGTTAGTGGGTCAGTCTTCTTTTTCAACATGGGTGAACATGGAAGAAAAACTAAAAACTGACACAAAAAGGGGTGCCCTCTATATATATTTAGCAGCATTCTACTTTTCATTATTGCATTTTAGCCTGAAAAACTTTGCAACAGTAGACGTTTGTGCCGATGATTAAGACTATTGATATACTATACTATAATTCACCTTTCTCTTTTTAGTAGTCTTATAATTCATCTGGACGAATAGTGGATTATCAAAGAGTTAAGCTAGAAGAAATGTTCATATTTTCACATAAATACACGATATAGCATAAAGAAAACATCCACTTAGAAGGGAAACCAAACACCCAAGGTTTCTTCATTAATCCACACACCCAATAATCCAAAGTTAGTAGTAGAAAAAGCCCAAGCATTATTCCTTACGGGGTCAGATAAATGGTCGGCGAAGTTTTCCAATGGCCCCTTTCCGGTTATTAAAGCTTGGACAAAGAACCCGAACATAGCCACCATGGCTAGTCTACCGTGCTTGAGCTCCATCACCTTGAGCTCAGCAGAAGCATCTGGATCATCGGCTAAACCCAATGAGTCGAAGTTGCCACCTGGGTAGACTGGGTCGGCCACCTCTCCAAGTGATCCACCTGCAACACGGAACCCCTCAACAGCTGACATCAAAATGACTTGGCAAGCAAAGATGGCCAAAATGCTCCGAGTATAGACCAAGTTAAGGTTTCCCAAATAGTTAACCCCGCCATCGTTGAAGATCTGGGCACCAGCCTTGAACCAAATAGCCTCACCAAACTTGATACCGTTGCAGGCTAGAAACTCAGGGAAGACACACCCTAGGGATCTGAGCATGGCCCATCTTCTGTGAATCATCTCCAAACCGTTGTCACCAGGATACTCCCTAGTAAGGTAGGATGGGGGCTTTCCAGAGAGTGGACCCAAGAACAAGGCGCGGTTAGGTCCATACCATGGGCTACGAGACGAGACAGGCTTGAAGGTTGTCTCCCTCATGGTGTATCGTCCTCCGCGGGAAAAATGCAAGGTCAAATCACAGGAGAGAGTATGACCATTTTCGAGCAAAGTATGTGGAAGAGAGGGACATGGTTGATGAAGCCATGAGTTAATCTAGAATTTTTTATCTTGAATATATTAATGTTTTAAAAATCAAATCTTAGCTAAATCGGTTAATTGGCATGAGCTACCCTAAAGTGGTAAAATGGTAAGTTTTTAGCGGCCTAAAAAGCAAAAAATCGAGCTTTTTAGGGTTTTTTTTACTACGAAACACGCCTTTTAAAACAGTGATATATATAGATATTACCAGATGCGGCTGCAGAGCCCAATTTAAAAGGCATTTTTTATTGGTCAAACCCACAAGTTGTTTATTTTTTCAATTATATGTATTGAAAAATTATTACTTATTGGTTAATATCACCCGTAATTGTTTTATATTTACTAGTTATGAGTAGTGTAGGTTCATCACTAGACAACTAGACTACATCAAACAATTAAATGGTACGGTCTAGTTAGAATAGTCTATTGTATTTAATACGTTATAATTAAAATAATTTACTTTAAACACGATTTAATAAAAAGTCATATTAATAATGATTATTGAAAAAAACTCTAATTTACGATTTAATTCATCTTTAGGTTTCAAGATTTTTATCTTGTTAAACGGTTCACATTGCTAAACGTGTTACGTGTTATATATCCCCCCTCATCTGCAAGTTCGATCTTCCCATATGCCTTCAATTATTGGAAAATATATAATGATTCGTTGTCTTTCCCTCGATTATTTCCTCAAAAAAATAAATGTATCAAAAGATATGACTTAGGTACGTAACAAGCAATAAACCTTCGGTCTTTTCCTTTAATTTTATATTTTTTAGGGTGAATTCTGCATGAGTCCAATCCGTACGTCTATATGTAAATAGTATTAGGGTTAGAACTTATCATATCATACTATTAATATAAATGAACTCAAGAAATATTGAGGCTGCCAAATTTTGTCTATCTTTTAAAAAAATGTTCATATTCTAATTTACTAATTATTAAAATAACTTATGCAATTTAATAAATAAATAAATATTCTTTTTTTTCACATATCAAATCATCTCCGAAACAAATCATCATACATGTATTTTTATATTATTATAACAATAAAACATTATATTTTTACGATATTCATCAAATTATTTTTGTAAGCTTTTTAAAAATGTTAAATTTATTTGTGCCGGATCATATTTATGCAAATACGTGTCACATACGCAACACTTGAGCTACGATTACTTGTATATATATAGCAGAAGAGTCTAATTTAATACTCCAAATACTTAATGCAGCATTACAGAAATATGTATATCCCAAATATTAAAAACAATCAGTGTCAAATAAATTACTGTAGTAACTCGTCGGATTGTATCTAGAGCTAGCCAAAGCTTGCTGCCTTCAGAGTGTGGTCAGTTTGCTGAGTTCGAGGATCAGACTTCAGTGGTTGTATAAGGCAGGGGTGATAAGCACGATAGGCCATGCTCCACTCGTGTGCTACGACTATAGGTCCTTCTCCGCCTATATGTGTCAATCAAACTGCCTTAAATAACTTCTTTTTGTTGAAGGTGATTATATATGCGTAGATATAGACGAACTGTGTGTCAAGTAAAAAGTTTAGTATAATGAACTGGCAAACACAAAAATATGGTCTTTTTCAAATCATTGTTTTGAAAAACGTGATTTGCAGTGAAAAGACTTGATTCAAAACTCAATAAAAGCCGGATTAAAAGTCCGACTAATTAAAAGCTCACTAAAAGTTCGATTCAAAGCTTAAAAAAAACTTGAAAAGAAATCTTGGTCCCTGACTTAATCATATTTAGAGATCGATTTAAAAAATTGCTTCTAAACTTTGGTCTCCAAATCTTTTGTTTCTTGTAGTGGTAAGGAGGACACCAAACTCGGGTTTTTGTGTTTTACTACTAGCACCCTAAGAACGAAATTTATTTCACTGATGATGATCAAGTGTTCGGGAGATAAATTGTTTCTTTTTCTTTCTAAAAGGGGTGCAACACGATCCATCCAAGTGCTACTCGCCCAAACACGCTTAATTGCGGAGTTTTGATGGGATGATATGCATTAGTATCCGGTGCATGGTGCAGTAGATAAATTGTTTGATTAGAATGTATAAAACATTGCTGCATATTACCGTCATTCTTGGCAATTGGGAACATAATCACTTTATAAGTTCATTGCCAACAAGTCAAAACGAATTATCCAAGATATCTTTTCCCCATTTCTCTTTTGATTATATTTGCTAGATAAGAAAATTGGATAGAAATATAGAGTTGGGTGAAAATGTTGACATGGTGTATAGTTTGTGCACAAAATAGTATAACCAGTAAGTAAACATGCGAGTAAAACTGACTCAATTGAGTAATATATCCTGTCGTTTGTCGTGACAATAGACAATTCATTCTCATTGATGACAAAATTTGTATTGAGTGATGACATATTCCAGTTTAGTATATGTGCCATTTTGGCCTTTTGTACTAAAAAAAGAGTAGATATTATTTTATTGTTATCTTTCTCAAGTTTTGCTGTAGCGATAATACTTGATTCTCGGTGAATATTGGCTTACCAAATGGGTAATTAGAACTAGAAAGTAACTTCATCTTTCTTCACAGAAAACATAATGAAAAATAAACAAAACAAAACTTAAAAAGGAAATTGAAAAAATATTCTTCATTAATTCACACCAAATTTACATCATACAATGAAGCCAATAAATGTTTCTGAAGACATTTTTCATACATCAGCTTACTTCCCAGGGGTAAAGTTAGTGGCAAAAGCCCAAGCATTGTTGTTCACGGGATCGGCTAAGTGGTCGGCTAAGTTCTCTAGTGGTCCCTTTCCGGTTACAATAGCTTGAACAAAGAATCCAAACATAGAAAACATAGCTAGCCTGCCATTTTTGAGCTCTTTGACCTTAAGCTCAGCAAAGGCCTCTGGGTCTTCGGCTAGGCCTAATGGGTCGAAGCTGCCTCCAGGGTAAAGTGGGTCCACAACATCTCCTAGGGTCCCACCCGCAACACGATAACCCTCAATAGCTCCCATCAAGATGACTTGGCAAGCCCAGATAGCCAGAATACTCTGCGCATGGACCAAGCTAGGGTTTCCCAAATAATCAAGCCCTCCCTCACTGAATATCTGGGCACCAGCCTTGAACCAAACAGCCTCACCAAACTTGACACCGTTACGGGCCAGAAGCTCTGGGAAGACACACCCAAGAGCTCCGAGCATAGCCCATCTGCTGTGAATCACCTCCAGTTCGCGGTTCTTGGCAAAAGTCTCAGGGTCAGCTGATAGTCCAGCAGTGTCCCATCCGTAGTCACCAGGGAATTCCCCGCTAAGGTAGGATGGGGGTTCACCGGAGAGTGGGCCCAAGTAAAGGACACGGTCAGGGCCGTACCATGGGCTACCAGACGATACTGGCTTGGCGGCAGTCTTCCTCATGGTTACTCGTCCTCCGCCCAAAAAGTCTGGGGTGGTCGGAGAGAGTTTAACAGCCTTTCCGGCAAATGATGGGGAAGAAAGTGCCATGGTTGAGGAAGCCATGAATTAGGTAGAAGAGTTATGGGCTTGATATGTAGATCTTGAAAGTAGTTTGTGATGGAAAGAAAATGTAAATACATAGTGTATATATACAGATATATACGGGTCATAGCTAGAGCTATTCTTGATATCTAGATATCTCTATCCTCATTCTCATTGGTTCTTCAAATGTTTTGCTTGTTTTATGTGATATCTAAGTTGGTGCTCCCTCATCAGCGTGTTTAATTACTTGCCATGATCACATGTTCTAGTAAGAAATTTAAATATTCAGTGGTCCTTATATTTATTTATTTTTTTCCTAACGAATCTGCTAATCGATATGGTGGTGTGAAAATGATTTCATTCAACGCTATTAAATTCAGAATGACTTGTAACATCTTGCCATTTTTTTTATTATCAAATGGTCATTATATATACTCTCGCGTAAGGTTGATGTAACTAAAATTTACATAATATATTGTTTCAAGTGGGAAACAAGTTCTTTAGATTTTAAGATCATTTTTTCTTGGTCATTTATTTGATCGATTATTTAAGCTTTGTTTTTATAAATAAAAAGAAAATAGATGTATCGGAAGCAGGCTTGTCATCTTAGGGCATGCACATAGATGGGTCAAATTAGTGTCTTTATATTGTTCACATATGTTTAACCGTTATATACTTTATTTTCCTTTCTTGACTGGATTTTATGATAGATTGTAAATAAAAAGAAATGATAGAAAATTTAAGTGCTGATCAGCTCGTTTTAAAAGTCTTTTTGTTAATGTTTACGGTAAAAGTGAAAAGAGGGAAAAGAACGTGATATTTTGTCATTAAGGGTCCGTTTGGTTTCAACCTTTTCAATCAAAAAGCTGTTTTCAGAAAGCAGTAGAAAAAAAGTTTATTTTTCAAAATATACACGAGTGTTTGGTAAAAACTTGAAAAAACTAACTTTCAACGTATTGATTTTTGGCATGAGCTAATAATTTTTTTTTTCCAATCAAAATAACTTAATAAGACATTTTTTTGATAAAATTTCATAATATCATATTTAAACGAGCAAATAACACGTCAAATATGCGAATAAAATTTTAATTGAGATAAAATCAATATTTATTTAAATTCTTAAAATGGTGGCGATAAATCTATCAAAATATCCAAAATGTGTTGTTTTTTTGCTTTTAGATTTTCTATTTATATTACTTTAAAATTTAGATTTTTAAATGGTAAAAAAATGAATGATACCACCAACACGTGACTTTTTAAAATCAAAAGACAAAAAAAACTAAAAAAAAATTTGATGTAAAAACATGCATGGGAAATTGATTCTTTTCTCATACTTGGGGGTTAACTGTCTCTTACATCTGCAGTCCCTGTATATTTAGGTGAATATCATACAAGTCCTCAACATACATAAAGTGACAATAAACTTTCCAATTACATACAAACCACTACACAAACTAAGTAATTAGCTCAATGACAACCTCATATATTCATCAGTAAACATTTGACTGGAATTGTCATTTGCAGTACAGTTGTGAAATACTAATTTTTTTTATACAAGGCTAAAAATTTCAATGTATCTTCAAGTTATTAGAAATTTAGAAGCAAGTATTTTTCTTGTGTAAAGTTGAAGCATTGACAAAAAGAAGGATAAACTGAGACTGGCCGTGTTCTACATTATACAGGTTCCATAAATCATAAATATCATTTTAATTTTCAAGCTCAATTGAAGAGCTTCACTAAACGTTTGGGAAATGTTCCATGTTTGAGAGAATCCATTTTGAGCTTTTGATAGATTTGTTTGTTTCAAAAAAGATAGTACTCCCTAGTTTCGTAGCCCCCGGAGAATTCTTTATAGAAATTAATATAAAATTCCTTCTGAAAAAAGTAACTAGGTACATTATATAATAAATTGTTTCGTATAAAAAACACATAAATTTTTTATTGTTCCAATACTTTAGCACACTATATATAACATACAATTATCAATTTTATAAAGAGTTATTCATTTCTGATGTTTCTTGTTAATTCGTATAGAAAAACACATGAAATATTTTTTTCACATCTTTTTGATGAATATAAACTTATAATTTGTGGGAAGATCCCCAAACTCGCTTGCGGTATTCTCCGAGTGCCCATAATGGGAAAATGTTTCTGTCTTGTGCGTAATGTAGCATACAGTTCTTCATGTAGACTCCAGTAATTTCCTATGAAGGAAGTTTTCACGGTTAGGAAATTTAAGTAATGGAATACATGTGAAAAAACAGGACCAAATAATGGAATTCAATAATATGGATTTCATTCCGAATACATATGAAAAACATTACGAATACATATGAAAAAAATGACCAAAACAGGACTACATGTGCTCCGCAAGCAAGTAATGGAATTCAATAATATGGATTTCATTACTTAGTGCTTGAGCTTTCTCAAACTTCTTTAGAAAATTTGCATCTGGTTTTTCTACATTCCTTTGTTAATTTTTTTTTTATTGCTTTGTTCTTTGGTTTTGTTTTCTCAGTTAGTAATACTTAGTATTTTTAAATGTCTTTTTGGTTCTCCTTTACTTGTTTCAAACAATAAAAATGTTAATTTAAATTATTAAAAAAATGGGTTCAGGAACAAATAGAGATGTTATTTTCCGGAGACGGCAATAATAGTTTCTTTTTTCCTGTAAATAATAGTTTAATTACACACTTTCTAAGTCCAATGTGAAGTACTTATCGAAAACTATCTAGCTAGTACGAACGGGGTTTAGTCAATTCACATATGAATCAGCAAACGAACATATAAATTTCATGTTATGTAGTACTTATGTTGGTATTATTGCGTGTTTGATAGTAAACAGATTCGGTATTCCGTATGTGATATACAAAATCGACTACATTCATACATGCATCTTGATATCGAGCTTTTCTTTCAACTATAATTCGATAAGGTCTATGTACCAGAACTAGATTTTTAGATTAAAAAATCAAGATAAAAAATCTTTTACCAAATGGAGTCATGGGGAAAGACAATTTTCATATGATAATCTTACGTAAACTAATTTTCTTATTTCCTCTCAAGCTTTACAGAATGGAATATACCAGTTTAAGGGAAAGACAATTTTTCTTATAGGTGCATATGTAAACAAGACCTTGGCTAAGTGGCTAATTAACAACCAAGAAATGAACCTAGTCTTAAGCTGTCGGCCCGGTTAATATAAATGTCCGAGACTCAAATATATAGTAAATATACCGTTGTTTAAATATTTGTGTATATATATATATATATATATATATAATTAATTACAAACTATATTTTTTTTTTAGTAATTGACGTGTTACCCGTAAAAAAAAATAGCATCATATTTGTCCGAGATCCAAGCCTTATTTGACCCTGGTCTTAAGTCTTAAGACTCTTAACAATACAATAGGAAAGACAGTATCAAACTAAATGGTTACAAAAGTTTCATATTGAAAGACACCAAATTAAATGGTCACATAGTGTCCTAAATTTATATGGTTACAAACTAGTAAAACGGGACAAGTATTCATAGTGTGAGGGGGCAGATTTCCATGACTCATTCAAACATAAATAATTAATCATGAAAATGCGTAACAACTAGTACAAAAGTGTATAAAACTATAACTTTCCAAAAAAAAAAAAAAAACTAATATACAAAACTATCACTCAACATTATATAAATATATCCGCATCTGAGCATCTCCAATGTATAAAGTAATTAGTATAGTAATTATTTTCTGCGAAATCGTTAAGGTACGTGTAAATGACAAGTGAGTTAATTGATACCGTTGAATGTCACGGTTTTAAGATATGAATGTCTATCTTGAGAAACCTAATTAGGAAATGCATTCATTTTTTAAGAGTGCACTCACGTTTCTCCTACTATGGTGATTTATTAGATGAAAAATAACTCATTAACGTATTAAAATGGACTCCAACACCTCATATGGATAAAAAAAAAAGACATTTTATTATGTATCATTAATTTTTTATCTATCGATTTTAGCATTTCATCAGTTCTATAATTAAGAGAAAAAAAGTTATAACTCCGTGACTGCTCTTCTCATGAGTTGGTCAAGAAAAGATGATAGAAAGTCAAAAGGTGAAAGGTAGAGCTCCAAACCATAAATTAAGAAATACAAAAGAAGTCGATTCGGTGGGAAAAACTCGAAAGTAATATGTTCGCTAGTCGCTAGAGAGTCGGATATAGTTAAAGAGAGTAGATTGTGTTACTATTACCTTTTCATAGACGAATCTAGTCTCCATTTCATTTTATTTATAATTGTGATGACAATTAATCAACTTGACTTTGAGAAAAAAAATTCATTATTATTTAAGGAGTTGTGAATTATAGTATATTCAGTTGTCCCTTTCTAGAGGTGTTTTGATATTTTTCCCAACTGATTAGTAATTGTTACAATTCATTTGAAACCATTGATCGACTGAAAACAAATCACGCCACATCTTGAGTGAAACACGATTGTTGGGAGACGAACACGAGTGCGGTGAGTTTGCGTTGTTTGATTGACTGTTTTCGGTAGAAATTCAGTCTCTTTACGAGTCATAACAAGACAAGCTTTTGAATCGAAAATTAATACCGTTGCATCGCTAAAAATCTAACACAAATCGGAGAACGTACAAAATACTTCTATTAAATTAATTAAAATTCAAGACTAAAAATTTGATGAGTTGACACACCCTTCCAAACATAACGGATATGTTTAGTATTTATTATTACTACTGGTTAACTATTTAGCTACCGGAATATCACTTTTAACAATTGAGTTACTATTTTACAATCCTTTCATAATTTAGGATTCAACGTTAAACAAATTGACGGAATTGCACTCACGTTTTATCACATAAGTGAAATTTTATAAACATACGTAAAAAATAAATCACCGAATATAAGATACAATGATTCCAATTTTATCGATTTACATCTTAATTGGACGATTGTTAAAAATAATACTACATTACCCATTACCTAAATTGTTAACAAGTATAATTCAGTTAACTTATTTTTTCCCTACTTCTCTTATACAATTCAGCTAACACTACATTGTTTTATTAATAAATTATTGAGTTTTTTTTTCATTTTTTCTGATAATCATCTATTCGATTTATTTATAACTTGAAACCATTTTTTTTTTCCAGAAAAAGTAAACAATTATACATTTTTTTTAATTATATCTCTTTAAAATGCCATATAAACAACTAAATTCTCCCAAAATTATAAAAACCTAAAAAATATTTTTTTTCCAGAGTACTTCTTCCGTGTCCACTACAAAAATACTTGCAATTATAACCGGTTAAAAACTTGTATCAAAATTATCGGAATAAATTTTTTCAAAAGTTGATCATATAGTTCAAATGTTAAATTTTATAATTAGATCTAAAAAAAAATTATTTCGATAATTTTGATACAAGTTATAAACCAATTAAAATTGTATATAGTTTCGTAATCGACAATAAAATTGAAAAAAATAATGAAATCGTCAGAGATAAAAAAAATAAAAATGCTGCCAAACAAGTTATATTTATATATAGGAAAAAATTATACTACTATAATCTCTTTCTTAGAATAAAACCGCCTGGAAGAGTGAAAAAACACAGAATCGTCAACTCAAAAGCTTGAAAACTCAAAACCCTAACAAAACAAAACAAATAAAAACAAGCATGGACAACGAGGGAGAAGAAGAAGTTGGACTAAGCTTCGACTTCGAAGGCGGTCTAGATGCCTCTGCACCCACCGTTCCTACCGCCTCCGTCCCCACCCTCCTTCCCCCCGAGACCGGACCCAATAACAACGGAGTCGGAGGAGGAGTCGGAGGAGGAATGGGAACGGGGGGAGGAGGAAGGAGGAGTTTTAGACAGACGGTGTGTAGGCACTGGCTGAGGGGTCTGTGTATGAAAGGCGAGGGTTGCGGGTTTTTACATCAGTATGATAAGGCTAGGATGCCGGTCTGTAGATTCTATCGGCTTTATGGCGAGTGTCGTGAGCCGGATTGTGTTTATAAGCATAATAATGATGATATCAAGGACTGTAATATGTATGTCTATCCCCCCCTCTCTCTCTCTCTCTCTCTCTCTCTCTATAAACCCGATAGATATATATCCGTCTGTGTGTGTCTGTCTGTTGTTTAGTACCCAATACCTAACTTAATTTTGGTTTTACCTTTTTTGCTTTATCGTTTCTCTATATGTTGAATTGTATCCCTTTAGGTTGAATTGTACCTCTTTACATTGAATTTGCATCTGTTATATTCCCATCTCTCTATATATATATGTCCGTGTCCGTGTGTGTTTGTATGTTTAGTACCCAAAACCTAACTTAGTTTTGGTTTGATGTTGAATTGTATCTCTATATGTATGTATGTGTTTTCTGCTATATTTCTCTCTGTGTAGGAAAGGAACTAGGTGGAGACAGTCGGGGGTTGCAACCTCCCTCCATTTTGATATAAATCGATGAGAAAGTAGTGTTTTTTTTAATGTATTTTGATTAAAATCTTCAAAAATTAGCATGTCAGCCCCACCTTTTTAAGCATTCTGGTTTTGTACCTGTCTTCCTGTGTGTAGTATCTTCCTTGTTTTTGTTCTTATACTAACACGGTGAATTGGACCTCTAAATGAATGTATTGGTTATATTTCTTTCTCTCCGTTTGTGTGTGTGTTTGTTTTCTTCATTGTATTGTTGTTTTATGGTGAATCGGGACCTGAGTTCATATAACAAGTGATGTTATGAAATTACCCGAAACCTAATTAATAAGTTTGTAGTTTTTATCGGCTTTATGAGGAGTGTAGAGAGACGGGTTGTTTTTATAAGCATAATAATGATGATATCAAGGACTGTAATCACTAATATGCAATTGTATCCTTCTTACTACTACTGTATTGCTCTCTCTCTTTTCTTCGCTATGTCATAGTTCATGTAATCACTCATTGTGAAATTAAATACTGTTTTTGCACATAAGTTTTCGATTATACGCTTCAATTTAACGGAAATTTTGGTTTGTTCCCAAACCTTATTTTTACTTTTGCAAACTATTTAGAAAGACCCATCAGATTGGTGTTTGTAGTAGAAGGCGTAGTAAAATAACGTACTATATGTTAAAAAATGCTAGGGTTATGTTTAGATTATTCAGTTGTTTGTGCTTCCGGCTCTAGACCGGATTGTTTTATGTATGTGTCTGTTGTATTTCCTGTACATATCTGTCTATCTGTCTGTTTTGTTCATTGATATCATCACTATCATGCATATAATGATGATATAGAGGACTGCTGTTGTTTTTTGTAATAGTAAATTGAGGTGACGAGATGCGATTTTACAAAGTAAATTACAGTTTTGGAAACGGATTTCTGGAAAAATGGGTAATTAGTCTGATACCCAACTTAATTTCGGTTTTTATACCCTACGTATAACCGACTATAATTTGTTGACTCAAAGAAAGTTTAATAGAGTAGTAGTGTACAGTAATAGAAAATATTGTAGATCTATGAATGGATTATTCATTTCGTTTGTGCTTCTGGCTCTACGGCAAGTGTCGGGAGCCGGATTGTGTTTATAAGCAACACAATGCTCGTATCAAGGACTGATAATATGCACACATTATATCCCTTTTTACATTCATTCCTTTAAGGTCATTTGGGCCTCTCTATCGGATGTTTTAGTTTATTGTATTGAGCGGTTTTATGAAGTTAAAACTCAGTTTCTGCATATATGATTTTGTGCCTCAGTTTAATCGAAATTGTTATTAATTAAAAGATGTACTCCTTTATGTCTGTTAAGGGCGTAGTAGAATAGCATACGATTTATAAAAAGAACATGATAGAGTTCTTTATGGGATCCTGTTTTACAACAATGATGATATCAAGAACAGTATTTGTTCTGTATCTGACTCTGTTGTTTACCTTTATATGTCTTTATCTATCTGTATTTTTCATTGTACTGTTATTTTATGGTGAATTGGGACTCTGATGGGGCGTTATAGTACTGATTCTAGTTTTTTTTCATTGTGTGCCTCAACTTTAACAGAAATTGTGATAAGTACGCAAGCCTAACTTAACTTTGGTTTTTTTTAACTATATGAAAAGGACTATAGACTGTCCACTGAAAGAAAGTGTAATATAAATATATAATTGTGTGCATCATGTAAGAAACATGATAGACTTCTGTATAGATATGGTATAAAGCAAAGTTGTAAAAGTCACAAGTTGCTGACTAGTCGGTGAGGTCCGACTGGATTTTTTCCCGATTAGTCGGATTAGTCGGAACCGGCTTTTTTTTATATTTTAAAAAGTGTTACTTTTTCAAAATTTAGGGGTCTTTTTGAATTTTTTTCAAAAACAGTAGAGAATTTTCTATGCTCTCAAAGTAGGGACCAGTTTGAAACATTTCAAATTCTAAAAAAAACTTCCCGTCTGTTTCTCACTTTCTCTCTCATGTATTTTTTCGCTGTTTTTTTTTTTTCCAAACCCTAACCAATCGGGGGTTTACTTTCTTTTAATCTAATGATCAATTCCTTGCACAATAATCCAATTCGACCTTATTAGTTATCATCTGTGCTTTCAATTGCAACGATTAAGCCCGAATTTGGGTTTTTTGAACCCATCGATTAATATAGCTCCGACTTGAACAAGTCGGGTTGGACTGAGACCGACTACCGACTACCGACTAATCGATGACTAGTCCCGATTTTTAGAACACTGGTATAAAGGTACACCAGATATTAAGGACTGTAGTATATGTGTTTCTGTTATGTTCATCTTGCTCTGTCTCTTTCTTCACTATAACATTTGTTTTCGTGAAATTGGGGCCCTAGATACGATGTTCTAGTTCATCTATAGATCGATTTTGATGAAGTTAATGACAGCTCTGCACATGGTTTTTCGGTATTGCGCCTCAACAGAAAAAGTAATTGGTATGAAAACCTAACTAATTTTTGCTTTAATAAACTGTTTATAGAGAGAACTATAAGCCGGTGGTGTAAAAAGGCAAAATAGAATACTGTACAAAAACATGATAAACTTATGTATAGATTGTTAAGTTTAGGACTGTAATATTCCTCTCCTTGCTCTTTAAATTCATTATATCACTGTTTATGGTAGATTGGGTCTTATGATGTGATGTTATAGTTCATATATTGAGGGATTTTTTGTGTGAAATTAATTACAATTTTTGTACAATTTTTTTTGTCAATTTTGTGTCTCAAACTGAAAAATATTGTATTTAGTACCCAAACCTAGCTTATGTTTCGCTTTTATAATCAAACAGGGTAGAATACGTACGAAACGTGATTAATTCTGTCTACATTTTAAATTTCTTCCTTTTTCGGTAATTACTTGTAGAGATAAAAGTTTTCTAGCACTATCATCGATTGCCAACTTTTAGAACCCACTGGGGATTCATTCCGGAGGGCCACCCTGGATATTTTGACCAGATTATAGGTGGTTTTGAGTGTTTATACACCAATGTACTTTCGCGAACACGACATGAAAAATACTTGGTGTGTGTGTATATTTATATACATCTACTGTATTTGTGCCACATACCTGTGAAATGGATCTTCAGTCAATTAAAAGCAAGTATAGTTGAGTGGTATGTTTACTGTGTCTTTTACTACTTTAGAGAAGGATAAATCGATCCTGTTAAAATATTCAAGAATAGATGTCTTTTCTTTACTTCCTATCTGAGAATACTACACACCTCAGATTCACAATACTCTACGAGTAGTAAATATGAAAGAGACAGCACAACCACATGAAAACAGCTTCGACTTATTTTTTTATGATAGTTTAGCTAAGCCTGGTAGAAAAATATGATTATTAGGACTTGTCCTTTACCCTTATGTACTGTAATTATGAACATATACAACATTAAGTTTTAGATATATCATTGACTTAAACTTGCTGTTGCTTCTTAGGTCCCTTTTTTGGTTCTCATGTGCTATTTTTCTCTGTTTATTTTTATCAAGAGCTCTATCGGCAAGCTTGTTATGTGCCACATTTCTTGCTTATTATTTTTATCGCTATCTTTACTGGGTTAGGTTCTAATGCAATATTGTTATACACAGGTACAAATTAGGATTCTGCCCAAATGGCCCTGATTGCCGTTACAGGCATGTGAAGGTTCCTGGACCTCCTCCTCCTGTAGAAGAAGTCCTACAAAAAATTCAACAGATTACTTCCTACAATTTTGGAAATTCTAATCGTTTCTTCCAAAACCGGAATAATAATTATCCTCGGCAAAATGAGAACCAGTTTACACAAGGGCAAAATCCTTCTAATCAAGGGTTTGCTCCCAAGGTTTCAACGACAGAGTCCCAGAATATACCTCAACAGGTGGGCCAGAACCAAATGCAAATTATTCCAAATGGACAACAAACTCAAGGAAGTAGAATCGCTATACCGCTGCCTCAAGGAATATCTAGGTGTGTTCAGAGTTCTAAGGTTTTTACTCAGGCTATATAGTCACTTCTTGTACTGGAAATACACGGCAACTTTTCTTGGAGAGAATATATGACCTGTGAACTTTTTAATGTTGCTTACAGATAGATTTTGCGTTTCTCATTCTATTTGTACTATTTATAGCTCTATAATGTATAGAACTTTATTCATCTACCTGCCTAATTCAACTTTGCTATATATGGTGCGAGCAAATAACAATTTGATAATATGTATTTGCTGTTTAAAGCTTTGTTTGGCTGCAGCGTTTAAGTTCTGCTTATTAGCGTTTCTTCTTTTAAGCAAAGTTACTTCGGATGACATACTTGAAAACCTAGCTTATTTTTTGGGCCGAAAGAGCAAATTACCTTTAAGCCATGTTGTTCTAGCCTTTTGAGCTTAAAAGCTTGTATATTGCACATTTTAAGTAGAGTTTTTTTAAGAGAAAGGGAGAAGGGTCAGAATTTCGTCAAAATCCAAATAAACCTCTTTCTTATAAAGTAGCTACGGATTAAATTCGCCAAAAAACAGTTTTCTTTAAATGTCAAAGCAGTTATGTTTAAATGAAATCGTTTTCTTAAAAGAAATATATATATATATATATATATATATATATAATTTAAAACATTTTTTTTACAAAGAAGCTGCTTTTTAGAAAAAGTCCCCCACTGTATGGCTATTTTTTGTTTTATTTTTGCTTTTTCTAATAAGCCGGCTAGATTATATTATTAGCAACCAACAGAGCTTATTAACAATTAAGAAAAGCTAGCTATTTTCAGATTTTAAGAAATGCTAGTTTCTTTGCTTAACAGCTGCAGCTAAACAAAGCCAAAAACTAAGTAGTTGATAAAAGTTTTTTTTACCAGTGATCAACTGGCAGCACTTCTTGTTATCCATATACAGAATTCAACTAGACAGATCCGCAGTGTTGCTGAGATATCTGATAAAGGATATACACTGAGCTTTTGGTCATGAAATGCTCATGTGCTTATTTCAAGGCGTATTTCTGATATTGGTATCATGCATTGCAATCGATTCCATATATTAATCTAGTAAGGACATGTGTGTTAGGAAAATCGATGAGTAAATAATTTTAGATAGGAACGAATGGCTTAGAAAAAGTCACAGTTGCGAGACAGCGTGATATCTAGTATGGCTTCATTTAAAATTATTGGGATTAAGGCTCAGTTTGATGATGATGAAAGATGTGGTTTAATATAACCAGCTTACCTCATATCCTTGATGGGTCTCTTTCTGTTAGCTTGTCATCTGTATGTCGTTGTTCCTAAAATGTTTCTGAAGTATCCCCTCACCCAGTTGGTGAGTGATAATAGAAGCAGAACTGTCTTGACTTTTTCATGATAACAGCTACTGTAATACATTTAATTTATGCAATTACTGTGTTTCTTAATGTGATGTTTAAGAAGACATTGATAAGTCAGAGTCATTTCTGTAGCGGCTATTTAATCGTAAGCTTGGCCCTCTGAAATATTTCTTTGATATTCGAATGGCTAGGTCTTCCTTAAGAAAAAATTTCCAACGAAATATCTTGGAATTATTGTTTGAGCCGGGATGTTAAAAAGTGAGCCGTGTATACCTTAAAGTCTTTAGGTGTTATGAAAGTTATTTGGTGCCCTTGACATGTCAAGATCCTTTATCCCCATTAAGCCTCTAGGAGTTTGAATATGTGGAACACTAATCAACAAAAACAATATACCTTATTATTTGGAATTGCTACTGGGAAGATGTTACTTTGCAGATAATGGGAGTTGGATTGATATGACTTGAACATGATTTAGGGGGTGTTTACGTAATTAATAAGTGACCCTTTTCAAGAAATGTAATATACACATGTGGCATGTTTGCGATGATATTGAACCCATCCTTGGTTTGTGTTTCCAGAATTCTTTAGCATTTCTAGTGGTAGAGATGCTACATTGAAGATGACAGTAGTTAGATCATAGATGCGATCTTAGACATTATTCAGGGGTTTTATGCATATTGATAGAGAGGACTTGTTTTTTCTAAACTCCTAACCGATATAGTTGATTCAGCAGGTTTTCTTTGTATTTTTTTTAGAGGCTGGTCACATGGATGTGCTCCCATTGTAAAAAAGGGGATTGTGCACTAAATTTGTTAAGCAACCACGTGTGTAAATATTTAACTGATCAATATCTGCCACATTGTAGGTAAAATATTTTCACAAGTTCTGATTTTAAAATTTTCTCTGTGCTTTCTTAACAAATGTTGAGCATTCTCACAATATGAGAATACTCTTATTATATGATTACCACTCTGGATTCTTACTTTGTCCAAGGGCGACGCCATATCATTAGCTAGCAAATGATTTGGGAGACTGCTCTACTACTGGCTGGCCTTTATAAGTGAATTTGTAATTGGGAGGTTGACAGGCTGTGGTTACTTAAGATAACTTTTAGGAGAAATTTTGTTCTTGAATGTTGGGTCTATATATGAAAGAAATATGGCGAGAGTGATAATTATTTCACTGTTAAAGTTTCAAGGGAACTTGGGAATCTCATTCTATGCACATTTTGAGTGCTTTAGAGTTGATACCATTTAAGGAGAGAGAGACAAAGGCTTGAATCACGGCTCTTAAGTAATTCATGCATAGGCAGGGAGGAATTAGGAGTAGGCTAAAAGGGGCTAACGTCTCATGTATTGAGTATATTTTTTGGGTGTGTCTTATAGAAAAGATGCCGATTGTACCATTTTAGCCCATCAGATAACAAGAAGAAAACGTATACACATGCGTAGGTTTAAAGTTCTTCTGCTTAGTTCACTTTTTTCGTGTCAAATATGAAGTACCAATTGATGTGGTAGCTCTTCAGAGTTTGTTTGGGGAATTCTCAATTTTCTATTGATGAATTTTTGGGATTGATGGGGTAAATTTCCTTGGTATACATTGTTCACTGTTCAGTACATGACTCTATAAACATAACCTGACCTCTCTCTCTTTTTTTTCTTTCCATATTTAGCTTTTTTTGAACATGACTCGCTATGAGTTATCTGTAGCTGAGAAACTAAAATATGTCTTAAGATGTTGATCTATGCTATTCTTTCTTTCTTCTTTGGAATGAGAAAAGTAGATTCGTCTTTGCTAATGCTATTTTAAAATCTGTTCTAATTCGTGCTATGCGTACACCGTTGTAATAATGTTCAGTCTTCATGCTAATTAGGCACTAATGTGAGTGTGAAATGTTCTTGGCTCTATATAAGCTGATTTCTGGTTTCAGTTGTGGACTGTAAGGGTATGTCTTGTACAGTTTATTTTTTCAAAGACGCTACTCTTGTTTGTGTTTTCCAAACCGTATCTTGTCATTCCTTTTTGCCTTATTCATGCTTGGAAATACAGGTTTTTTGTAGTCAAAAGTTGCAATCGTGAAAATCTGGAATTATCGGTACAACAGGGAGTTTGGGCAACTCAAAGAAGCAATGAAGCCAAACTCAATGAAGCTTTTGATTCAGTCGAAAACGTTATCTTGATTTTTTCTGTTAACCGGACTGGGAATTTCCAGGTAGATTTTGCAATTTTTGCAAATTGTACTTTTTGATTTCTGTATGTCTGTATACAGGCTTTATTGAAGAATTGTTTTTCATGATTTGAATTAGTCTGTGATTTGCTAGGGTATCGCAAAAATGACATCTACGATTGGTGGATATGTTGGTGGAGGGAACTGGAAATACGCTCATGGAACTGCGCATTATGGGAGAAATTTCTCTGTCAAATGGCTTAAGGTACATTTACTTACGATTATATTTTTGTAGGAGTAAGTCTACTTAATAAGGATTATGTTCTAAATCTTTGCAGGGTCTATTATGTAGTCATACATGTCCATATACTGTTAGGATGCTAGGTTTATAATGAGAAATATGATAACGTGTCGATCAAATAGGCATTTCATACGATGAAATTATGGTGGAAGAGCTTCAGGATACCCTCTTGGGAAAATGTAAAGTTTGCGTGGCTATATTTGCCACGTGATTAACATGCTGGAAGCGGACAAACTCTTATCATTATTGTTTTTGTGATTAATTAAATACGAGTGGAAGTCTTTATCCAGAAACGGCTGTCTTTGTTTCAATGTTGCATGAAGGAGAGCTATTGTTGTCAAGCTTTAATTCTGACTGAAAAATGATGTTCGAGTTTATTAAACATTTATCATTTTGTAAAGCAGTGTTGTCAGTATTTATTGTGGATATTCTGCTTGGTTGGTTTGAATATATTATACTATATTGACTGACTTATTAGACCTGGTTATCCTTCTGTGTTATGGTTTAGATTTTATTATTATTGTTGATGTTATTCTTTTAAAGAGGATCTAGGGAATACATTCCTACCCTGTTGAGAGTAGTATTCTTATAGTTTTGGTATATAGAAGAGCTAAAATATATGTTTGGTCGATGTATAGAGATCTTTGACCTTTCTTTTCTATTGGATGGCTGTGGGGAAATCTAAGAAGTTTTAAGGTTTGCCTATCCAAAACTGGGACTGTTTTACTTCTTTGCTTGTTGTGAAGTATTTGTGAGTCGCTAAAGCGGAAGAGTTTTAGTATCATATCATTTCATGGCCTGTTCTTCTTCACTGGGAGTGTGATGCTGGGATTAATTGGTGTTCTGGAAATTTAATTTATTAACTAGGCCTTGCTGAGGGTAGATTAGGAGGTTTTCCAGGGAGATGGAGTTTGACTGGAGACTGGTCATTTTTTCAAGTTCATGTATGAGGAGATCTTGGTGGTCTATGTTTTATTTGTGTGTATATCTAAAAACGTGTACATGTTTAGTCACGCTCTGTGTGCATATTTAGACACCTGTGTTTGTGTGTATTTGTAAATATGTGTACATGTTGAGTTACATTCTTTGGGCATATATGGACATCTTTATTGTATAGTTAACTTCAAAGATATGGAAACAAGTGAATAAGAAAACATTTCTGAGATGGAATCAGTATTCTCATAAAAACTGTAGTTTGTATTCTTGAAGATGTTAGTTTTACTGGTTTGAGTCTTTGAGAGACCCCACTTTGGTTCCCTAGTATGTTATTTCTCGTCGGAATAGCTTGTAAAACTATAATGCTATTGATATCTTGCGAATACCTATTGAGGTCAATACAAACTGTTGCCTCCTCTGTAAACATCTTCGCTTCATTATTTAGTGGCTTTAGATGTTTTCACATTTTGAGGTGTTTTGTATACTGGTCTTATTTTGGTTGTCACAGTCGATGTTTGCTACTGTAGTGGGTTTCATTTTTACCATCTGGAACTGGAAAACCTTATTTTCCCAAATGGAGTTGTTTTTTATACTGGTCTTATTTTTGGTTGTCACAAGTTGATGTTTGTAACATGTTTCCTTTGATAATAATTAGCATCTGTCTGCTTATCTGTGTCCCTTTCTTTCCCTCTTCTAGCAATTTTCTTTCACAGATATGATAAACAAGATTTTTGAGTTCCAATTTTAATTTAAGATTCACTCCCTCCATCCTGATTTAAGTATCCTGTTTGTTGAATATAAGTGATGTAGCGAATCATAAATTATTAATTTAAAGAAGAAAAAAACGTTTAATTTCTATCTATAAATTTGAAAATAGATAACTAGTATTATGTGCTTACGAAGCAGAGTTATCAAAAATTCATTTTTAAAATTATTGACATGTTTATAAAGCTAAAAGAAGTTATGCAGAAGGGGACAGAATTAAGGACGGAAGATCTTGAGTCTGTCCGCTTGTACACTTCGTAGCTCCTGGTTGTATCTTTTACTATATCATGTTTCCTGTTTTATTTTTCGTAGTCTCTTCAGATGTAAATAAATTTATATCTCCGCATGTCGCTAGTGCGTCTATTATCTGTTATAATGTTACATTTTTATAACTAATTTTTGTAATTTGATAATAAGCTCAATCTGTTTATGCAGCTGTGCGAGTTGTCCTTCCAGAAAACAGGGTATTTGAGGAATCCGTTTAATGAGAACCTACCAGTGAAGGTACTACTCGAGTATCTTGTCACCCTTACTTTCTTAAATTCTGGTTTACATCGTTCAATTTGGTTTCTTTATTCGCCTTTCTTTAGTGGAGTATTTTAGGGCATATAGTCCAGAACTGATCTTAAGCATGTTGCATGAAGTTCTTATAATTAATAGACACTATTTATTTTTAATAAGTTGTACATGCTCGTTAGATGTCTACTTCTAATAGCACAATGTAAAATATCATCCTTTTTTTAATGACTGTGACCAATATAACATTTAGCATTGCTATAAGGAAAATATTTTAAAGTTGGTTACTGCTACTTAGCCATACCAAGTCATCCATCGAGAAGTCTTAGCAGCTGAGTTGTTGCATTCTCCTTCATACCTTTGGATAAATAGTCATACTAATTATATTAGTTGGGTAAGTGAAATTTATTGAGCCTGGTTGTAGGCCAATCATTCGCTTTGAATCAATCAGGTAAGGTTATGGTTCACTTCTTATTAAGAGCATTCTGTTCTAAGATTCTGAACAATTTTATAATTAAATGATGTTTTTATAGCTGACAGATAAAAATTCCCTTCATAATTTTTGATAATAATCATACTAATTAATCTAGTTGGGAAAGTGAATTGAGCCTTGTTGTTATAGGCTACTCGTTCGTTTTGTTACAATTATGTAAGGTTATGGTTCAGTTCTTATCAAAGAACATTCTATTCTAGATTCTGTACAATTTTATAATTCCATGATGTTTTTTTAGCTGACAGATAAAAATATAATATTTTTCTTATTTATTTCTGCAGTAATTTGAAATATTCTACTTAGCTTGGACTGTTTGAAACCTTCTTCTTCTTACCTATGTATGTTTTCGGTATGCAGAAAATCATGGCAAATATTATATAGAAATGATCTTTTATTGTATCGAATGTATGTACTTATATCTTATGTGTGAGTTTTATCTATTGTATCATGATATCAAAAATAAGAAACATATTCTCTTAAATTATCTACTTGCAAAAGAGTTTTTTCTTTGCAAGAGACTGAAATGCATTTGTCCAAAACTCCAATATATATATATATTTATATTTATATATGGGAGGCGATCAAGGGGCATCAACATAAGACACTTTTATGTAAAAACGCTCCAAATAAAGATTTGATTAATGCAAATCTCCACAGTTTCACGAGGGGAAGATAAATATGCGTCTTGTTTTTTTTTCGAGATGTATAATTGCATGTATTGAATTTTTAAATTTTACCTTAATTTCCAAAACATGCAATTATACATCTCGAAAAAAAAACAAGACGCATATCTGTCTTCCCGTTGTAAAACCGTGGAGATTTGCATTAATCAAATCTTGATTTGGAGCGTTTTTGCATAAAAGTGTCTATGTTGACGTCCCTTGATCGCCCCCCTTTATATATTTATATATATGTAATTGACTAATTGTATATTACTTTAATTTGACGACACCTTCTCTCTAAACTCAATTCCTATATCCGCCTGTGATCATTGTAACCTTTTAGTCATTTAATTTACAGATCAGTAGAGACTGCCAAGAGCTGGAGCCTTCTATTGGAGAACAATTAGCTTCATTGCTCTTTCTTGAGCCAGATAGTGAACTCATGGTAAAAAGTTTCCTCCCTTCTTCACATATTTGTAATCTTAGTTTGAGATATGAATCAAATTACCTAGTTGCTTCGGTAAGATTTTGCGTTTGTAGGTGGGAAGAACTTATAAGGTAGGTTCTTTGTGGTTAGTAGAGAACATTAGTTTATAGCTCGAGTTTTCTGAATCTCTTTTCGAAATTGGAAAATCCCAGAAAACATAGCTAGAATTATCATCTATGTAGAACCTGTCAAACAAACCTCTTTTTCGAGATCATCTTTTCAAGTTCAAAAACTTAGCCAAAAGTACCGAGATATGCAGTGGTTTATCCTTCTTGTCTATGTAGAGAATCTTTTACGGCTTCTATGTTTTGTTTTCTATGGCTATGATGATTTTATATCTGTAGGGGGTTCAAGCTTCCTTCAAGCTAGAACTGTAAGCATTGATCTAGTTTTATCTTTTTTCTTCTTATGCCTAGTGAAAATTGTTCAATCAGGGTACATGAAATTATGACCAAGAATGTTTTGAATTGGTCCTACTTTCTTTCTGTTTTGACAAACCAGCTTAATTGATCACTATATGTTGTTGATATTAATTGAGTTGGAGGGACTTTCGCTGTAAGTAGGGGTCATGGACAACCTGAGATTCTTGTATGATGATTAAGTTTTGCCATACAAGAAAAGAATCGCGCATTTGCCTCTATCTATGAGATCCATTAGTCAGATTTAGTTGTTCTTTGCGGAGCGAAGAGTCTCTTCTTTAACAGCCTGGTCTTTCTATTTTTTATTCCCAATAAGAAAAAAGAAAGTAGGAGCATATCTGCCCTTCATAGTTTATAATTACTTTATAAGGTTTTAGTTAGATTTATGAAGTGTAATTTAATCCTTACCTTTTATCCGTTTTCAGTGTAGAAATTATGCTTTAATCCTACTTTATTTTCACATTATAGGCAATCGCGCTTGCAGCGGAGTCAAAGAGAGAAGAGGAAAAAGCAAAGGGTGTAAATCCCGAAAATGGGACGGAGAACCCAAACATTGTCACATTTGACGACAATGAAGAAGAGGAAGAAGAAGAAGATGACGAAGAAGAAGAGAGTGACGAGGAGGGTTATGGGCCTGGGCCCATGGGTCAAGGAGGGATGGGTCGAGGTGGGATGATGTGGCCACCTCTCCCACATATGCCTCGTGGGCCCGGTCCAATGCGTGGATTTCCTCCAATGATGATGGGCCCCGACGGTTTTCCCTTCCCGCCACGCCCTTTTGTCCCGTTTGGCCCTAGATTTCCTGGTGATTTTGCGGGACCCGCAATGTTCCAAGGTCGGCCACCTTTCGGGATGGGTCCCGGTCGAGCTCCGTTTATGGGTCCCCTCAGAGGTGGTCGGCCACCTATGGGCGTGAACCCAATGTTTCCGCCGCCACCCTCACAGCAGATCTCTAACCGTCCGTTTAGGAGGGGTCAGGGTAATGATAATAGAAGGGGGGAATTTCAGCCAGGTATAATTTATTGACATTTTGAAAATTTTCAAGAATTTTCAACCTTTCTTTCATTTTTGTCCCTTGTTTGACTGCAGCTTAGAAGCTCAGTTTATTTGCTTTTTACTTAAAGCTAGACTTCATTTAATTAATCAGTTTAAGTCCTTACTTATCTGTTTTTTTCTTTTACCCAAATAAGCTAGAAGGTTTAAGCTTGAATGAATTTAGCTTTTTCCAGAACCTCAGTAAAATTCAGCCTATTTTCTTGGAAGCTGCAGGCAACTCAACTCTTAGTCACATGTACTATTGAATTAATATAATATGAAATTGGTAATGCCACCAAATTAGGGTGGGCTCTCTGACGTCCTCCTTCTTTAACTATGGAGGCTCCCCTCGCTGTTCGGCATCGTATACTGTCAATTTAGATCATATACTCCAAAATTACATGACTAGCCTATCATTGCTATTAAAGGCTCTAGTTTGTAGTGTTTGCTAGTTTTTCTTAGTAGTAATGAAGATATAATGCAGGTTCCGATCAGGGCAAGGGTGAAGAACCAGGTGTTATGGAAACAGAATCACGTAAGAAAAGTACCAATAATCAAGAAGATCATATTGGTACGGGAAGCAGCTATAGAAATGATGAGAGTGAGAGTGAGGATGAGGCACCAAGAAGGTCAAGGCATGGGGAGAGTAAGAAGAAGAGACGAAGCTCTGAGGCAGATGCTAATGCTGGTTCTGATCAATAAACCTAGTAACGCGTATCTAATTTTCATATCTTCAGGGCCGAGTTTCAAAATCCGGATTTACTCAACAGATTTGTTATGTGAAATTTTCTTCAATTTTTAAAAACATTGGTGAATTTTGATACTCTCTTAATTTCACCTTTGTGTTGTAACTGAAATATTTTGGCTATTATTTAACTTCATTACAAGTGTATATTATAGTTGAAGCAGAGTATTAGACGAATAGGTAGGGTAATTTTTAGATGACGTTATTTGGTATTTTGGAAATGTGGATATAACATGTATTTGACTTACTTTTAATTCTGATATTATGGATGGCCAGTGAAGACTTGAGAGGATGGAATACTGGGTTTTATTATACTAGTCGACTAATTAGCTGTGTTTACTTTGTTTTCTTGGTTCAATTTATTCTAGTATGTTTCTTTTGTTGCTTGGCTTAACTTCGTACTTGTTAGAATTTTTACGTACACTAATGTGCCCTTAGATGTGAAAATTTTACACCTATAATTACTATTCTTCACGTTTTGTAATTCTTTAGGACCTCATATTCTAATGTCATATGAGTTTGTAATACATCATGCGTCTGATTCTTGATTTGAATCATCTTACATGTCCTATAGCAAGAGTAAAATTAACACAACATTCTAGTATATGAAGAGAAGCTCCATTCTAGTTGTAAACTAGTTGAGATGAATAAGCTGAACGAGCTTATAAAGTTCGATTTAAGCTCGATAAAGTTCATGACACGTTAAAAAACGAACACCAAATTTTCAAAATTTTCATGTCCCAAGAAATAATCATGAATTCCAAGTTTAATCAGGAACAACTCTTTTAGCAGATGAAACGGAGACGTTCAATCCGAATAATTACTAGTAATAAGTAGATACATAGGTCTTATTCTTTTTGGTAGCATATAGGAGTATAAAAGACTTAAACTGATACTATTTAAACTTTGCCCGATACTCATGCAAACTTATAATAGTCAGAAGACAACATAACATAGTAGTTAAATTTTGAAGAACCAAAATATCAAAAGCTTCAACTGTTTTCGAGAGTTAATTCGTTTAAGTTTTCATCTGGCCTCAATACAAAATTCATAATTTTTATTTGTTTTTATATTTTCATTTGTGTTTAAAATACAAATTATTGACTTCTAGTAACAGATTTTACTTCAAAAATTAAGATTTTACGTTTAAATAAACTTCTACATGTAAAATATAGATTATTAACTCAAAACTCATGATTTTCATTTGTTTTTAAAATACAAATTATTGACTTCTAGTAACTGATTTTACGTCTAAAATTAAGATATCGGGTTTAAATAAACTTCTACATATAAAATATAGATTATTGACTCGTACAAATACAAATATTAACGTTTTATTTATTTTTCTATTTTAATTTGTTTTTATATTTTAGGATAAAACTTAAATAGATTGTATGTTTTAACCTTCACTTAATAAAATAAAAGATAAAATTTTTGGAGCAAAGTAGTAAAATTACCCTTTCATGTGACAAAAAAAAAACTGTTTTCTTATCTCTTCCCTCCAACAGTGAACAGAGTGAGTGAAAGGTAGAGATAGAAAGAGAGAGAGAAAAAGAAACATATAATACATAAACGAAATGAGTTGTTCAATTCCCATGTCCATTTCATTGAAACCATATAACACTTGTCTTCTATTTGGTGAACCTTTAATCTCAAAACCCCTTTGTTTTTCTCAGAGAAAAGCTTATTCTAAAACTAAGGCCTCACTTTCTACCTCAAAAGATTTTGTTTTGAAGAGTTTCAGAGAGCAAAACGCTCTCAAGGTCTAACTCCTTTTACTTTTCGATACAAATGTGTGATTATTGATTGTGTAAGCCCATTCAAGAAGGCCGCATTTCCCGTCTTTATAAACTTTTTTTAGTTTCCATCTTGCACTTGTTAAATATTCTTATTACTCCCTTTGTCTCATAAAAATAGTCTACTTCGATTTTCGTGAATATTTAGAAATATTTGTTAGATTTAGTTGGAGTAATAAATATGTGTATCAATTCTCAAATACAATCTTGAAATAGTAATGGTATTCATGATTTGCAAAAAAACAATGCTCATTAATTAAGGGTATTTGATGAATTTTATTTTATTTTAAAGTCAAACTAGACTATTATTTTGAGACGGGGTCAAAACCAAATTGGACTATTATTATGGGACGGAAGGAGTATTACCGGGGACAAAGTAGATATAATTAAAAGATCATAAGTTCAAAAGTTTAAACATGCTTGTATTGTTCATTTGCTGCCGTGCTACTGTTGCCAATTGCCATAATATCTAGAATTTAGCATTGGTTAGATTTACCACTGTGATTTTGAGAAAAAAACAGCTTACTCAAATTCATCCATTATGTGAGTTTATTGTTTGCTTTAAAAAGTTCAGCTGTCCACTCGCAACCTATATAAGTTCCAAATTCTAAAACCTAACACAATATAAAGTTAGATAGTTTAGTAAAATATGGGATTTGGAAACTAGTAATTGTTGTTTAGTGAATTTGCGCCAATTTTGAGATAGGGAAGTGTTTGATAAGCTGTTTGGATAAACCACTTTATCGATTATGGATCGATGACTTGCATATTTTGCACTGATAAGAAAACCGAAAGAGAGAGAAAAAGAAAAAAGTTCCCTCTTCTGTTGTGGAGAGAATCGGAAATTCTTAAGAAATATGGAACTTTTTTTCTTCATTATCTTATGATTAGACAAGGTCTGAATATACATTCACAGGAATGATATTTTGTGCACTCTCTCTGCAGTCCCAAAGTAGTGACTAAAGACTTGCATATTAAAAAGAATTGTTTGAATTGCAGATTATCTCTGGCTTGCAAAACTTTTGCTTGGACAATGTTGCTTCTGTTGTTACTGCTGCTGACAAGGTTTGTCTTTCTCAAATTTTGTTATCTACTCTTTACAAATACACCATTCCAGTATATTTACTGTGTATGTATCAGATGTGTAGAGGATAATATAACATATTTTCTATATTTACGGTTTAATCGTTGGCTTTTTTCCTAGATTTTTTACTTTGGGTGCATTATGTTAGAGAATGTCTTGATAGCTTGTGAAAATTTCATATGTTTTTAGAGGAAGATAAACTACGAACAAGTATCTTTTACATTTTGTTAATCGACAATGATCGCATTCTAACACTTACTTGCAACACAATGTAGGCAATAATCTCCATCATTTTATTTTAATGCATGAGGGCCTCTATAAATTAAATCTTTCTCTAGCTACCAATTTATTTTTTCCCTTGGTTTCCGTGAATTGATTAATAAACAGGGTGGAGCAACTCATGTGGATATTGCTTGCGATCCAGAGTTGGTGAAGCTTGCGACTAGCTTGACAACTATCCCGGTAAAGCCACTCTTTCAAATTTGATTATTCGTCCATTTTCCTAAAAATGGACCACTTCGGGTACATCTGTTCACTTTTGGCTTGTGGAAATAAATTTTGTTTATTTTTCTAAATTTGACATATTCTGGTATAATGGTGGTCTTGGTTCTTCTGTTGCTTCACTCCACTTGTATAATAGGATTTTCTCATTTAGGGAAGTATTAAATTTGAAAAAAAAACAATCATCTTTTTGGCATCGAGGTTAAGGACTTAGCCAATGGCTAATACGTGGTTATTATTCGTACGATTTGACATCTTGTGAAATAGCATTCTCAAACTTCTGTAAAAAATTTCAACAGCTTCAGCAAATTCAAGCAACCTTATTTTAGCAACATAAAAATTCTATAGATCTCATATATTGCAAGTCCTGCACTTCATTAGTTATGTGTTTAACTTGTAGGTTTGTGTCTCTTCAGTTGATCCAGCATTATTTCCAGCTGCAGTTGAAGCAGGAGCATTGATGGTTTGTTCAGCAACATTGACTATAATAGAAATAAATAAATTCTAACAGTTTGCTATATCAAACCATAAATGAAATTGCATTTAAATGAATAGAATTTGTCAAAGTTGAAAAAACAAGTCATTAATGTAGGATTGTTCAACAATCAACATGCCTTCACATCAGCAAGTAAGATTTTTGGGTTGAACAAAGTATTTCTATCAATTTCTCCTTGTCTGAGCTCGAATGTGTTTAAGAAATAAAAGTTTTCAGTCCTCCACTTTACATCTTGTCTATGAGACTTCCGCTAACATAGTCTACCGTTTATGTTTCAGCATGTATCACGTCGATCTGTCCTGATATAAGCTTACAATTCTAGCGGATATCGTTTTGAGGAGCTATTTGATAATATTTTGTCGAAGTAAATGATAGTTTAAGCATTAATAATGCAAAATTATGTCCTAATTTAAGCCAAAGTTTTCTGAAACACACAATAGAGAAAAACCAGGATATTTGATGTCAATGGGGAAAATATGTTTCGTTAGGCCTATTAAAGAAGGTGTAAAGAACAGGAGAAAAGTGAAACTTTTAGTAATATTAGAAAGTGAAGAACTTAAAAAAGAAGAATACATATTGTTAATTTACTTTGTTCTCACAAAGAATTGATAACTGATGCAGGTAGAAATTGGAAACTATGATTCATTTTACGAAATGGGAATACTATTCACACCAGAGCAGGTATCTAATTATCTTTTTCACTCGCCAAATTGATTGTAATATGTATTTATTCTTGAAAAAGATTTGGACAATGAAGGAGAAAACAGCTCCATTGGCGGAAGTAACTGTTTGTAACATTCTGTCTTTCTTTTTTTATAATTTCTGAAAAGTAATGAAGAACTAGATAAACATTTTAACGTTCTAATAAGGCAGTTCTTCATTATTTTACTGTGTAGCACTTGGTTGGACCTCAGTCATATATTTACAACTATATCGATTCCCTCAGTCAAAATGTCTGCGTATTTTGCTTAAAAGCTGCAATCAAATGAACCCTACATATAAACAGTGAAAGTTCTGAGGATTTTTCTCTTACTCCAATTAATTTTTTTGTACAGATTATAAATTTGACAAAAGAGACGAAGAGAATTCTACCAAATGTGACGTTATCAGTGACTGTGCCTCACACACTATGCCTACCAGATCAGATTAGGCTTGCGGAACAATTGGAAAATGAAGGTGTCGACATTATCCAAACTGAAGGTGGAAAATGTTCCAACCCCTCTAAGGCTGGTGTTCTTGGCTTAATCGAAAAGGTATTGCATATAGTATCTGCTTAGAAATACATCTTCAAACATTTATTATCTTTAGCTATAATTAACTTTGTTACGGCTTCTTGTTGTTTAGAAATTAACGAAAGCTCTTTATACACTCTTGGGAGGCATTCCACCTGTCCTATTAGTATTTGTGTAATAATTTGGCGTCGAAAAAAAAACTTTCAAATTTTTGCGTTTTTTCCTCCTGAAGCTCGATTTTGGTGCTTTTTTTGTGTTTTGGTAAAAAAACATAGGCATACTTTCTCTTTGAGCAAATGCGCATTTTATGGGCCTTTGAAGCGCTTTTTATTAACTTCTATACACACATTGACTCATATTTATATCTAAAATTTGATATATTTTCATCCCATACTTTCTTCCGCATCTTCTAACTAAGAAGATTTTCTTATAGTTGTAGTTGATTACATATGCCCTTGCTTGGTTGCAGGTTTTAAGCTCAGACTTTTTGTCTTAAAAGCTAGAAATTAATCAATTATATAGTTGAGTAGCTTAAAGCTGCACTTCTGTTTTCGGGCCTGGAAAGCTAGAAGCTCTGAGCTGGACAAACCAAGCACTTTTCTCTCGCTAAAAAATCCAGCTAATTTGCTTAAAAATTGCTGCCAAACATGTCCATACTCTTCCTATCCAAATTTTTGACACATACTGAGTGCACATAGGACATGTTGAATCCATTAACAATACATTTTTATATCGTATCTTGTCTTGCTGGCCATGTGGTGTCTCTTCTTGTTCGACAAATATCATGCCAGTAAATTCGTTACTTGTACCGAGCATTTGTAATTGTTGTACCTAGTGTGTAGCCATATTGATTATGAAAATTCTGATTGATTTGTGACTTTACTATTTAAGGCGACCCCGACACTAGCATCGGCGTATTCAATTTCAAGAGCTGTTAAAATACCGGTGATGTGTTCATCTGGACTAAGTGCCGTCACAGCACCTATGGCCATCACTGCTGGGGCTGCTGGTGTGGTATGTAACTGATATAATAAAAATAATAATTTGTTTTCTTATTGATTATTCGATTTATCTCAACTTTAAATTCATAAATCAATATTGTATTATACTTGGTTGCAGGCTTGCATAATTTTTGCTTCAGTTGTACTAAAATTAATTTTCCAGGTTAATTATGCAGTTATTTTTATGGTAAACTACACCAATGGTCTGTATACTTTGGGTGTATTTCCTATTTGGTTCCTACAGATTGCAACACCCTACTTTGGTTGAAATATCTATATGGTCATTAGAGCATTAATTGGAGCAATTTTCTTATAGTTTGAAGAAGCTATGTCAATTGTCCTCATATTTGAGTAAGTTACACGTATAGTGTAATGACCCGGTCCTCTGACCAGACCGCCACCATCTGCTGCTTCTTACTACCAATACTGTCCGCTTTGGCTCAATTTCGTCCTCGCTTCTTGGGCCGCACGGCTTTAAAAGGCCTTGGTGGTAGTAGTAAGAAAGAAGATACTTTTACCTTATATACCATATAGGTACTACATATCTAGACGATGTGGGATAGCTCACTTCTCTTTACCACGGTATTTTTCTACGAAAATCCGGGTTCTTACATATAGTCCCCATGTATAATACCATTGGTTCCTGTAGGAACTTGGAAGAGACCAGCGATGTAACTTATGCAAACTTTAGTGACCAACTGTGTTGTAGTTCAAACCATGAGGACCAACATATTGTATTTTAAACTATAAGGAGGCCACTAGAAATGTCACTGGAACTGTTTTCATGTATGCAAGTAATACATTTGCATTTCTGTGATTGCAGGGTGTTGGCTCGGCAATTAACAAGCTAAATGATGTTGTCGCGATGATCGCAGAGGTTCGCAGTATCGCGGATTCGATAGGCCTCTCTTCTAGACAACCAATTTATTCTCAAGAGAAATCAATGAGGGTGTAAGCATGTATTTAAGTTGGATATATGTCTCTTATGATAGTATTCATGTCATGTTGGTGTAGAATTTTACTAGGGTAATGCAAATTAAGACTCTAGTTTATGGAATAACTTGCCATATACGATCGAATTAGATTTTGCCTCGGTCTGTTTAGATAATGCTTATTCCTTATAATTTTCATTCACTTTCTAGTTGGTAAAATGATTTTGCAAAAGAGAAGTTTTTTGTTAAATTTTCGTTAATAACTTGGGAAAATAAACTAATAGAAGGTTATAACAAAATAGTATAGTAAAGTACAAGAAATTCAAAAACGAGCAAATGAGTTTTTCATTGTACCATATTTTGGCATACAAAGCTGTGTTGATGAAGTTCTTTGGCTTGCTAAAAGGCAAAAAGCCTATAAATATTCGTTGTTGAAGGTAAAAAAAAAAAAAATACTCTTGGAGAATAAAAGGGTAAGGTAATAGGAATATACTTTATTAGTTAAATATGCAATGGAAAACTGTGTAACAGGAAGGACGTCTATGATATTCATATCCAGCGAGCCCTATTTTTAATATCGCATTAGCGGATTTCATATCTATCCCCATTAACAAAACTCGAATCCTGCATCTCTTACTTGATAGTACGGGCTCGAGCCCACTAACTATTCCTATTCGGTTATATCCAATAACTAACATCGAGTATATCTAATTAAGACTCTTAAAACTTATGCTTGGGGGGTTGAAATATTCCCAGAGAGAACCGATTTTTCACAATCCTTTTTAACAAAAATTACTGATTTTAGCCTGTCAGCACGTCACATTAAAAAAAGAAATCAATATAATTTTATGCGCCTCTCATACAGGTATCGTAACTGTGCTTAGCGAATTGATATAATTAGGACCGTAAATAAGATGAGCTTTTGGTGGAATCGTTCGTATTCAGCTCGGTTAATGTTCGGTTCATGTTACTTCATTTATAAATGAACACGATAATGAACAATAATATAACGTTCGTTTATTAAATGAACTGAACATGAACATGTCTCTGTTCGGTTTGCCTAATCTCTAGGTTCGTCTAAACTCGTGTTCGTGTAGCTATATATAAAATTTGATAAAATAAAAAAGTAAATTTATTAATGATATTACAAAAACTAATATCACTACACAATTAATAAACTTATTTATGCTATAATAATATAAATGATATGTTTGTATTATTTCAAACTTATTATGATAATTTATATCATCATATTATAAATACAGTCACCGATTTTATCGTTAAGCGTTCAATTTGTTAAAGTAATCATACGTATGTAAAAAAGAATTTACATACTATATAAATTTAAAGTTACATGTGAACTAATTTAGAACTAGTTTATCCTAGTTAACAATATAGTAATATATGATACAACTAAAATATATTTTAAAAAAAAAAATTTCTTTTTTCAATTATTGAATGTTTTGGAAGAAATTAAATGTTCACGAACAACTCGTGTTCGACTCGTCAAATGTTCGGTTCATTTTCGTCAAATGTTCGTTCGTATTTAAATAAACATAAACCGAACATGAACAAGGATTTTAGTTCATAAACTGAACATGAACAGAGTCTTGTTCGGTTCGTTTTGTTTCATTTACAAATCTAGGTACATGTAGCTGGTAACAAGCAAGACATACCTTTAAATATATGTATATATTTATTTGCACCCTAATTCATGCACTTAGTTGAAACAATTTCTTGAATGCATTTCGTTTCGCGAAAAAGTTCTCGAGTGAATTACTTTTCCTACATGGATCGGGTGGCAGCTCCTTTACGTTGCCTGCTTGCGGAACTTCTAGGTCACAAGGAATTACCGGCTCATTATCAGAAATAGTTCGGTTCCTTCGTATATAATCCCATTTATCTTGGAGAAGGTAGAAAAACGTCATCACAAATATCTGAAAACTGAAAAGCACCACCAAGGGTCTTCTACTTTTTGATGTTCTTTTTTGATAAGCTTGTAAACCTGTGTAGATGTTGAAAATTCCCAACAGAGAAATTAATGTCCCAAGTGCCCAATGAACAATGTACCATAAACTCCTAGCCTTACTCCCCCTGATACAAAATAAAATGAAAATCAGTACTTTTATATAAGAAATCTGAAAACAATCCGCACTATAAAAAAAAAACCCAAATAACGACGGGATTAGTGACGGTATTTTTTGTTACGAGCTTATTAACGACGGTTTTTACGACGGCTTTGTGACAGTTTAGTCAATTTGCGACAGATTTGTGACAGCTTTTTAAATTAGCGACAGACTTGTGACAACTTTTGACTCTCACTAAATCAAACATTATTTTGTAATGTCGGCAAGTTCAAGAATTAGTACTAAGAACCGTTAGCATAATATTAGTAGAATGAGATTATTCTGGGTGTATCCGAAATAATTGATATATGCTAATAACTCATAAATAATAGTCCAATTTATATGAACGAACAACTGTATATCTATATGGATAAAAATCATAAAATGAAAAGGGAAATAGTCGAAAATGCAGGCAAAAACCTAAAAAATAAATTACCTCAGAGGACGACGAAATCCGATCAAGGCTTGAACCCAAATTGCAGCATATAGAACTAAGCCTATCCTTTGATGATGATTGTTAAATGAATTCTCAAAATTTCTTATTGAAAGGACCGCTCCAGCAGTAGCAAGAAGAACTGAGATAGTCTATTTAACAAAAAATAAATAAAAATTATTACAATATTTTGTCTACACAAGCAGAATTTAATATGTAAACAAGTATTTATTTATTGGAAGCCTAATTTCCTGAAATCTTTTGTATTACCAACTAGCTCCTTTAACAGTAATAATTTAATTAACTGTGTACACGTATTTTCATTTCAGTTTGACAAGCTATTTTTAAAGTTTAATAATCATTTTGGTTAGCTTTTTCTACAAGTAGAACATGACATGTTTGCTTACCTACCCCGTTCTCTGAAAAAGAACAAAACATGACATGTTCGTTTATCATGGTTATAACTTATAGGGCACTCAATTTACTTTGGAACACAATCAATAAATTCTACTACTAAAATGCTCTGTAGGGATATATGTGAAAGTTACATGATATACATGCGTTAATTGTAATAATGTACTATATATATAGCACTCAGTTTACTTTCCAACATAATCATCAATAAACTAGTACTAAGGGTAAATGTTTCTAGTGAGAAAAAAACGAATAGCTAGAAATATTGTGCATAAAGTAGTATCATGAACATCTACTTGAGATAGTCAAACTTGTTTCAATTCAATATTTGTACGTAACCTTATGTACAATATTACACATACTTTTTTCTTGCTGAAGTGATATTTTATTGTCGTAAATGATAAAGTTCATTACTTACACCACACTTGACAGTTGACACTATCCACGTTGTCAATTCATAATGACCAAACAACATGTAACATAATTAAATTGGGTTTAATTATTTTGGACACAATTGATGACTCAATTTTTACCAAATTTGTTTAATTGAACTAAATTTATAGTTTGATCTGTTTTAATGATCAACCGTTACATTTTTTGGATGGAAGCCGTTTTAAATTTACAATTTAGTTCGTATAATTTAAAATTTAACGATAAACGCTTAAATGTAAAAATTACACAATTATATAAAAAAAACACTTACATAAAAGCTTGAAAATTATTTTAAATTACACACTTATTTAAAACATATGTATTTAAGTGACTTGCACAATTAGTATATTAATGAATGCAAATACAAAACGCCATGTGAAATCTATAATTTGGGTTGGTATAAATATATCTTTACAAAACCAATGAATTGAAAGCATAATTACTAACAACTCAATTTTAATAATTTATCATTTTTTTTCACTTATTCACATATAGATAAATATATAGACTAAAGTGAAGACTTGTTCATATCATGCTATATAAATAAATTTGGATCTAATAAACTTAATTTCGCATGGGTTCTATCTAATTAGACTTTTATTTTCTTTTTACATGGTACTACTCACTCAAAAAAATCATATGTATTTAATAAGTTTAATAGTGAACTTAAATAGCAAAAAAGAAAGAATTAGCTTATTTTTATTAATTTGTTATTTGATAGTTTTATATCATCTTTAAATTTGCATTTATAAAACTTACATTTTTTTTTAATTTACATATATGAGAATGTAACTATTCCGATTCCAAAAAATATAAATATTTATAACATATGTTCTAAAAAAAACCATTGAATTACAAAAAATTAGGCACTTAATAAAATATAGTCCAAAATCCAGGAAATGAGTCCTGCAATCGGCTCTACTAAATTGCAAGTGTGTAATTTTCTGTATAAATGTATAATTAAAAATAAGTAATACATTTTCATATAAGTATTTTTATATAAGTATTGTAATTTTTATAATTTTCAAGCGTTTTTTATAAAATTTTAAACTACACAGACTAAACTGTAACTTCAAAACGGTTTTCATTCAAAAAAATATAACGGTGAATCATTAAAACAATCAAAACCCTAAATTTAAGTCACTAAAATAAGTTTTTTAAAAGTTGACCCACTTATAGTAAAAGTGTCCAAAACACATGATATTAAATTCAATAATTAAGCTTGCTCTATTTTCGTTTCCATCCTTTATAATAGGTTGTCGTTGTGAGTGTCACATGCAGTTCTGAACATACCATCCCGGCTATCATAACCTTGAATTTTTCATAATCCTACTGACTATACCGTCAACAACCCTTAATTATGTGGATGATTATCTTTAGAGTCTTAGTGGACCATATTTATGGTTTATTATAACATTGCAGACCATCCATAAAGATAAAGATAAAGTTAAAGTATATACGTTATGATTATGTTCCTAAAAAAAGATCTAATTAATCTCTAATTATACTAGCATTTTAAGACAATGAGATCAACATTGATCTGATCTCAAAAAGTATAAAACTTCATTATGGAAAACTTACCCGTAATTAAAAATATGATATCTTTATCCTACAGTATTTGATCAATTTGCAATTATGGATGAATAAGACAAAACACTGAATTTAGAGTAATCTGCGATAGAAGTCGTGTTAGAACAACCGACATGTGCACTGCATGCATATTTACTCTTGCAATATAATCAAAATATGCTTTTTAATTTTATTATAATTTACAATTTATACAAAACTTCAGACGTCCGACTCGATCATAATCTTTTTATACTTTATATTAAGTAACCAGATCAAACAATAAACAGAAGAAAATGAACAAATATAACGTGATATGAATGTTAATTTTTCCCTTTCCGATAAAAAAACAAGCAGAGATAGAAGGTAAAACCTGGAAAATAGCATGGAAATAGAAGAAAATTTTAACCCATCTCCTGCATTTGTTTATATTGGACATTCTAATTGTAATTATCCCAAGAGGCATTAACAGGCCAATTGATGCCCATAATAAAATACCATGAACTTCAATATCATTTGGCATACGATGGCTCCCCTGCAGTTAAATAAAATAATAAGTGGAAAACTAGTTTATTTATCACCATGCAGGAGAAGAGACTAGTAGTCTTGTTTGTTCCAGCTATCAGGTATTTTTTCTTTATAATTAATAAGATGCACTGTTTGGTTGATCAACTTAGAAACTCAATTTTTTCTCATTAACTGATAAGGTATAAGTTTTATGCTTCATTGAACCAAACGTATTATCGAATTAAATCATATATGTAAGCCATCAAATTTGCTTAAGAGTTTGATCCTAAGCAAGCTTGAAGGGTTGTTACCTTAGTATTTTTAAGCAGAAAATCTTATCTTTAGCTTAAGTTTTGTATAGCCATTTAGATGGATAAAAAATTGAAAAAAATAAAGCTTAATGGTACACACAATCGTTAAGCAGCTTAAAATATAAGAAAAGAAAAAATGAGTTTTATAAGGACAAGCTTCGAAAGCGAGCGAGGAAGAGATACCACATTAATCACTCACCATTTGCTTGATTATCTTCATTCTCAGAAGCTTAATTAGTACCAGTTTCTCCAAGTTCAATCCAGCTAGATGGTGATGAATGAATAACAAGAGTTCGATTATCTATTTGGAAAACTTCATTTTAATCATTTTAAGAGCTTTTCATGTGTACATACACTTGTATTCTCAAAGATGAGTGCTTATGTGACCCCCTTTTCTTTTTCAAAAAAGTAGTTTGTTCATTTCAGTTTTTAATCATTTCCATCTTAAAGTTGAATTACAATATAATAGTAAATTTATAAAAAGTTATTCTATGTCAACTAATTTCTATACATTATATACTCAAATCTATAAAGCACTGTTTTCAGCAATTGTATTATCTTTCGTAAAAAAAAATAAAAATTTGTCTGGTTGAGCTTTATAGGATCAGGGACTTCACTGCAGGGAAGTGCCTACATTTCGTTGTTGCTGCGGAGTGATTATACTAATAATCTACAATCTTTGATAATTGTTTTTTCGCAATTTCTTGTAAGGTTGCGGAAAATTTATCAAGTATATTGATGTTTCATAATCACTAACTTGATGGTATAAATTCAGTTTGATGATTAGTTTCGATATAACATGTTGCGGTTTTGTCATTTGATATTTCTATGTTTTTTCAGATATAGTGTTAAATTCCTATCCGCTGTTCTAGATGCAGTTTTGCAGTAAGGTTCCAAGTGGGGTTGGAACTGCAGTTGGAACCAAGTGTATAAGGTTCCAAGTAATGTTGGAACTGCAGTTGAAACCAAGTGTATTAATGGACAGAACTGTTTTAAAATTAAATGTACTTGAAAATAATTCACACGCACATTTAACAACGGAGTTCACCTAACTAGGCTACGTCTCCGGGGCACTTACCCAGATTATGATATTATAAAAAGCTTACAATATATGACTCAAGTCTTAATGAAAAACTTAGACTCCCTCTAGGTTTTTCTGCCTATCACTATATTGCTCCTACTCTATAACTATCACTTATAAATCAATGGCATCCCACCATTGTTTTCTTTTTAAAGCTCACGTGTATTCTCTCTAGAAAATAAGTTCTTTATAATTTAGAACACACACATTTACAAGCTTAAGTTACTAAGTATATAAACAAGTAAAAACAATCTTCTATCTTCAATATCTTTTGATTGCTTTTGACTTGGTTGATTAGCTTCAATCTCTCCAAGTATCACGAGATTCTTCAGCATGGATTGACTCTAATCATCTTTGATTAATACCTGTTTAGTAACACACTTGAAAGTAGGAGTTAATCTTTTCCTTTGAAAGGAAACATATAAAGATATGATCTCTTAAAGATAATATCTTTTCATAAACATATGAAACATTTAACTCCACATATCAATCAATCTTTAAACATATCTTTACTGAATATTATAAGGATCAAAAGATTGAAACAAGTGATAAGGACAAGCATAAGAATAAAGATATATATATTAAAAGGAAACATAACCTTATAAACTATTCTCTTTATATCCTTTATAAAACATCTTTCCTTAACACTTTGATATTCTCAATAAACACATATACACGTTTAAGACCTTATGAGAATATATCCTACATACTTTAAAACAAATGATTAACATTAAACAAGTAGTAATGTAGAATAATGAAACAAGACAGAATTCTGTTTTAACAGCAGGTTGAACTGTGGTTGCAACTGAGGTTGCAACTGGTACTTGAAACCTGTCACCACAGGTTGTAACTTAGGTTGCAACCAGTACTTGAAACCTAATACTACTAACTTAGTAGGTTGTAACTGAGGTTGCAACTGGTACTTGGAACCTGTCAATCCTGTCTTAGTTCTTAATAACAGTTAGGATTTATTTAGTAAAAACCAATAGACAATTAACAATATTTAGACCAGAAATCTGGTCCTAACAATCTCCCCCTTTGTCATTGGTTTTGACAAATCAATTAAGTTTATAAATCATCCCAACCACCTGCAAATTCAATATCAGCACAGTCTTTAAATAGTATATTAACAATACTAAAGAGTCATCTGTTTAAGCTCCCCCTGTATGTTAGAATTGCAGGCACTTCATATACACAGACTTTATCCATTCATAAATTCAATTTAAAAGACATCAAAATGGAAATTGCAGAAATTTAAAGGCCAAAAACATGGCACAGCAATGTCTTAGTACAGCAATTAAAAACAAATAAGCCAGCAGCATTGAGTCTTGAAATTGAAATAAACAAAACATAAACTTCACTCCCCCTATTTGTCAGCAACCATTGGAATTAGTCACTTGGAATATCACACTGTGGGGGTCTTTCTCTTAGAGGATTCTGCCTGACTACTTCTTCATCTTCTGCATTGTCATCCTCACTGCTGATTGAAACACCATCACTATCATCATCATCCTCACTCTCAATAATATCCACCAGCAGCTTATTGATTTGATAATCATCAGCATCCAATTCAGCTCTCCTTTCTTGATTATAAGCCAGCTTCTGGAGTAAGTACCACTTTACTCCTTTCTTCTTTGCTGAAGGAGCAGATGAAGGTTCTTCTTCTTTTTCTTTCCCTTTGTCCCCAGAAATGTCATTGACATGTCCTTCCTTCAGTAGTTTGGCAGAAATATAAAGAGCAGAGGGACAATCTGTGATTGGTTCATTAGTGATACTAATGGGAGAATCTCTATTCATAGAAGCAACTTGACCCATAATTATACTAGAAATTAGGCAAGGAAATGGAAGCAGAATGGATGAGGAATTATCATCACTGAAATCCCTTATAAGGTTAAAGATATGATGGCCAAGGTTTATGGGTAGAGAAGACATAATCTTATACAGAAAGATGGCCATATCTTTGTTAACTCTAGAGGGTTGTTTGGTAGGAGTCCAGTTGAACCTAGCAATTTTATGCAAGACAGCTGCACAAAGTGTGAGAGAGGATGTTTTGATGGAAGTACCATCATAGCTAGTGTTCTTTCCAGTGAGAACCAGAGCAATAACTTCCATATCATATTCAGCATTGTCCACAGAAGAATTGGGTGTATTCAAACAGTTATTGATCAACTCAGGTGTAAAGTCTAAAGTTATTCCCCTCAGAAAGATCCTTCCAAACATAGGATTACTTTTATCAAATACACCACTAGTCAAGTTTGCATAAAATTCTTTAACAACAGCAGGATAGTAGGAATGAGCATAAGAAATAGTGTCTCCTAATCCAACAGCAGAGAGTAGTTTTTCAACATACACTTGTATGTGTGGATAACTAACCAAATTAAGCCTTCTTTCACAATGTATTTCTTTACTAGAGTAAGCCCTAAATCTCCTATAAGATTTTCTACTCCAGAATCTAGGATCAACTTCATTAAACCTGGGAACAAACTCAAACTTATCTTTTAGAGGCTCATTCTCAGGATTTCTCCTAGCACGCTTTTTAGTCCTATGTTTCTTAGAAGAAGAGGACTCATTTACCTTTGCCTTAGAGCTAGGACTGGTTGGAGTTTTGTTCATGAAGTCCCTTAGAGTGCAGTCATCATCAGAATTGGGGTTCGTAGACATGGTTGCAACTGGGGTTGGAACCTTACTTAGAACCTTGAAGAGGATTTTTTTCAGAGACCTAGGTTTTAACAGTTTAGAGAGAGAGAGAGAGAGATTCTGTAAATTGTAGTTAATTTGGGATAGTAAAAGAAGTTTATATAAAGAGCAATTAAGTCCATATCTTTTTGAAATAGGAAATAGATACATGCAAATCAATTAAGGAACAGATTTTGGCTTAAAAATAGGAAGTATTTTATCAACAGAATTTTGAAAAATAAATCATACTATGATCACGAAAGAAACAGTTGGCATAAGATAAATTCACCCAATTAAACAGATAAACATTCCTTTTTCAGAACAGATTCATCCAAAATTTGAAAATTCAAAAGTTGAAGCTTTAAGGAAATTTGACTTGATTCAAGATAAAGAACACTTAAACAGATATCCAACTTTTAGGAGAACAAAAGAAATCTAGCAATTTACTCACGAAAATATGTTTATCAAAGAATAACTCTAATAAAGATTAAATTTTAGGAGCTTAAATTGAGCAAATCCGTTTTTATTTCTACACAAAAACTAGTTTGATGACCTCAGCAAGGAAAGAGTATAAGTGATGTCAAAATTTTACAAGACTTTGTCTTGACAGCTATAACAGAGACTGAGGTTTCAACTGATGTTTCAACTGAGCTTGCAACCAGTATTTTTAACACGAGGTTTCAACTGATGTTGCAACTGAACTTCCAACCAACTATAGAGAGTGTGAGGTTTCAACTGATGTTGCAACTGAACTTGCAACCATCATATAAAATTGCACTTTGTGCTTGCAACTCTATTACCAGAGAGGTTTTTTAAGGACAAGTTACCTCACATCTGTTTTTGAGACACCAAAAAAGCGGCTTTTTCAAGACAAAAACATCATAGCTCAAAATAAGACTTTAACCTTAGAAATAAAACTTATTAAAGGTACTCAATACAGACATATTTAGCAAAAGTATTCAATTAGATTGATAATGACATACCCCTATGTCACTTCTTAATGATTCAAACTTGTTTGTATCAAGGGGATTTGTGAAAATATCTGCTAGTTGTCTTTCAGTTGAGACATGTTCTAAAATTAAGCTCTTTTCTTCAACTAGTTCTCTAAAAAAATGATGCCTTAGATCAATATGTTTGGTTCTGGAATGTTGAACTGGATTTTTAGCCAAATCTATAGCACTTTTGTTATCACAAAACAGAGTTAATATCTCTTGCTTAACATTATAATCAGTTAACATTTGTTTCATCCAAATTAGTTGAGTGCATCCACTTCCAGCTGCAACATATTCTGCCTCAGCAGTAGATAAAGATATGCAATTTTGCTTTTTACTGAACCAAGAAACAAGATTGTTTCCAAAATAAAAACAACCACCAGAAGTACTCTTTCTATCATCTATGTTTCCTGCCCAATCTGCATCACAGTAGCCACTAAGAAAATGGTTTGTATCTTTAGAGTACCATAGGCCTAGATGAGGTGTTCCTTTTACATACCTTAGAATTCTTTTGACAGCTAGAAGATGAGGTTCTAAAGGATTTGCCTGATACCTGGCACAACCACCTACACTTAAGCACAGGTCTGGTCTACTAGCAGTCAAATAAAGCAAGCTTCCAATCATGGACCTGTATAGACTGGGACAGATACTTTTACCTTTATCATTTTTGGACAGTTTAAGGGTGGTACTCATAGGGGTTCTCTTAAATTGATGCAACTCATCTTGCATAGCTAAAATCCATTCACTGTCTTCTAAAGCTTCTTTTATATTCTTAGGTTCTAAATGAGAAATATAACAAGCAAAGTGAACAACATTCTTTCTTTTACCTCTGGTTTTCATACCTGAAGTAACTTCTCCTTTGACATTGTCAAGAGAGTGATTTTTCTGAGTCCTTACATAGCGTGGCTTGCTTGTAGTTGGCATAGAAGATCCTTCTTCTTCAGATTCTATTGAATTCTGGGTTTGAACCTCGGTTTCAACCTCAGTTCCAACCTCTGTAACAATCTCGGTTGTAACTTCAGTTTTAACTGGACTTCCAACCTCTATGGGACTGCTTGTTTGCTGAACTTCTGCTTTCTCTTTTTCTGCAATCTCAGATTGTTCATCATCACCTGTATTCTCATCAACAGTTTTTAGGTCATCAAATAACACATTATAAGATTCCATAACACAGTTTGTTCTTTGATTAAAGACTCTAAAAGCTCTACTATTCTGAGGCAATTCTTTTTCAGCTTTTTCAAACACATAGCAGTTGTTTGTTGATCTGACTCCAGTCATGACCAAATCATTGTTAAGATCAGTAATTAGACACCTATTTTTGTTGAATTTAACAATCATCTTGTTGTCACATAGTTGACTAATACTAATAAGATTAGCTTTTAGTCCATCTACAAGAAAAACATCATCAATATTAGGCATTCCAGGTTTGCTTAATGTACCTTTACCAACAATTTTACCTGTATCTCCACCTCCAAACACAACAGTGTTACCTGTAAGAATGGTGACATTTTTTAGGAGACTTGCAGTACCTGTCATATGCTTAGAGCATCCACTGTCAAAATACCAATCATTAGAAGTAACAGCATTCAAAGAGTTAATGACAGCTTTGTTGTTAGCAATTAAGATAGCTTTTTCTTTAACTTTCCAGACCCAGTTCAAATTTTTATTAATAGAAGCTAACCAGGTTTTCTGAGAAATATACCTTCTGTTTCTTTTCAAATAACACTTGATTTCAGAATGACCAGGTTTCTTGCAGAAATTACACAGCTTCAACCTAAAGTTACTTTTATCCTTAAAGCTATTCAGTTTATTCATGGTTGCAACTGAGGTTATAACTGAGCTTCCAACCTTCTTTACAAAAACCTGAGTTTTATTCCTGGTTGCAACTCTGGTTGCAACTGAGCTTCTAACCTTGTTTTCAAAATTATGAGTTTTAGCTTTAGCAACAGCTTCAATAAAAGTGGTTTTTCCTGTACCTTTACCACCATAGTACCCTAGACCACTGATATCTTTAGAGCCTCTAGAATATGACAACATGTCATCTAATTTTTCTGAGGCAGAAACATTCATCAGTTTTATTATCTTTTTAGTTTCAGTAAGTTCAGCCAGTTGTAGTTTAAGCTTCTCAGTAAGACTTTTAACCTCATCCTTTAGATTAACATTAAGTTTGCTTATGATCAAGGATTGTTTACTCAGACATTTATACTTTTCATAAAGAACAAGATATTGCTGAGAAATGTCTTCATCAGAAGGTTCTTCCTCATCACTGCTATAGATTTCAGGAGCAGTTGTAACTATGGTTGAAACATGTTCACAGTCACTTTCATAAGTAGGTTCTTTTTCAGTGATTATTCCCATAAAATTAACAAAATTAGAATCATCCTCTTCATCACTGTTGCTCTCAGAATCACTATCACTATGAGTGGTTATATAAGCATTTTTGTTTCTTTTTAAGGTATTTGCACACTCAGTCTGAATATGACCAAACCCTCTACATTCTCTACACTGAATCTCTTTAGGCTTATAGTCTTTATTATCATTTTCTTTAGAATTCCACTTTCCTGTAGAGTTATTATTGAACCTGGATTCTGTTTTAAGATGGTTATCCCTTTTCTGAAAATTTTTAGAAGAACCAGTATCATCCTCTTTTCTCTTATAAAACTTTTTAAAAACCTTTTTAGCAAAGAAAGCCAGCTGTTCTTCATCACTCATTTTATCACAGACATTAGGTTCAGATTTCTTAGCCTGAAATGCTATTCCCTTTTCTGGTCTTTTATGTTTAAAGAATTTCAGCTCATGAGTGCTTAGATTTCCTATAAGTTCTTCAAGTTTAAGATTATCTAAGTCTGTGGATTCTTCAATAGCTGTAACTTTGATTTCAAACCTTTCTGGGAGTGACCTAAGAGTTTTCTTAACAAGTTTAGCATCACTGTATTTTTCACCTAAGGTTCCAGCTTGATGAGTAATGTGGCAGATTCTACCATTAAATTGTTCAATATTTTCATCTTCCTCCATTCTTAGGTTTTCAAATTGAGTAGTTAACTGTTGAAGTTTGAAAGCTTTTACTTTAGTAGTTCCTTCAAAAGTAACTTGCAAAATATCCCATGCCTCTTTAGCAGTTTCACAGTGAGAAATATACCTGAATACACTGAGAGTTACACCAGCAAAAATCAAGTTTATGGCTGTTGAGTTGGCACTTGATTTCCTGTCTTCATCAGCAGACCATCTGTCTTCAGGTATAAAAACCAGTGCTCCTTCACTATCAATGGCAGTTGGAGCCTCCCATCCATACATCACAGTTTTCCATGCATGTTCATTCTGCTGTTTGATGAAGGACCTCATTCTGATCTTCCATACTCCATAGTTTACTCCTCCTTCAAGCAATGGAGGTTTGTTGAAGGCGTTTCCTTCCCTCATTAAGTCCATTTTTACTAGAACACAGGATCAACACTAAGTAAAGTCTAGTGTAAAGCTCTGATACCAATTGAAATTCCTATCCGCTGTTCTAGATGCAGTTTTGCAGTAAGGTTCCAAGTGGGGTTGGAACTGCAGTTGGAACCAAGTGTATAAGGTTCCAAGTAATGTTGGAACTGCAGTTGGAACCAAGTGTATTAATGGACAGAACTGTTTTAAAATTAAATGTACTTGAAAATAATTCACACGCACATTTAACAACGGAGTTCACCTAACTAGGCTACGTCTCCGGGGCACTTACCCAGATTATGATATTATAAAAAGCTTACAATATATGACTCAAGTCTTAATGAAAAACTTAGACTCCCTCTAGGTTTTTCTGCCTATCACTATATTGCTCCTACTCTATAACTATCACTTATAAATCAATGGCATCCCACCATTGTTTTCTTTTTAAAGCTCACGTGTATTCTCTCTAGAAAATAAGTTCTTTATAATTTAGAACACACACATTTACAAGCTTAAGTTACTAAGTATATAAACAAGTAAAAACAATCTTCTATCTTCAATATCTTTTGATTGCTTTTGACTTGGTTGATTAGCTTCAATCTCTCCAAGTATCACGAGATTCTTCAGCATGGATTGACTCTAATCATCTTTGATTAATACCTGTTTAGTAACACACTTGAAAGTAGGAGTTAATCTTTTCCTTTGAAAGGAAACATATAAAGATATGATCTCTTAAAGATAATATCTTTTCATAAACATATGAAACATTTAACTCCACATATCAATCAATCTTTAAACATATCTTTACTGAATATTATAAGGATCAAAAGATTGAAACAAGTGATAAGGACAAGCATAAGAATAAAGATATATATATTAAAAGGAAACATAACCTTATAAACTATTCTCTTTATATCCTTTATAAAACATCTTTCCTTAACACTTTGATATTCTCAATAAACACATATACACGTTTAAGACCTTATGAGAATATATCCTACATACTTTAAAACAAATGATTAACATTAAACAAGTAGTAATGTAGAATAATGAAACAAGACAGAATTCTGTTTTAACAGCAGGTTGAACTGTGGTTGCAACTGAGGTTGCAACTGGTACTTGAAACCTGTCACCACAGGTTGTAACTTAGGTTGCAACCAGTACTTGAAACCTAATACTACTAACTTAGTAGGTTGTAACTGAGGTTGCAACTGGTACTTGGAACCTGTCAATCCTGTCTTAGTTCTTAATAACAGTTAGGATTTATTTAGTAAAAACCAATAGACAATTAACAATATTTAGACCAGAAATCTGGTCCTAACATAGTGAAAGAGAGTTTTTGGATGAGAATTATCGGGTTTCATAAACCAGAACCAATTGTGAAACCACTAGTGGCTACCTGTAAATCGCTACCTACATTCGAAACAAGTGACCAAATGCAATGAAACTCGGTAAAAAAAAAGGTAAAGAACAAAACAAAGGATGTTAAACCAGAACAGAGGGGAATCCAAATTTGGAAGAAAGTCAGATTTCCCAAATAATTTATTGCATGGTAATCAAGTTTAAGAAAAAATCGTATAGAGAGACAGCTAAACTTATAAAGTACAACAAACACAAACATAATGTAACACATGCCGACGATGATTTTCCGAATTAAGCCAAAGCCCAATTAGAAAGACCATTTAACTTATAAGATACATACATAATGTAGCATATAGGAGTTAGGAAATTCGGAACGCAATACTTCCTTACTCCACTCTAATTTTCCTCAAAGTTTGTAATAGCCAAAGAACGAGTAATTCCAGCAGGAGTATTGAAGGCAATTTTACCCGAGGCAGGGTCAGTGATATACATCTCGACAACGGGGATCAAAAGTAAAAGCTCTTTCACTTTCAACCCCGTCACTTTCTTCATCTTACGCTCCTCGATAAATCCCGTGATCTCCATATCAAACAATGCCTTGAATATTACAAAAATCAATTTGATTCATTCAACAAAATGTATTGAACTTATAAAATTAAATCCATTATAAGTTTCCTCTTAAAACTAGTGTACACTATATATAAGTTCCCAATAAGAAACACTAATAAAACTAGCTATGCCAAATTTTCCAATAAGAAACACTAATAAATTCCCCAATTTATTTCAAGTTATAAAGTTAATAATTGGAACAAGAAGAATACATTGAATGGTGAATGAAGAAGATCAATAAATTAATGGTACAGTACTTTTCAAGAGTTACGTTTAACTCAGCTCTATTACTTCAAAACTGGATTAGTGATACAAGTTTATTCTTAAAATCTCTTCTATGCCAACAAACCTTAACTCTCATATATACAATTACCCGTCCAGACTTGTATAGTTGAAAAGAGAAATTGGTATTTTGTAAGCAAAGTTTAAAAAGATTTATGGATTTAGTAAAATAATTTTATTTTGTTCACAAAAAAGATTAAAGCCCAACTTCAGAACTGGGTAACCAGCTGCTTAAAAACACTCAGCCGGCAAGTTCGTTGGTGACACTTAATTTTTGTTTTTATTTTAGTACTACCAATGAGTTCAATTTTTGTTACTTATAAGAAATGCAAAATAAACATAATTATGAGCACACCTTGCTTTTAAGTTTGGGGTTGATATGCTCCGTCCTCTTATCCCTCTTGAACCAAAAGAAACCGCTGCTTTCGCTGTGTCCCATCTCGACAACGTTGTCAACGTATATAACTCCAGTGGGAAAACCAAACCTTTTGAACATTTCACGCGCTTTGTCTTTGCATACATCCATGCCAGTGTGTATTATTGCCTTCTCACGATAGCTTTCGATAAGCTTCGAAGACATTATAGTGGTGACTTTTGTTTTTTAAATGAATAGTAGTAGTATTATGGTTTTGAGTATTATCGGATGATATGACTTGTGAGTTATGAGTACATTTGAATCATTTAAGATCAGTTAACTATGTATATATATGAATGGCATGAGCCATATACCGTTACTATGTTTTGACGTGCTTGGTCAATGTTCAAACTATTGAAGTAACAGGAATACAAACTGCATTTTTCTTTACTTCAATAATTCAATTTACAATTACTGTACATGCATCAAAGTTAGAACAGAAATAGTCAATTAGTCTAGCACTCTTATTTATATAGTTACTTGACTGTTGACAGTTGACATGGAGTATATTTAGCATATAATAATTAATAAAACAGTTTTTTTTTTTTGACATAAGTAAAAAAAAGCAGCTTCTAATGTATGGAATTCGATTAAAAAAAAACACTACATGAATCGTTTAACCCCAGTTATGATAATATTATCCCGTAGTCAAGCAAAAAATTATGCTTTTTCAATATTTGATGAATGCATTTTTTTTCCATTGCAATTGTAAATCATCAAATGGGAATTTACATTTTTGCTATCAGGTGAGTTTTTATATTGAATCCAAAGATACATTTTGCTATCAGATGAGTTTTTATTGAATCCAAGATTTTTAGACTTAGTAAATTGGTCAAACAAAATGTGCCTTCGTCGATACATCCAAGAAAAAAATGAGTGTGACTAGGTACAAAAACATAAAATACTCTTGAGCGGAACCAAGATTACTTTGGGTCAACGTTGACTTATTACATATAACAGTTTTTTTTGTAACAACCAAACATAGAATTTATTTTCGAAAAAAAAGAGACATAGCTTTCAAGATGCTTAGGAACATGAAGGAAAAATAAAATCGATAAGAGAATAAAAAATAGGACATATTTACCCACATGGTTAAGTTTATATATAACTACTACTTCTATCGTTCTTGAGGGTTAAGAATGAATTCAGTAATAAAAAGCGCACATTCTTATCATGTGTTTTATTATCGATTTCTCTCACCTAACGTTCCCCGAATTATCATCCCTTTTATATTACTTATTATCTATTAATTTGATTGCTTTTCTCACCTTTATCCAGTTAATCTTCTTATTTAGTCACGTTTCTTTTACTTAAGTAGTCTCTAAATAGCATGTAAACCCTATTTTCAACATACGAGATGAGCTGACGGCTGGCGGAGGGCAAATGAGTTTTGAAAAGAAAAAGGGAATGGTGAGGGACAGCTAACAAGGGAGTCTGATATATGTGTGGAGAGGAGATAATATTGGGGGATAAGGGAGAGGGTGATTGAGGAAAACAAAGAAGAAAGGAGAGTGACGAAAACAGTTAACTGTAGCTCGAGGGTAGAGGAGTGTCGGATCCTCCCCCCTCTTACGCGAGCGCTCAAGATGGAGAGCTTTTCTAGGCTTGATTTGGAGGGATAAGGTGCTAACAAGAGGAGATATGGGCGGCGGCGGTGTAGTGTTTTAGGGTTTTTCCAAGGGTTAAGAAATATACATGTGTTTATCGGGTTTTCATCCAAATTATTTTTCTATAATTTCCAAGCTTGTACTCCTAAAATATGGATATCTACTCAAAGATCGATTGATATTTATGACTAAATTGACTGTCAGTCTTGATATATTTAGTGAATTAATTAAAAAAATATATTAATCTCCATAAAACCTTTGATATTGTTGTCATGAGTAAAGGAACCAAGGAAGAGAAGAATGAACAATGGGTCCTTTCTAAATATTTGATACCGAATATAATTCTTGAGGCCTATAGACTACAAATTTATCATTCTTATGCTATTCTGTATAATCAGCTTCACTTGGAAAATCATCTAAGCCGAATTCACATAATTAAGGCCAACACTATCATGTCCGGTTTGGTTGGTGACATCCCAAATTATAAAAAAAAAAACCCAGAGACATTAACATGTAATTTTTGTAAATAAAATAGTATTCGCTCTAGAATAAGTAAGGAACCACTAAATTCAACAATGTTGTTAAAGACTATAGTTCAACATTGCTCGTACACATATACCTAATCCAAGCACAAAATCCAAACCGTATTTGATCAGATTTGAGTCGAACCGATCTAAAAGGCATGATTAGCTAGGTGCCTAGGTCCACTTTCAATCTACATGCAGTTTTCAAATACCATACTGATAAAAATCTGGGGGACGTGAGTATATATATCCATTTTGACCTCAACACTTGTATATTAGATGTTTCTATTTTGTATCTATTGTCGTTTTCTTATATCTCAATCATCCAGGTAAAAATCTTGAAGAATCATAACAAATAACCCACGGAATCGGATGATTTATTCTTAAAGTGATTTTATCTAGAACTGTTTTGTTCAACATGAACCATGTATGTGAGTTTATCTTATGCTAGAAAATAGAAACCAGAATAAAAAAACGGATATACCCTCTAATTATCATTTCACCTTCGTCTGCGTGTGTGTGTATATATATATTGAAATGATTCGTATATTTGTTTTCCATAATTACTAGTGCTGATAGACTGATAGTTGTAGTTTCTGTAAATGACAATCTGATCAGCGCTTAATCCATAAAATTCGGTACACAACTTAATAGAATTACTTGATTCATGCTATCAAATCCAGACAATTAGTTGACTGTTATATTGGTAATCTCTGGATTATCAAATATATAATTCTAGCTAACAAATGACATGCAATAGAGGTCGCGCGTTAAGAAAAGAACTGTTCTAAATCGTTTTTTGTCTTCATGGTAAACTTAATCAAAAAAATAAAAATGTGACATAATATTATGCGCAATTCTGTTTGCTACTTGCAATAGGTCTCTATATATTATTTAAATATTCACATTAATTGAGTGGGGAAAAAAATATTCCTCATTCCGTTTGGTAGTTGTACAAAACAACCCCTATATATCTATATATATATAATGCAAATGCAAGGTAGGAGTTGCATATTCCTCAATGTCAACTTTCAACCTTTAATCTAAGCCCTCTTTTGAATAAGGTAAGTATTCTTTCTGTCTATATTTTTCTACCTAATTTATCCCTTGTTAATGTCCTTAATTATTCTTGTATTTTTGTATTCACCTAATTCACGCTAGTGTACAAAGGGAAAATATATTCTAACTCTCACGTTAAGCAATTTTAACTGATCGATAGTGTCCTAATTAAGGTATTATCAGGAAATTACTGCATGGAACAGGAACACCGTTTGTTTCTTCATGTTTAACGTCTATATATTTTTATTTACAAAATTTCCCATGTCTTTATAGTAATTGATCTACCAAAACAACTTAGGTTTCATTTAATTCTTACACGATCTCTCTCTCCAACTTCAACAATAGTTCTGCACTTCTCCAAATTCTCTATCGATCTATGCTTAAATCGATGTCATTTCTTTAGGACTCTTTTTTTGTGACTCGCTTACTCTTTAATTATAGTAGAATCATCAAAAAGTTATCATTTGTCTCTTTTTTTTTGCTCACCATACATTAATATGGTTAAGCACGAAAAGTTAGTTGAAGACTTTCGAATTTTTTAACTAGCTATGACTTATTGTCGCTGTGCCGCGTCGTTGATGGGATTTTACTTAACATATCATTTCTTATACTTTCGTATTGTTGAGGGGTTATGGTAAATATAATCGCATTTCATAATTGATATGTGCATATTTGCGTTATTATACTGCTACTTATCACTTAGTTGGAGCAATAGAAACTATTTTGTAATTGGTTTGGTACTATCAGAGTATAAATTCTCAACAAACCAGTGTGTAGAGAATTACTCCATGCAAACAGTGTCTTTATATTATTGACCTATTTATTGAATTTCAATATATGTGAGTGTGTATGTGTGTATATATTAAATTTATACAAAACATGGTTAGGAATTTAGCATTATAATCGCTCTATGAGCCGTTAGTCTGGAATGAAAGAACAAAAAATGCAGAAATAGGGCACACCTTTGTTAAAAATATCAAAATATATTGTTGTGTGAAGTTTTCTCCTTTAGCTATGTATCTTTCTCTCTTAACTTATCAGCCTAATAATATAGAAAAAAAATATTTTTCCTTTGTATTACGTACTTATATAAAGATAGAAGGTAATTTTTCTTATGGGAAATGATAACCATCGGTTAAATATGTATGACATTTGTTTAAAATTATTTTTTTAATAGTAATACATTTATGGAATTTTCTTATTTAAGTGAATTAAATACATAAAAATGGTAATATTATGGTATAAATGCAACTACTATTAGTAGAATATTTTCTTTACATTGTATTTTTTTTGTTTCTAGAAGTACATGTCAAAATGAAAAAACCCCGAAAAAAACCCGATTCACTTGAATCTTATAGTTATAGAACCAAATGTGTGGGGATGAAAATTATACTAAACTTTTATGTATTTTATTCAAAACTAGCTGCATAACCATATTTAAAGATAATATTGACCTTGGTTTGAATTTATATATGGCAAATTTAACTGAGTTTCTATAGCTATGATAATTTATTATATATAAATTTATAACTAAATCTAAAGGCTAATAAATTGGCTAATTATGTAATGACACATATCTTGCATACAAACTAATGGCGCAGTCGTCCTCCCCATTTCCTAATTAAAAATATAAGTTTTTTTTTTTAAATTAAAGATCGCAGAGGATGTTAATTCCATATCCACACAACTACACAATTAAGTTCATATATGTATGACATGAAAGATATAATTGTATCACTCAATGAAAGTTTTCCACATTAAGAAAATTAATTATTTTTTAAAAAACAATTAATGGCATGAAACCGTTGAATTCAGCATCATCATCATATCGTAGTTTCCTTTTATAGTGACTCTTGTTGCTCAGTTTTTAATCATGAAAATACCACAAAGTCCGCGTGTTCTTTGATTTCTCGATTGTTTTTTTTTTTTTGTTTCGACTTAATTAGAGTCGTTTTCATTTCTTAAGTTCGCCATGTCATTTGTTGCAATTGTTGGGTTTTTGATTGACCAACAATTTAGGGGTGTTTAATATATCGGTTTTGCTAACGAGTGTCACCGGGACACCGTTTAAACATTTAATATATTTTCAAAATTAAGATGCATTAAATACAAAAATAGTTGTATTTATAATTTATAATCATTATAAATATGTCTTAATTCACTCACATAAATGACATGTTATTAATAACGTGCTATACAAAATATTATAAAAACACAAATCAAACATTTTTAACCAATGCATGGGGGCAATGGTTAACTGTACGCTTAATATATATACACATCTCGCATTGATATATGAGTTTTAAGTAGGAATTCTATAAATGATTCCAAATTTCCAATAGTAAGCGGTAATAAAAAGAGATGGCATGGCGCATAGGTTTTTCGTGGAAAAAAATGTCATGCATATTAAGAAAGGGGTCAAAGGACCACCAAATAAGTTATGTGAAGGGACTTATAGATGGGAATTTTCATATGCCCAAATATGATTTTAATTTCTTAATATTTCTTTGTGGGGTGGTAAAAGATCAAAATTCATAAATTTTCTTCTTCTAAATACATGATATCATTGAAGAACACCATGATACAACCACTATGAACCGATAACCTCGTTTGTTTACGGTACTATTAATTCTGAACTAATTAATAATACCACATCCATGTTTCATTTCAATTATACACCCGATTTGGGTCATTTAATGTACGTGCATAATAAGCCGTAAAACAGAAGTTAATGCCTAGCGTTTAATCATCGCCTAATCTGTTTAGGCTTTTAGGCTTCATTTATCGCTTGGACGCTGTCTAATTTCCGTCTATACACACCTTTTAAAACATTGTGTTCCCCACAGTAATTGATGTCCAATATATGACCAAATCCCACAAAGCGTTTAACTAAGTATTCTCCAATTGTAAGTCTAATACCAAAAACATTTATGTTTTGAGACAAAAAGTCGTGTATGTTAGGTTGAATAGAATACTGTGACGTATGTTTATAATTTCGAGAAGGAACTCACCCAATGGATGTTTAGGGATGAAAAAGTGTAATCATCTTATTAAATTATAGCTTGACAAATTAATACTAAAACCATACTAAAACAGGTAATAATTAAAGATTTTTTGAGAAAGTTTCAAAATATTAAAAATATTTTTTTGTTGATTAAATATATTTAAGAAATTCAGAAAGCATATCAAATTACTTTATCGTCCTTTGTTCAAAGTGATCACTTGAATTATAAATTTGAACAAAACAAGAAAGTTGGATATCTAAAAGGTATTTTGATAAACGAAATAACATTATTTAAAAATGTTTAAAATGTAGACTACCAAAAGTTAAACAATTTGGGACGGAGCAAAAACTTTTTTGCAGACTCGTGTATAAGGCCGGTATACAAATAAAATATGTTTGGCCAATTGAAATGCCATTTTCCTTTTCCTTTTGGTGGTTGCTATTAAACAGCATCACACTCTTTTTCTATGTAACTAGAGTATATTCCAACAATTTACCATCTATTTTTTCTGATGCCTATTTGGCATTAATGCCAAATTGTATGATGACATCCATAATTTAGCATCTATACGTAAGTAATTCATGTAGATATATCCTTACTTATAGTATAATTTTGATTAATCAAATATTTGATTGCTTCTCCGTCGCCATCTTCTGAACAAGCATACTTGAGAGCTTATTTTCCAATTATTCTCCATCCACCAACGACAAGCCGACAACGTTAAAAGAGTCGTTTCAAAGTTTGAACCGATACCTTAATACTAACAATCAAGGAGACCAGCTCAAACATGGATAATACTTCAAAATTCTAAATATCAGTAAAGCAAAATACGAAACATCAAGGAAGGAATCGAAAACCATCAAACTTGAACGGCACAAAATAAACGGTTTAATTTATACTTTATACCATAACAATATGCTCTCAAGATCTTGAAAATAGTTTCACTAATTCTAAGAGAACATGAAATAACAGAATTTGGAACATTCAAGGAACCCTTTTCACTAGTAAAAAGTATAAAGGAAATCAGAACAAAACAAATACTTCCAGTTAATTGTCTCCTAAGGCCAGCTTTCTAAAGAGAAATATTAATATGAGAAAAGTGCACGGACGCTAATGATTGTTTAGTTGTCATTTGAATTGATACTTTTGTAGCTAGCTTTTGTTTATTTTTACCAGGTATCAACTGACGGGGTCAACTATATCATATGAGACAGAATATATCATTTCGGTTGTTTTTCACCACAAACAAAAAAATTACATAGTCGTGTATGACAATAGATGGCAGCAAAACAACGGGGACATGTCTGCCATATTTGAGACTACGCAATTACGCTTTGCTTGATTTAGCCTTTAACTTATTTTTTTTTTGAGACAGAAACGCGGAAGAACAAAAAACCTACTATCTTCCAAGCTGATCGACGGAAGAAGTACAGTTTATGTACAAAGATAAAAAACTAAAAACTAAAAACAAAGGATAATTCATATAAAAATTTAACAATAGCTGTTGCCACATTATAAAGAGTATGAATTCAAGATATTGCCGTTCTCAATCTTACTCATCCAATTCATTCAATTGACTGGTTAAACCCCATAAAACAAATAACAATATTCCAAAACTGAAAATGCACAATGTATTGATGTGGAATAACATATAAAATTGACATCATAGTCTAAAACTTTCAAGTGGTGGTTGTGTATATATATATTCACATGAAGTATCTAAATGCATAGGCTTGAATAAGGAAAGCAAAGATGTGGAAGCTGAAAATTGCTGAAGGTAAAGGACAATACTTGTACAGTACCAACAACTTTGTTGGAAGACAAACATGGGAGTTTGATCCCGATGCTGGAACACTGGAAGAGAGAGAGACTGTTGAAAAGGCGAGAGAGGATTACAGAAAGAATTTCAAGAAAGACCATGCTCGAGCTCTGCCATGTGCCGATCTACTCATGCGAATGCAGGTAAGATAACATACTAAAAATATAATCAGGGAAACAATACAAAAAACGATAAATATTATTGTCTTCTAAGATTAGTTGTTGCTATATACTCATGTCTTTTAGTCCGAACGTAAATATACGAATATGTACCTTTAAGCATGTCCGTATTGCTCTACCGGAAATGGTTATATTTCGTAAAGAAACTGATCCATGATTTTTTAATGACAAAGGAATCCCACAGTTGTCACTTATAGGAAAGGAGGTATAGCGTTTTTTTTTGTGAGACTGTAGACTAAGAGAAAATGATAACTAGAACAAGGGCTGACACACGGTTTTATCATTTATTTCAAAAGGATTTAACTAGAATTTTTCATTTATCATCTTTCGTAATTGTTCTAAAAAAACTTTATAAGATTCAGTTCTTGATAAAATGACAATCAAGTTATGAACTTGAGCTACTCCCTAATTCAAGTTTTCAATTTTTGAACATTTACTTTATCTGAATTGTTTTTAGCCTGAATGGATCATTTGAAAGCATTCTCTGTTCCCTGTTCATACGGAGGCATTTGCTTGAGTTATAAAAAGAGAATCCTTGGCGAACTTCTTGTAGCTATATTGCCTAAGAGCACTAATATGTGTATAGAGAAGTTCCTCCGAATTTGACTCGGAAGGACCAATTGTGTAGTTATTGAAATTACACTTGTAATTGCTGTAATTACACAGTTTCTTCTTCCGGGTCGAATTCCGGATTGTCCCCCAATGCAAGAAGTATTTCTCAATGGATAATATCTACAATAGTCATCCTAAAATGCTAAATAAATCTTCATTTTAATGCAAACAAACTTTTATAAACTTATTAACCGGGAAAGTGCAATTAACAGCTTAAAAAGGAGAACAACCATATTGATTTAAGCATCCCACCAGTAAGAATAGAAGAGAATGAAGAAGTGACTTATGAAGCAGCAACAACTGCAGTTACAAAAGCAGTTCGACTAAATCGTGCTATCCAAGCAAAAGACGGACATTGGGCTGCGGAAAATGCAGGCCCACTTTTCTTCACACCACCCCTGGTAAGTTCTTTTCCACAATTCATTTTATTGAAAGCCATCTTTTTCTAGAGCTAAACAATCCATAACTACCTTTGTAAACTAATGATCCATACCTTGACTTAAAACAGCTCATTTCCCTGCACATTAGCGGCGCAATCAACACTATACTAACACCAGAACACAAGAAGGAGCTGAAACGGTATATCTATCTGCATCAGGTATGAACAATATTTTTTTTCTTATTATATTTTCAGCATAAGTAACTATTGGAGATCTAAAATTGGATAATAATATGCAGAATGATGATGGAGGATGGGGATTTTACATAGAGGGACATAGCACTATGATTGGCTCGGCACTTAGCTATGTAGCTCTGCGTCTGTTGGGAGAAGGTCCAGATGATGGTGAGAATGGGGCGATGACGAAGGGCCGAAAATGGATACTTGATAATGGCGGTGCAACTGGGATTCCATCATGGGGAAAGACATATCTTTCGGTAAATATAAAAAAATGAATTAAGACATTCAAAGTTCGGACCGATGTTTTTCTACTTCAGCTTCAAAAATTCATCAACTTGCATTTGGTTAAGAACAACATATTGTAACAAATGGTTTATCTGTTATTAATTTGTAGGTGCTTGGAGTGTATGAATGGGGAGGTTGCAACCCCTTGCCCCCGGAGTTCTGGCTTTGGCCTACAATTTTGCCATATCATCCAGGTATCGACCCCATCTCTTTTTACTGTTTACTTCTATCAAATTATGGAAATATTTTTAGGTAAAAGAATAGATCCCGGGAAGAGTTAGTATATCAAAGATATAAATAAATACAGATGTAATTACACTTTGAAGTAGATTAAGATTTCTTGAACTTGATCCAAGACACATTTACATCTGCAACTGCAGCAAAAATGTGGTGTTATTGCCGAACAACTTACATGCCTATGTCATACTTGTACGGGAGAAAATATCATGGACCAATCACCGAACTTGTAACTTCAATAAGACAAGAAATTCATACAAACCCATACGATGAGATAGACTGGAATAAAGCTCGACATGCTTGCTGCGAGGTTAGTCGATTAAGATGCTAAACGTCTCTATACACGTAAAAAATTATCTGTGTCAAGTTATTAAATTATTTATTAAATCGCAATGCAGGAGGACATGTACTATAAGCATACCTATGTACAAGATCTTTTGTGGGATTCTCTTCATTATCTGACCGAGCCAATCCTAAAGAGGTGGCCTTTCAACAAAATTAGAGATAGAGCCATCCAGAAAACAGTAAAATATTTGCGTTATGGAGCAGAAAATAGCAGATATATAACCATAGGATGCGTCGAAAAGGTAACATAAAATGAAATCAAAGAGTTAAAAATAGGTTGGCTAAAGAAATTAGCGACACTGGTACAGATGATTAATTAAAGATAGTTGACATTGCAGAGTTTGCAAATGATGTGTTGGTGGGCTGAGAATCCAAATGGAGCCGAGTACAAGCATCATCTCGCAAGAGTCGCTGATTACTTGTGGCTTGCTGAAGATGGAATGAAGATGCAGGTCTGTAAAGAAGATAGTAAATCAATCATCAAAATATTAACCTACCTGTGAAAAGATTTATTAATACTTCATTTAATTTCAGAGCTTTGGCAGCCAAGTATGGGACACTGCCCTTGCTACTCAGGCAATTTTATCAACCAATATGGTTGAAGAATACGGAGATTCTCTCAAGAAAGCACATTTTTACATTAAAGAATCTCAGGTTGCTACTAATTCCATACTACTCTCTATTCTCCTTTATCATTTACTCTCTCTTACTAAGATATTCTCTTGTTATGAATTTCCAGATCAAAGAAAATCCCGAGGGTGACTTTGGAAGTATGTACCGTTTCTTCACCAAGGGAGCCTGGGCATTTTCAGATCAAGATCAGGGTTGGGTTGTTTCTGATTGCACAGCAGAATCTCTTAAGGTACTTAATTATGTTTATCAAGATATAGTCTCAATAACAGCTCAAACTTAATTGTTTCCATAACTATACTTTCTTTATTTCCAGTGTCTACTAGTACTTTCACAAATGCCACAAGAAATTGCTGGGCCAAAAGCAGATACTCAGGGGTTGTATGATGCAGTAAATGTCCTCCTATACTTGCAGGTAATATAATACTCCCACAGTCCCACTAAGTCAATATTTCGGCTTCTTAAATCTTAAAATTGTTTTCATCTTTAACTGACTCAAAGTATCTAAACACTATTTGTGTTTTTTTATTCTTTTTGTAGGGTCCTGAAGGTGGTTATGCTATTTGGGAACCAGCAGTTCCCTTACCAGTATTAGAGGTAGAATATCTTAAACAAATCAATTCAGCAATTTTGCTTCCAAAGTTCAAAACTATAATATTTGTTTTGTAAATAAAATATCAATCTTTACTCTAATTTCTGAAACGCCAAAGATGTGACTTTTGATATTTTATCTTTTTGTAGGCGTTGAATCCTTCGGAGCTCTTTGCTGACATTGTCGTCGAGAGAGAGTAAGAAGTTGTACATTAAGTTTATTTGTACGCAACTAGTTTACTCTTAAGGTTTAATTACATTACTGATAATGTTCAATACCTCGTATAGGCATGTCGAATGTACAGCGTCTATTATCCATGCTCTACTGGCATTTAAGCGGTTGCATCCACAGCACCGTGAAAAAGAAATTGAAATTTCTGTGAAAAAAGGAATAAGATTCCTCGAGCACAGGCAATGGCCTGATGGTTCTTGGTAAGTCTTTTTTACTTCACAAAAGATGAATCTAACACAATGTTAAATCATTGCAAAAGGTAATGGTATTCAAATTATATTTTTGTCAAAAGGTACGGCTATTGGGGAATTTGCTTCGTCTACGGGACATTTTTTGTTCTAGGAGGGTTCGCTTCAGCAGGGAAGACTTACAACAACAACCAAGCTGTTCGAAGAGGTGTACAATTTCTACTTTCTGTTCAAAATGAAGAGGGAGGTTGGGGAGAAAGCCTTGAGTCTTGTCCATCAATGGTAAACCCTTCATAATTTTTCGTTTCATATATTACAATTTGAAGGCTGATTAACTAGAATTAGCAGAATGTAGGGTCAGAGACAAATATAACTGTCCCTGAGATTAACCAAATGTCGCACAACAATTTTTAAAAAATTCATAGAAAAGGATTCAATAAGTAATGGAAAATGCTTGTATATGCTTTCCTGATCTCAGTTTTAACAAATTCAATGCATAAACAGAAATATCAATCACTAGAAGGAAACAGGACAAATTTTGTTCAAACAGCTTGGGGAATGCTGGGTCTTATGTATGGTGGACAGGTTAGTAACAATTATAAGTGTCCATATATATCATGATAGATGTAAGCAAATGCAAAGATTATAGCTAAAAGTTTGTTTTCCTGCATTTTTATATTAATAACAAGGCTGAGAGAGATCCAACCCCACTACACAGAGCAGCAAAGCTATTGATCAATGCGCAAATGGACGATGGTGATTTTCCACAACAGGTAATTTTTGCTTGAGGAAGATCATATTGGTTTTATATTCCCCAATTTATATACTTAAATTTCCTAACCGTGAAAACTTCCTTCATAGGAAATTACTGGAGTCTACATGAAGAACTGTATGCTACATTACGCACAATACAGAAACATTTTCCCATTATGGGCACTCGGAGAATACCGCAAACGAGTTTGGGGATCTTCCCACAAATTATAAGTTTATATTCATCACAAGGACCAGAAACAAAATGGTTTCATATATGGTAGAAATGTCAGAAATCAATTCCACTTTATTCAATTGATAATTGTATGTAATGTGCTGAATTATTGGAATAATAAATATTTTATGTGTTTTTTTATATATGAAGTAGCAATTTATTATCTGATGTACCTAAGTTTGCCAAAAGGAATTTTATATTGATTTCTATAAAAAGTTATCCGGGGGCTACTGAACTATTAATACGGATGAAACAACAAACACATCTATCAAACCTCAAAATGGATATTTCAAGCACGGAACATTTCCCAGAAGTTTAGTAAAGTTCCAGTTAAGCTTAAAAATGAAAATGATATTTATGTTGTATGAAGAATTAGAGATTGTTGAATTTAGAATTACCAACCTTCAGTTGATCCTTCTTTTTGTCAAGGCTTCAACTTTATATAATAAAAATTAATGCTTCTAAATAACTTGGAAAATACATTGAAAATTTGGAATTTCAGAAGTGCAATGCAAATGACACATCCAGTTAGATGTCTACAGTAAATATTATCAAAAAGACGTTTAAAACGAGCTGATCACAAATAATTTTCTATCTCATTTCTTTGATTACAATCTGTCACACTTTTAGATTTATGAAACCTAAAAAATATTGAACAGTCACAGCCTCTCACATCGGCATATGAATATATGATAAGGTCTGAAGTCAGAAAAAAATATATTGTTGGAAACGAAAGCCTAAACTTCTCTTATATTGAATTGAATAGAAGACCCACGTGTGCGATACGTAATACGATGAAAATATATAAAATAAGTGTAGTTATGATACAAATATACGAAGATAATTTAATAGACTTTCGACCGTCACAGATGGGTTGTGGTCGGAGGAAGGTTGTTAGAAGCGGGGGGTCGGCGATCCATATTGATACATTGTGTTGTTTTTAAATAGGGATATGAGATTTGAATCAATTTCACTTAAAAACTCAACAAAAAACTATTAAAAAATCAAAAATTTCAAACTAAAACTTTTTCTTACTTAAAATTTGAGATTATAGGTATAACCATATAAACTTGACAGTATGATTTAACTACAAAAGGAGATATTTTAAAATATAAAATTAAAAAATACTTTAAAAAAAATAGACATTTATTTCGAAACGTTTCCAAAATAAAAAACACATGACACTTTCGGGACGGAGGGAGCAAATGTTAAATAGTCTGCCTATAAGCTTATACCACAAAACTATATACAACTTATAATTTGAAAACTATAAATGTTAAAAAAATGTCAAAATAAATTTACCACCACTACAAATATTCCCTTCGTCCCAGATCATAAGGCTTGTACGAAATTACCCGCAACTTTGACCGGTAAATAACTGGTATCCAAATTGTCGAAATAATTTTTTTAAAATTCTGTCATATGGTTTTACATTTGAACTACGTAGACAAATTTTGAAATTTATCATTTCGACAATTTAGGTACGAGACTTTTCCTAGTTTATAAATCCAAAATTAAAACATTTTATTTACTTATTGCTATATAAAACCAAAAAGAAAATATAAAAAACATTAGAAAACCCCGAAAAGCCTAACTTCCCACATAAATATCGAGACTTATAATTGCTTAGCAGCTCCCTATGTATCGATTCCGGTATTACGGGTAAATTATTACTATACCGCACATTCGTATGCTTACGAGTCATTAACTGCACAGTTTTTAAGCGGAGAGTCAAAGTTGCACGTGGTTTCGTAGACATAGATATGGCTAGGCGAAAACTCGAAAAAATCGAACCGAACCGAACCGAAAAAGACCAAAACCGAAAAAACGAAACTTTTTCAGGTTAGTTTCAGTTTACAATAAAACCGAACCGAAAAAACCTGAAAAAACCGAAAATAAAACCGAAAAACCCCCAAGAAAAAACGAAAGACTGAAACGGGACAGAAACAAACCGGTTCAGTTCAGTCCAAAAAATAAAAATACCAAAAACCGAACCGAAAAATCTGGATTTCGGTTTTAAAAAAAAAAAGAACCTAACCGGACGGTAACCAGCGTTACACGGGGGAGAGTAATTAAAAAAAGACGTAAGAAATTAGAAATCCAGCTTCTCTCCCACACAGTCACTCTCTATCTCTCTCTCTCTCTATATAGATATATATATATATCCAGCCGGGGGATGAGGTTCCACCGGTAAACTATACGTATAGAATACATATATGTCTCACCCTTCAAAGAGATCATCCTCTTCCTCCTCCTCCTCCTCTGCCGCCGCTGCATACGCCTCCGCAGAATCGCCTTGTTTTCCGATGAAGAAGGCCAAAAACGGCCTCTTATTCCACGACGATGATGATGACGTCGACGCCACGTCACCTTCTGACACCTCTGATTTACCCACTAACAACGATGTTGCTTTTACTCCTAATTTGGCTCGTAAAAAGGCTACTTCCATTCAGCCTTCTAATAAAAAACTCGTCATTAAGCTCCGTAAAGGTTTTTTACTTTTCTTTTCCCTTCTTTTTTTTTTTTTATAATTCTCTGGGTTTATTTACTTTCTTGCCCTAATTTTATATTCATTCGTGTCGAGTGGAGAATTTTATGATTTGTGTTAGTTACTACTCTTTCCGTTCCTATTTAAATTGTCCACTACGAAAATACTCCGATTTATGTTATGTTTTATTAGTTTTTTTTTATCCTCCCGTTATTTTATTATATTGGGGTGTTTATTCATTAGAAGAGAATTTTATGATTTGTGTTAGTTACTACTCCATCGGTTACATTTTAATTGTCTATTACGAAACTATGTGCTGCAATTTCGACAAGCCAAAAACTTGTGACAAACTCACTAATATAGTTCACTCAATAACAGAAAAAGAACAAAACGGGTCTGTTTTTTGGGAATATTTTCTATTTCTATCAACTCAAAGATCAAAAGTACAAAATCTAAATACTGGTAATCAAAATGCAGAATTTAAAGGAATAACTGAACTTAATAAAAGTAAATAAGGTTCCTCTTTTTCATTCCCTCTAATGAGCTCACTACAGTTATACTAATACTGCTAGTTCTGTTGAATTACAAAATGGCCCTCAAACTATAAAAAGTAGTATTGAACTCCTATGGATTCTAAATTAATCAAACTTAACCCTGATCTTGTTTTCTGTGCCGTATCATTTGTCCCTCTCGTTTATATCTTTTGAACCGTATCTGGGATCATTACAAGGAAGGGAATTTAAGGCGAGAAATCTGCCATTGTCGAGTAAATTAGAGATTTAGCAGCAGTTAGATTTTTTGCTTATTTGGATTCACTTAACTGATTTAACTTTGTTCTTTCTCACCTAGGTTTTGTTTTGTTCTGGTACGTTACCTTTTTAGGAAAAAAAAAGCTAACTTTTTCTACAAACCTAGACTAAAGCTTGATTTATTAAGTGTTCCTTCATGAGTTTTTCTTTTCTATTCCAAATTTTGTTCTGTTTGTGCAGTTACATCAAATAATTATCACAATTGATGTTTTACTAATCTTCAAGAGCAAGTAGAAATTGGACTATTAAAGAATGTATAAGAAATGATATTTTCATAAATAACTGGACTCCCCAACAAAGATATGGAACTAAGGAACTTTAAGCATTTTCCGGTCCCAAAAAAACAACAACAAAAGAAAACAACTTGCTTAAAAAATGATCAACAAAGTACTATTCCCTCTGTCCCTATTTAAGAGTCCGCTATTCCATTTTGGACGTTTCAAAATGAGTCCACTTTCCTAATTTAATTAATGTTTTATTTTATGTTTTTTAAAACACCCTAATTTAGTAGTTAAATCATATCAAAATTACTTATAGCCTTACATTTTAGGTAATATAGCTTTGTTTGAAATTTTTTGAAGTTTTGAGGCTATTTTGATGAACTTGAAGTGAAATTGTTCCAAATCCGTAAACTAACACAGTTCCCACAGCAGGATCGTTAAAATGGGATGGAGGGATTACTTGAAAGCTAAGGAATCTGATAAAATGCCACATAAGCCCTGCCCAAACACGTTCTATAGTTTTGAATATCAGTGTTTGAGACTACTAGTTTCTTTTGTAGACCGGTTTATGATTTTTGTCAGGTGGAGTGGTAGTGCTCGCTCAATAATTTATTTTCTGTGCCTTGAAATAAGCCGAGTGATTGTTCAGAAAACTTTGTTTTATCATCTGTTCGATTAGATTAGAGTTTGATCTGAAAGTAGAAATTTTGTCTCGACCCTGATTCACTAAACTTATATAAAGTTTCCTGTAATGTTTCCCTCTCTAGAAATATTTGGTTGTAGATTTTAAGCACAAAAACTTGGTTTTGCAAGCAAGGTAAAAATTTGGATCAATCTTAAGACTTCTAGCTCTTCCAAGGTTAAAAAACCGAAAAAGTTACGCTTACAAGGCTACAAGCTGAGCAACCAGATACTACCCAGTTCAAAATCTAAAGAGCAACTAATCTGTGGTTATGTGATCTAGGCAAACAGGTGCATGAGTGTGAAATATGATGGAAAGATATCTATCCTTCTATCTCTGCATCAATACATGTGTCGAGTGGTAGTTGTTTCTACATAATTGTTTTCTCTTCCCTAAAAACAATTCAGGTTATGTTATTTTGGACAATTTGGAAGAAACAAAACTTGGAGGGATCAATTTCAGTTCTACTTGGGGTGGGTCTTAAGTGATTATGACCTGCCAAAGGTTTATTTTTTTCTGCCATAGTAATAATTACAAAACAAAAGGGAATTAAACTCATATAAATTAGTTTTAATCATGTTTCACTGGATTTAAGAGATGAGGTGCAGTTTGGTTGTTTGACTCTGTTTCGACTCTTCAAAGGTTTATTTTTCTCCTGTAGTTAATGAAAGGATTGTGTTATTTCATAAAAAAGGAAAGGGAACAGGAACTTGGAAATATATTTTTTATTACTTTTGGTTGGACTATGGGTAAAGGTTGAACTTGATTGTTTGGTTCTGTACTAACGGGAGGTAATTTCCGTTGTTTCTCTTTAGATCCTGCTTATCTAGTTGCAAATACAGAGGGTTTGGAAATTTTCCAAATCATTAGCATTAGTGTTGGGTGGAGCTTAATTGGATTTAATTCACTATGGTGAGATTAGTGACTAAGGTGGAGTTAGGTTGTTTGGATCCATTTAATGTGTATTACAGTATTAGTTACATGATTCAAGCCAGACATGTTTAGTTTCTCATAGCTTCGAATTTCGATTCATTTTGGTTGGAAACGATAGAACTGTGATTAGTGGAGGTCGATTACGGTGTTTTATCTCCTAGTTAAGTTTTTTGCCATATTTCTGTGCTGTCTAGCATGTAAAATTATTTCGATAGATTAAATTAGGGATTCAGGTGGAATTTTATATTTGGCTTGATTTAGATCTAGTTAATAAGACCTTGCAAGAAAAACGTGTTTAAAATAACCTTCAATAGTAAACCAACAAGATATATTTTGGGGGAAATTTGTGCCAACAATTTCCCCCCTAAATAAGTAAATTGTCAAATAAGTTGATGTTCAACAGGCATGGCCTGAAGTAAAGAGAATATTCACATGTCTGATTAATTTTTTTTCTGATATGATAATATAATATGAAGAGGGTCAGCCTTGGCATAACCGTAAAGTTAATGTCATGTGACCTGTAGGTTACGGGGTCGAGTCGTGGAAGTAAACTCTTGCAAATAAATGCAAGAGAAGGATGTCTATAATAGGCCCATAGTACCTGGCCCCTCCCTGGACCCCTCGCATAGTGGGAGTTTCGTTCACCGTGGTTGGCCTTTATGTTAATACAATATGAATTACAACCCAGCCACAAAAAACAAAGAACAGAAAATAGCAAGAATGCAGAAAATCCAAAAGTTTTCCATGAGTATCAATAGTTTACACTTGACAAAGGGTAAATCTTACATATAGTTCCTGTTCGGCCTTGGAGGCGGTGTTGAGGTTTTCTGTCTCATCTTAAGTTTTCTGTCTCCGTAAAACGTATGCTTTTCACACAAAAAAGAAGTTTGAGTCTTATGGTATGGCAGGGGGGGTGTTCCTCTTTGCATTCCGTTTTCCTTTGAAAAGAGACAAACTAATGCATCTTTCTTTCCCTCATGCCTATCTTTTTGAAAAAGATAATACTCAAGAAAATTTAATTTAGCTTTTTGACATATTAACTTTTTAGATATATCATATATTTTTTTCCAAATTTATCTCTTTCGATTATACTGTTTCACTTCTTTATCACTTGTCATAAAGTTGCGAAAGTAACTAAACTTCTCTTTTTTAGTGGGAGACTTGGAGTGACACGTATAGTAGAGAGTGGATATTTTTTTTGTTTATAAAATGGTTTGAAGAAATTTAAGAATTTCTTAAATCTCCATCAGTTGTAAGAAAGTGGTACTTCTCTGTTCCGATGATCTTATAAACCTTCAAGCCTTCTGAATTCTTCTTACGTAAGAATTACATCAAACTAATTTCATTTCTAAGACTAAGTTGTCATTTGAAATAATCTTTTCCCCTTAGTTACTCTCCTAAAGTTTTTGTTTCTTCCAAGATAATTGACAGTATTACATCTTATATGAAAAAGGGACGTGATTACTTGCTATAAACTGTTTGCTTTTCATATTTGAAGCTAAACCGACCCCGCCAGCTAATTTCGAAGAAAATACATGGGCAACATTGAAATCAGCTATAAGTGCCATATTTCTGAAACAGCCCGACCCTTGTGACTTGGAGAAGCTTTATCAGGTAGTTTTCTTTTATTTTTCTTTGCATGTGTTTGGGTCTACTGAAGGATAAAATGCAAATAAACCCCATGTACCATGTCTGCATTGCAAAGGCAAATATCCACATGTACTCTCTCAGTTGCGCAATCATCTGCATGTCCGATATTACAATGGCATAACTTTGCACCAATTCTTCTTTTTTTGTTCTACGTAATCTGTTGATATGCAATGCAAGCAACTAAATATGAATTTACATCAAACTTTTGTAAAATCATAGTTTCTGCTTTAAGTGATTTTTTTTCCTCATAGAACTGCTCTTAAATATTTTTTGGTTGACCTCTAAATACGTAGATATTGACAAAATATCTGTAAGGAAAAGGAAAAAATATCCAAGTGAGACCTACAAAGAAAAAATTATGTCATTTAAAATTGGATATGGATTGATTTTAACACCTAGTTAGTACACGGGTTAATTGCAAGTCTCGGATTACTAACATCGAGATTATTTTCAAAAGAGCCATAGTAGATGGGGTTTTATTAACATTTTTGAGGCCTATTGATTTGAAAATTCTGTTTCCTTCAGGCTGTCAATGATCTGTGCCTTCACAAGATGGGTGGAAGTCTTTATCAAAGGATAGAAAAAGAGTGTGAAGGTCACATATCTACAGTACTCCAATCTTTGGTTGGCCAAAGTGAAGATTTGGTCGTCTTTTTATCCGTAGTTGAGAAATGTTGGCAAGACTTTTGTGACCAGATGTTGATGATTCGTGGTATAGCCCTGTACCTTGATAGAACGTATGTAAAACAAACCCCAAATGTGCGTTCATTATGGGACATGGGTTTGCAGCTTTTTCGCATACATCTTTCTTCAGCTGCTGAAGTTGAGAACAAAGTTGTGTTTGGCCTTCTAAAAATGATAGAGAGAGAAAGGTATGTTGGGATCTGTACCTTACTAGTTTTTAATTTGAGACTTTTGTTTTCTTTATAAAGTTTTGCTTTACAAAATTCATGTATATTGGGAAGTTATCACTTGTGCTCACCAACGTAACCGCTTTGGAAAGATTACTATCTATATCTATACTATTATTATAAGCCAAATAAGCCAACTCAAGAGTTTTGAGGCTGCCAAATTTTGCCTTTTTTTCCAAAAATACCCCTACATATTTTTATTAATTACAATAATACCATACCCACATAAAAAAATATAAAAAGTAATAACTAATAACACTATTTATCCCTCTTTAACAACCAAACATTCTTTTAAGTCTTATCATCTTATACTATTTTTTTTTTACTATCCACATATTTGTATCATAACTACACTTATTTTCTATATTTTGATTGCACTGCGCGTCACACACGCAACCCTTGGGGCACGATTACTAGTATTTATATATACCATCTTTCAAATTTCACAATTTAATACCAAGGGACACCATTGTTACAGTTTTTACTCAAGAACATCAGTTACTAAATATGAGATTACGCTGGTGTACTAATCATCAATTTGAACAATGTAAACTAACTTCGAAACTTAAGCTGTTACCACTGATTAATTTTGATAAGCTGGTGTACTAATTGTGAGATTTTGTGTAGATTGGCGGCTAAATTGAGAATTTTTGTAAGTTGGTGTCTTGAATGTTTGATTTTCTATCGGTTAAATTGTGAAACCATTGTGAGAGTGAACTCTATCCCTGTCTAACATGTCCTTGAAGAACATCAACACGTGTATTTATCAAGAAACACAAAAACAAAGAACTACAAATTCTAGTTTACTTTAGCGATCTCATTTTTTATTTTGTTGCTTTTTTAAGGATACAGAATGACTCGACCTTCTAGAAAAATTCCCTGGTGTCTTATTTCTTCTCGCCTATCTTAAGCTGTGTCGGTCTTCCAAATCATTTTATCTTAATGATTACAGTTTGTGAGAACACAAAGATTCTGTTTCACTTTTTGATAGTAATTAACCTAAATTTGGAGACACCATGGATCAAATCCTGGTGGTGAGCAGGGTATACCAAGGGCCTAACCACGTTGGACAACCCACTCGGACCACAATGATTCTATTTCTGGGATTGCTTCTTGAAGCGAGATGTTGTAATTGAGAAAGTGGTTAGGTAACAAAACAGCGTCGTAAGTTACGAAGTTTAGTTTATTCGATATATCTCTGATTTTTGAGATAATTTGCTTGTGTGTTATGTTTGTCTATGTTCTACATATTTCAATTATGGTTTTACTGCAGTAATTTGCAACTATGCTGATTCATAACTGAGATTTTCGATTAAGAACAATTATTTTTTACCATAGAGATTTTGACGTTCTAATGTTTATCTAGTCTTGCTTTTATTAGTTTAGCTACTTACTTATCACGTAAGTGTTAAAAGATACATTACCCTCTTTGTGATTTGAACAACATTTGAATAACACTGCATGTATATATCTACGAAATAAATTCTCGTTTTCAATTAATTTGGTCTTTTCCAGATTGGGTGACACAATAAATAGGACTCTGCTAAACCATCTTTTGAAGATGTTTACCGCTTTAGGAATTTATCAAGAAAGTTTCGAAAAGCCATTTCTTGAGGGTACATCTGAATTTTATGCTGCTGAAGGTGTCAAACTCATGCAACAACTTGATGTTCCAGATTACATGAAGCATGTCGAGGTCAGCTATTTTTTTTCTAGTACTGAATATTTAAATATTAATTAGTCTTTTTTTCGAACTCATTCTCCATTTTGCATGTAAATGAAAAGGATAGTAATTCATTGGGTCAATTCTCGTTAATTGATTCAATTTTTAGTTAACTCTCATTTAGAGGTACAGAGGAACTCTTCATTCGTAGTTAGTTCCCTTGCATGCTTTACAATACTCATATCCAAGATCAATACATTGGCACCAATTGATGGCAATTTCTTAGTTTGTTCCTGACTTCGTATTAAGTTACTTGTTGGGTCATTTTGTTTTCGCAGAAACGTTTGAATGAAGAACATGAAAGATGTTTGATCTACCTTGATGCAACTACGAGAAAGCCACTTGTATTAACAGCAGAAATGCAACTTCTTCAACACCATATTATTGGAATTCTTGATAAGGTAAAAGATCGGAATACAGTTTTTCCGAACATATATTTGCTTCAGATTTAAAAATAATTGAGTTGTTTATCCCTTTTTTTTTACCTGTACAGGGTTTCATGATTTTAATGGATGGAAAACGTGAAGAGGATCTCTGTAGGATGTACTCACTTTTATCGAGGGTCAATAACCTTGAAAAGTTAAAGCAAGCTCTTAGCTCTTATATACGGGAAACTGGGCGTGCCACTATTATGGATGAAGAAAAAGACAATAACATGGTGGTCAGCTTATTAGAATTCAAGGCTTCCCTTGATGAGATATGGGAAAACAGCTTTTCTAAGAATGAAGGTTTTTCCATCACTATTAAAGATGCATTTGAGCATCTCATTAATCTCCGGCAGGTCAGCAAGATTTTGTCCTCTAGTGCACATACCAGATTTGCTTTATATACGTGTATGATTTTGCAATTGCGTGATAGTCAACTTTTTAAATCACCCAATTCATGTGATGAATTTTCGCAATAGACTGTAGGGCTGTCAATTCTCTTAAAGGTTTATGATGAACTTCAGAGCTTGGCCCGGTAATTTAGGTTTCCTTTCTCATATTTGTTTCCGCCCCCTGATGATTTTTGGAACATTGATATGATATCAATAGAATTGTATTTTCAAAGTTTTTCAAAGATCAAGAATCAAGTTGCATTGTAATTTGATTTTCTGGCCCACTATAAAACCGTTATTACATCGAAAATAAAAAAGGAATGATCTTACTTGCTAAAACAAACAAGCCAAAATTATCTAATAACTACAAAATCCAAAATTGTTAGCTAAATAAATGAGCAAAATTCGCGGTAAATAACTATAAACAAAAAGAAAGATATGGTTCACGAGAAGAAATAAGCATAAATAACCCAATGGCCGGTCTTGATTAACTGATACAAATCCTTCGGTCATCATAACAATTCACTGGTTGAAGTGAATAGACCCTTCAATTTCTACCTGAAAGGACTGGTTCTTATCTGTTAGCAGTTATTCTCTGAATTAGTTTCAGTATTACTTTTGACCTTTTCATGTATATTTGGGAAGTGAAAGTCGTATATTTGTGACAGAATCGGCCTGCTGAACTGATTGCTAAATTTCTCGATGAGAGGTTACGTGCTGGAAATAAAGGTACATCAGAGGAGGAACTAGAAGGCACCCTTGATAAAGTCTTGGTCTTGTTCAGGTTTATACAGGTTAGAATACAAGCTTTCTCGTTAGATTTTTTAAACATTTTTTTTGTTTTGTTGTTTTAATTAACCATGCTGCGGTGGTATTATAATGTCGAGAGAGAAAAGAAAAGAGAGGTGAGGCCGTGAGGGAGAGAAAAGAGTGGAGGGGGTTGTTATTCCGTAGGTATTATCTGATATACCTATCATGTTCTTCTATAGGGCAAGGATGTGTTTGAAGCATTTTATAAGAAAGATCTGGCGAAAAGGCTGCTCATGGGAAAAAGTGCCTCGATTGATGCAGAAAAGTCTATGATTTCCAAGGTTAAGGATCTTGTCTCCCATTATACTCTATTTAATAATGTGCATATGTTATTTGATCCGTTCTGTAACTATTATCACTCCAGAAATGTTTAAGGGAACTGTTTTTTTTAACCCTGCTAAGATGTCTGTTCATTATTGCAGTTGAAAACCGAGTGTGGTAGCCAATTTACCAATAAACTTGAAGGCATGTTCAAGGTGTGTATCAGTGCATTTCTGCTGACCCTTTTGCAAGTTTTTTTTTATTTATTAAAAAGCTAAGAGTTGGATCTTGTTTGCTAAGCTGTGGTTAACAAAGAACCTGGCAATAAGTCAACTTTGATCCATTCAAAGTTCAAACAAGCCTGACATTAAATATTTTACAGGCATATAATTCAGTAGCTTGTGGATAACGATAGGTTTAATTCAACTGGATTCAAATTAGGCTTAGTATATATGGTTTATATGAATGTATTAGAGCCAAGAAATGGAACAATAGATGGGAGTTCAACAAAAGAACCAAAGAATCTGCTTTGACACCGTGGTAGAGCGCTTACACTTCCTCACTAAAGTGCCTTGTAGGGGGGAGAAGAGGGGGGTTTATATAAATTGCACTGGCCACAACTAAAATCTTATCAGTGTGGGGTATTCAACCAAATGAATAAGAGGTTATTCATATATGAATAAAAGGACAAATATACTAACATCCTGAAATCAGGGGTTTCCCAATGATATATTTTACCACTATAAGGACAAGGGTTTAGAAACTCAAAGAAATATATTATACTATTTTCTTAAACATCCTGACATCAATGTTTTACGGTTTTACCAATGATATGTTTTGCGACATTACCACGTTTCTTTGTTTATAGGGTTAATTTATTTCAATAAATTATTATCAAAAGAGATATATTATATTAATTTCTTTAATAAATTACTGGTTTGCAGGATATCGAATTGTCCAAAGAAATAAATGAGTCATTCAAACAATCTTCCCAGGCCAGGACAAAATTACCATCAGGGATTGAGATGAGTGTCCATGTTCTGACAACAGGGTTGGTTTTGCCCTATTTATTTTATAATACTTTTTTATCATATTTAAACTTAGTAAAAAATATCTTTTAAGTATTGAAACGAATAAAAAGACTTTCTCCGTTGCAGGTACTGGCCAACATACCCCCCGATGGATGTTCGTCTTCCTCATGAACTTAATGTCTATCAGGTTTTGTGGTTGTCAACAAATATCATTATTTGAGCTTTTTCTTTTCTGGAATTTTTAACATACTTTAGTATAATTCTGAAACTTAAGAATAGATACACAAATGCTGGAGCATAAGCAGACCAACCCCATGTATTTGAGGCTGACTGTTATTTTTCTTATGTTTTTTTTAGGATATTTTCAAGGAATTTTACTTGAGCAAGTACAGTGGGAGAAGATTAATGTGGCAGAATTCATTGGGCCACTGCGTGTTGAAAGCTGAATTTTCCAAAAGCAAAAAAGAACTTGCAGTTTCACTGTTTCAGGTTCCTATTTTCTCAGTTCGAGTTCTTTGTAATTCCATTCATTTTGTTTACAGCTATTAAATTTGCGTTATTGTGCTACAGACTGTAGTCTTGATGCTGTTTAATGACGCTGAGAATCTCTGTTTCCAAGATATTAAAGATTCTACTGGGATTGAGGACAAAGAGTTGAAGCGAACTCTACAATCTCTAGCTTGCGGAAAAGTTCGAGTACTTCTAAAAGTGGGTGGATTGTGAATTTTTGTGTATTATCAGGATGCAAGTTACTTAGCATTTTGTTGCTTTCCTTACCCTAAAGAAATTTCTTATGTAGTTACCCAAAGGAAGAGACGTAGAAGATGGGGATACATTTTCATTTAACGAAGCATTTACCGCTCCTCTTTACCGTTTAAGGGTAAGTTTTTCACATACTCTCAATCATAAATGTGAATAGGCAATCAATATCACATTTTTAGAGAAGTCGCATATATATATATATGTAATTATGTATGCATGTAGGCATGCAGACCCCTTAGCTTTATGATATATATGGTAGTAACACCACTGCATAATCAAGAGGTTTTACATCATTACAAATTTTAAAAGTTCTACTCTATAATCTGGTACAGTGGTAAGTAGACATCTGTCAATTGTAATTCATGACTTGCGAATTATAGTGGGTTAATTATACTTGTGTACCATTAACGATACTCTCGTAGTCCCGTTTCAGTTTAGTGCCGCAAACTTTGACTTTTTTTTTTCATTTAGTACATTTACAATCATAAAATGGATGGAAAATATACATGCCCGGGTCACATGCCTCTTTTTAAGTTATTTTACTGTAGTACCCTCATGTAGAAAGGGTAATTTACAAAAAAAACAAAATTATATGATGTAACTAATTTTTTAATTAAAAACAGATATTAAACTAAATTAATTACATTGTTAACTTCTAAATGCTTGAATATAATTAATAATATACCTAAATATAAAGTACAAACATAAATTCTGAAAATAATTTCTAGTAATAAAAATTATACGTAAAATAAACAATACAAAGAAATAAGTTAAATATATTTAAAAGAACTAAATAATAAAAATTCTATACCAAAATTTAAAGGTATAGTCAACTACTACTATAAACTGAAAATAAGGTCATATACCTTTACTACTAGATACCATACTAATTTTTTTATATATATAAATTACATAAGATTTAATTTTAAAAAAGTGTACAAAAATACGTTTAGTTTTTAGGCCATTTTTTCAATTTTTCACTTCACCTAAGTCCTAACCCCACCATCTCAAAATTTCCACTATCTCTCCGACCTCCTTGATTCGGAATCGAATCTACACAATCATATATCTTAATCTCCATCTAAACCTAGCACAACCTAAGGAAAAAAAAAATCGTCGTAGGGGAGGAGCCTTCGTTTCCACCACTACATAATTCCGACCGCCAAACTCCGACCACAGTTGGACTCGTCTTGGCCTTGCAAATCAAGGCTTGAGAGGAATTGGTCCAAGTCATGCCCAATCAAAATCATCCAGTCCTCCGTTCGGCTTTGCACAAGCTGGTCGTAGCCCATATTTATATATATTTATCTATACGTGCATATATCTATCTACTTCAGTGTATATTGAGATAATTATTATAATTATTAGACTTTAGATCGCTTTGATGGATCTAACTGTTGAGAATGATCTTGTATAAACCAATAGACTAGTGACTAACAACAATGCCCCTACATATAATGGTTTCTGTCCAGACACATTATTCCTTATGATGGAATTGTATAAAAGTAAAACAATTTGTTAGTAGATGGTACAGTATTTATTGGTAATAAACCATAATATTGATAGTTTGTGGTGTTAACCCGAAATGGGGTTATAGTAAATGGTACAGACGTATAATAAGCCCAAATTATAGCAAGTTATACACTTGCTATTATGAATATGCTCTATTTGATGTTAATCTTAAAAAGCTTGCAACTTTAAGTTCACACTGCTAGAGTTTTTTCTTATCACCCTTTTGCCATAAAAATTTAAGAAATTAGAATATCTTTGTTAACCTAAGATGGCTTGGTCATAACTAATATTAATTGCATTGTCTTTTACTAATCTAGATTTGAGTAACTTGTTTTATCCAGTGCATTTTTGGGATATAATTAAACTAGCATGACATTGTATAGAGAAGAGTGGATTCTCATGTGGAGTTGCTCGTAGACACTCCAGTGACGCGTGTTCTGTATATTTTACCGAATTAACTTCCATACGCTTAGCAGAGTAAATGATTAACAAACTTGCTTCCTTTACAGGTTAATGCAATCCAGATGAAAGAGACGGTAGAAGAAAACACAAGCACGACTGAGAGAGTGTTCCAGGACCGTCAATATCAGGTTTTAATTTTTGTTCTTTTAGGATTGCCGCATTTATTTGTTTTAAAGATCGAGTAAAGCCCTTGTACTAATGCTGTCAACTAATCAAAATGGGGTTTTCAATATTGTCATTTGCAGATTGACGCTGCTATTGTTCGGATAATGAAGACGAGAAAAGTTTTGAGTCACACTCTATTGATAACTGAACTATTTCAGCAGGTTCTGATTTTCCTTGCGTTCTTCGGTTTGTTTTGTGAATATCACATGAAAAGTTATTCTTTAGAAAATTTGCTTTCTGCAAAATGTTTATGCTCGTCCACATTCTGATTGGTAGTTACTTGGTTTGTTTGGTTTATCTTCTAAGCGCTGTAGTGGTGAATTGGTTTCATATCTGTTGAAATTATGCAGTTTGCCTGTGTACGTTCCATTAAGTAAGTAGTTTCCATGAGTCTGATTTTTGAGAATTCATAAAAAAAGAATAGCAAGTGTTATCTACAAGTAAATGCATGAAAGGGAACTTTAGGTGACTTGGGTCTTGTTTTGCTGCGAGTGTTTACGCAAATAAGCTGTCTTACGCTTGTGTGAAAGAAATCCCAAGGGAAGTCTGCAAGAAAATGTACAAGAGTAGAATCGTAAGATTCAGTACGACTTCTTTTCTTGCCGATTTAAGAGAATAAGCTGGCTTATCTGAGGCTGAGAGAAATCCGGGTTCGTTTAAGTTGAGGCTTCTAGCTTTTTCTGGCCAGAAACCCAAATAAGCTCACTTGTTAGTTTTGTCAACCAAATGTTGTACAACTTATAAGACTTATGTAATAGGCATAGCTACAACCGAACAAACCCTAGTTGGCTGACTCTTGGTTTGATCTTATAATTTTTATTGTATTTATTTGTGTTTTGCAGCTCAAGTTTCCGATAAAACCTGCTGACTTGAAGAAAAGGATTGAAAGCCTCATAGACCGGGAGTATCTAGAGCGGGACAAAAACAATCCTCAAATATACAACTACCTGGCTTGAACATTGAATCCGGTTTTTCTTTCTTTTTTCTTTATAAATTACATTTCCTCTGCAAATGGCGTGGGAAATTGCATCGGTTTCAAGAGTGGGAGCTTCGGAGAATGCATGCCTGAGCTGTTATAGCCCTTGCCAATCCCATGTCAGATATGTGTACAGTAAATTGTAGTTTGTATTTTTTGTTGTTGAAAGAGTCCTTTCTTAAATGATGATAATGTTATTACGATTCTGCTGATGAAATTAGTAGAGTGCACAATATAAATGAGGATTTGCTTTAAACACTTTATTGTTCTTAATACAACCTTAATTTCGTAGCTCTAAAGCGTAGCTATGTTGATCTATATAGCACCAGGGCTGGGGGGAAATCCCGAAATTCCGACCCGTGTCCCGACCCGAAAACATCGGGTTTTGTTCCGACCCGACAAACTTCAGGATCGGATGGCAATTTTGATTTCGTCGGGTGTCCCGACCCGACCTGAATTTCTAATTAATTTTTTATTTTATATTATATAACATGATCTTTTTTATTTCAACACTAAAATATGTAAGTTAATATATATGATGAGAATCAAAGCTTGTACCTCTGACATATAATGTAATCACTCAACCATATGAGTTATAAGCCTTTTTGTTTCATAAATTAGTTATAATTAGATAAATATAATATAGATTTGTAGTTTTGAATATATGAAACTATTAAAAAATATACTTAAATTAAAAGGTTTTATTGTTGCTTAAAAAAGATAAGTGATCATTATTTTTTGTTTATAAAAATTATAATGATTATGTATTTCATTTAGTATGATAATTGTTGTTTTTGTGAATAAAATTAAATACTAAAAGAATCTAATAAAAAATGTATTATTTTTTTTTATCTAGTCTATTATTTGTAGTTTCATACTATTTTTTTTACTACATGCTAATTTCTTTTTGCATTTATTAGGAGTTTTATTTTTAAACTATGGTTACGTTTCTTGTTAATAACATGTTTTTCAAATGAAAATTGTTAATAAAAAATATGTTATCGTAAAATAAAAAAGATATATCGGGAGATTCGGGATAAACCTATCCCGACGCTATGGGATCTGAAAATTCGGGTCCCGAAAAAGTCGGGTCGGGATTTTATTTTTTTACTTTCAAAAGCAAAGCAATCGGGTTGAGTATTTACAGATCGAGTACCGACTCTATCTCACTACTATATAACACTTTCATTTATAGTTTTCTAGTAGTAATTTTTATAGTATGTCAAATCAGATGTTACCCTGTGGACTAATATTTTGAACAAAAAGGAAATAGAAAAATAAATAGGAATGTGAAAACTACAATTTTATCACGTATTATACTAGTTTTATAAAAACAACCATATGACTTGCAAAATGAGTGGGTATACAAAGTTGAAAACCAAAATCTATCTTAATTGACAAAATCCATCTTTGGATACTTGATTTACATGTCATGCCGTTAATCCGACATAAAGGAAAAAGAAAAACCACACAATTTGATTATACAGTACTAGCTCCTAAATTGTGTGGTATTTTTGTCATGTCGGATTAAATACACAAACATGATACTTCGTTCAGTTCGTAAGTGGTTTCTGTAATCAAAATTTTCAATTCTCTGTCGACCAGAAATCCTTTTTGTATTTATAAGTAACAACATAAGATCAATATCTTGATGTACATGACACAAACACAAAAAAGTAAAAAAAAAAAAAGAAGACATTCACAGAAGAAAGGCTATGGGATAGAATACTAGAAATGATTCACCACTTCAAACATGCGTACCCAATATGAACTGTTCAAATTATATAACATTTGGATTTCCATTTGAGCTTTCTTTGTTTTTCTCTTCGATTTTCCCTTCTTCGATTTTTCCAAATCGTCCCTCATTTTCTTTTGCAATATCATAAGAGGCGTGTAATCCAAAAAGGACGTAATAGATCAGTAAAAGCACCGTCCAGACCGCAAATCTTATAAACGAATCCTTATCGATAGATCCAAGTAGGAACATGTTAATAGCGATAGAAGCCGAGGGCAAAAATGGAACTAGTGGGACACCCCAAAGCTTTGCTTCCCTAGCTCGAGGAACGAAAACTTTTAATCCAACGGTTGATAATATCCAACAAGGCACGGTAATGCAGTATCCGACCCAATTCTCAGTGGCTGCCCAGTAGATGGCAGTGGCGAGGGAGGAGGCGATGATGAGGACGAGGAAGAGGATTAGCTTGTTGCGGTCCGCGTTTGTGGTGACACCTGTACCGAAAAATAGAAAGTTATTCTCATAATTATACTTATGTAAGTTTTAAATAAGAAGCGACGAAAGAATAGAAGTTAGCGGAATAAGAAGCAAACATATTTAAGGTTTGCTTGCTTCTTATAAGCAAACAGGCTTGCATTGTTTAGTTTCAGGGAATACCTAAGGTTAAAGTCATCTTAGAACTTTTATATTTTGGCCCTATATTCCAGAAACACTCGGGTTTTGTGACAGTCAACCAAATCGAAATGCAATGTAGCAACAACATAATTATGCTATGTTTGCTTGCTTCTTATAAGCAAATAGGCTGCATTGTTTAGTTTCAGGAAATACCCAAGGTTAAAGTCATCTTAAAACTTGTAGATTTTTATGTCAATACTCCAGAAAAGTTCTGGTTTTAAGCTGTTCAACCAAATAAAGTGCAACAAACTCGATTTTATCGGCTTTGAGAAAAAGGCAAGGGCATTCAACTATATAAAGCTTTTTATATTCTCTACCCGGAATTCATTGAAAACATCAACTTTAAATCTGGTCAACCAAATGAAGTGCAACCCTTCAGCAAGAAGCAAAAGGCTCTGAGCTTAAAAGGTGCAACAAAACAAGACTTATGGCCCTAAAAAATCAACCAACAACAGCATACCTGGCACGTAGTAGCGGCGGACAAGGAGGGCGAGGGCGACGAGAGAGAAAATGAAGAGAGTGGAAATGGAGAGGAGGTCGGAGAGGATCTCGAGTTTTGTGAAAAAAGCAATTATGGCGGTGGCTGCAAGCATGGTGACCGTGGCATTGATTGGGGTGCCGGTTTTAGGGTGGACCTGCGCGAACCATGGGGGCATCATGTGGGTCCGTGCAATATGGGTCAGGTAACGAGCCTGGCCCACGGCGCCAACTAGAAGTACCGATGTCATACCTGTTGGGAAGACAATTTTGCACACATTAGTATTTGACAAAATGATACAAAGATAAGGATTTTGTTTATTGGTCTTATATTGCTTTTGGGAATGCTCAATCATATTTGTGATTTCCTAAATATGATCAATAATATGAATTTATTCTTCAATTTTTTTTATGTTTCACTAAAACTTGGTACATGTTACTCATCAACTATCACACTCTTGAGTTCAGACTATTAGCATAATAGCATGTGCTGAGACTTGTTCTTGAATAATTTCAAGGAGATAATTTTGAGTGGGTTAAATCAAGATATTTAATGTAAGAGTCTCTTGTATTTATTACTCTATATTGGTTTGATTGCCAAAAAGATGGGTATTTAGCAACTTTTTTCTATGACAACCAGGTTTCCAATTTACTTACGCGTGCGGTGTGTCTCGATTAATTAGTCAAACTCTAGCTCAACAATCTGATGTTAGTTAATACTGCTAGCGAGAGACTTAGCTTTAGTCATAAACATTAGATCTCTGGAAGGAATAATTGCCACATTGTTTTCGACCTGATGTTATTATGTGTTAATAAACTTATTTCTTTTTTGTAGTCCTTAGGGGAATAAAGATTATCTGGATTCATAGGGAATGTTTGTTGCATCTTTTAAGAAAAATAACTAGGACTAAGAAAAAGGTAAGGTCGGTCCAACTTGAGTCTTTTAATTTATGTCGGTAGGCCAGATTATCAGAAAGCCTTAACATAAAAGCTAGTCAGTCAAGTTCATCTCAGCAAAAAAGCACAAAATACCGGCCGCTAAGCTGCAGTTAAACAAACCAAAGATAAATGGGCATAGGAAAATATTACCTTTGAGTGCACCAGCAGCGACAATATATTTAGCCCAACCCCAGCCAACTTTTTCAAAAGCCACGGAAAAAGGTGCATATGTGTCAATTTGATCATATGGTTGCATTAGGCAAAGAGTCACCGCTAACAAGCAATACACTGTTGTAGTAATCACCATAGATCCCACTAGCCCTATCGGAATGTCCTTCGCAGGGTTCTTTGTTTCTTCCGCCATCGTCGACACCGCATCAAATCCAACATACGCAAAGAACAAGACCGCTGAGGCCTGGTGGTGTAAAGTTTAATTAAATTAAAACAAAAATATATGTTAGCGAGTTCACATCTGTTGTCATTAAGTAGTGAATATATGATTGGCAACTGTGAATTCTTTCTGTCCTCAAATAAGTAGTTCATGTGTTCAAAATTTGCAGCCAAACTCACTCTTAAATGAATTAAGGCCTTGTTTGGATTTTCCCCCAGCCTCACATAAAGGATAGTTAATTTGTCCAATTCTGGCCTTGTTTGGTTGCAAGTTGCAACTTCTAGATTCAACTTTTTTAAAATTGAGCTGTTTTTGGTGGACTAGCTGAAAAACCGAGTTTTGCCAGGGCCTCAAATACCTTGAAGTTTCATGTTGGATGAACTAAGTTTCAGGTTTTACCAAAAAAACAACAGTTTCTTAATATTGAATTTGTTTGATTATTTTCGTCATTACATCACTGAGTCATCACCTGGAAAATCCCCCGCGGCCCGTTGGGGACAAAATCCCTGTAGTTCTCGGTATCTGCTTTCATTAGCCCCGCGATAATAATAAATAGTATGACAATAATGTGTACAATAGAGGCAATGTAGTTAAGCCTTGACGTCCCCTTTGTGCTTGTGACGGCTATTATACAAATGACTATTATGACCCCAACGGCAATAGGGTCCAGTTGATTGTAGTTTTTGGCTAGGGCGTGTGCCTGGATAAGGAATTGCTCAGGTCTGTGGTTGCATAGGGTGGCGAAATAAGACGTCCATGAACGGGCCACAGCTGCTCCACCAATGACGTACTCCAAGAGAATATTGCCTGCTGCTATGAATGCGACAAATTCCCCGAGTTCTACTCTTAAGTAAGCAAATGACCCCCCTGATGAGAAAATAAATAAGAAAATATGTTAAGTAGGGGTAGAGCCAGGATTCATATAATTTGAGTATGTTTAATGTTTTGAAAATGATTCCAAAGTTTTTGGGAGAAGGTAGCTTTTGAATACACTATTTTTATTTTGACAATTGATATTTAAATAAGTTTCATATAAACTTTAAAAGAAATGTGAATTTTCGGTTCGGTTGAGATTGGGCTGAAACAGTATGCTTTTATCTCTATGATTCTTGAAACAATCTGAACATTACTATTGTCAAGCGGAACGTGACGGAATGGACCGTTGGTTTCAGTTTTTCAGATATGACCAATTAAGTTCCATTTGATTGATTGATTACAAAAAAAAAAAATATATATTTGATTGAAGATTTCCGATTTTACATATTCAGATATATCGAACCGGTTTGGATTTAATTGACGATATTTTGTAGTGATTTTTGTAATCTAGTCTTGTTTTCACGGAGCAGTAGCTCATTTCATGGAACAAATGAATCTATAATTTCAGATTGACGGTTTTGGAACACTAAATCCGAACAGTTGGAAAAAATCTTAGTTCTCGTTATCCGTATCGGAACTGTTAATCAAGGTCAGGTTCAAACCTCCTATGAAAGGTTTCAGGGTTTTGGCACCCCAAAATAAATGGTTTCTTAAGTTGTGTTTCTATTTTTTAGTACTGTACTAAGATTCTTTTGAAGGATAATTAATATTCAGATGACCCAAAAAGAGATTAATTTATTCCAAGGTCGTTGGACACTAGAACTACTATAGTCAAAATTGAAAGTTTGAATTTTTTGTCATATTACATTGATTAGTTTTTTAAAGCAAATTGATGGTCAATATAAGCCGGTGGGGAAAACTGAAAATTGACAAGCATTGTTTACTTTGTGCCAATTCTTTTAGCATGCTGATAACAGTCCAATTATACAGCCTGTCCTATATTTATTGTGTAGTTACACGTCAATTAAACCATAATAAATATTTTATATATATATATATATATATGGTTTGTTATACCTTTTGTTTATAAAAACCAAAAAATTTATAAATATTTTAATTACAAATGACGAATCTTAATGGTAGTTATATTTTTTTTATCTAGATATTTGCTAATTTTGAAAGTATTAAAACTTTTTAATAGTATAAATTGTGTTTCTTGTTTAGTTTAAGTGTCAACGATGTTTTAAAAAATATTCAAAACATGTTTATGAAATTATCCGTATATCCGACAAGTGTGTATGTGTCCGGCACCCAATACGTCTGTCTTTGTAGAGTGTGTAAATAACTAAATAAGAAAATAAGTAACTCATACCATAAGTTGACTGACCAATACAGTACTACTATAGAAAGAAAATAAGTCAGTTTAGATCTACAATCAGCTAAGCTGTTTTTTCCTTTTTTCTTGGTTTTTCCAGATAATGTCATCATATTATTTTTTTACCCAAATATTTCAACGACAAAAACGCTAATTAATTATTATTACTAGTCCCATTTTTTAATTAGTAGAGTAAGAAGTGCATTGTTTAGAATAGGGGTGGGCAAAAAATCCGCAAACCCGCCCCGTAACCCAATCCGTGCGGATTGGGACGGATTGGGGCGGGTTGGATGTCAAAAAAAGTTAAATCCGCCCCGCCCCAATCCGTAAAAAAATTCGTGGGTTGGGTTAGGGTTGGGATTTCCAAACCGCGGGTTAATCCACCCCAACCCGTTTCAATCCGCATATATATATATATATATATATAAATTTTCTCAATATCTTTTTTAATAAGAGTTTCTATATTATAATAGTATTGATTTAAGAAAAAATATATATATAGACAAAAAATTTTGGATTGTCCAAACTTAAGTTTAATGATTCGATTGATATATTGTCTTATAAATTCAATGTATTATCTCGTACTTACAAAAAGAATGAATTTTTAATCTGTGTCTAGATAGTATGGATGGTTAATTTATTTTTAAAAACTTTATTTGTAATTGAAGTATAGCCAAATATGAAGTTATATAAAGTTATTACTAAATCTGTAGCTATTGAACTTGTGGATTCAATCAGCTATTAAACTTTATTTTGATTATGTTGATGAGGAACAATTTGTTTTGTTTTGTTTTGTTTTAGCTTTGTTACTTGTTCCGAACATTCTAAACGTATTTTGGTTGACTTTTAGTTTATATTTCTATTTGAAAGATTTATTTTTTTTAAAATATTTAGGTAAATTATGCGAAATAATGAAAAATTAATGACTAAAATGAAAATTCAAGAAACAACCCGCACCCAATCCGCCCCGCTTGATAATGGGTTGGGTTGGATTGGGTTGAGGTTTTAATTATAATGGGTTGGGTTGGGTTGGGTTGGGATTTGAATTTCACTAATCCGCCCCAATCCGTCCCGCCATTTATTTTACGGGGCGGGTTAGGATTGAGACCAATCCGCCCCAATCCGCCCCGTGCCCACCCCTAGTTTAGAACATCTACATTAGTGCTTTTAGTTTTTAATTGCTAACTATTGACACATACACCTAAAGTTATCATCTAAATGCCACATAAGCATGTTTTTTTTTTTAACTCACATTTGGATTTGGATATGTTAGAATTAACTAGCAAGGGACAAATAAATATAAAATATGAAATAACCCAATTCATACTACCACAAATATACATTATAAAACAAAACAATTGGTATACCAAGTAATCATGACCCACCACTCATACCAAAAGTCTACACTTCACTCTATAAATTGCAAGTTAACTATAACAACACTTTTATAGAGAGGTTTTTTTTGTTGACAAATAACCATTTAATAATGCTTCTAACAACGGGGCTAAAACTAATTTTCCACTAACTTGTGACACTAGCAAAAACTTAAAAAGACCAGTATAGTGTAGTTGCTTTTATATTCTCCAAACTTTTTAATATACTATATATTTTCAGTCGTACTATGTTAATTATTCAAGCGTTGCTAAAAAAACTTGTCAGCTTACCATCAGGACGTCTGTTGCTAAATTGATGGTAAAATGAGTGTCCCTAAATTAAGCAACAATTTTTGTTACTAAATTGTTGCCAAAATTTAACGACACTCACATTAGCAACATTTTATAAAAAGCAAGATGTTACTATCTTAAAAAAAAAAAATTATTGAAGTAGGAAGAGAAAAAAAGACTACGTAAAGAAAACAGATTTTAAGTTGATCAACCAAAAAGATCGCAGATTACAAGAAATGCAAGAATAGATTGAATTAGCACCAACCAAGGAAGCTCTTACTTAAATTACAGATTTTTCGCTATAATTAGGCATATAAATAAGGTACCTGCAACCGGAATCTCCACTGCAAACTCCGTATAACAAAACACAGAAAGCAACGCTGAAACGCCCGAAACAACATACGACAACACCACAGCGGGTCCAGCATGCTCCTTCGCCTCCAAACCAGTCAAGACAAAAATCCCAGCACCAATAACCGCACCCATGCCAAACCATATCAAGTCCCACCAATTTAGCGTCTTTTTCATCTCATGGTTGCTCCGGGACTTGACTTCAAGCTCGGCAGAGTCTAGGGACCGGGTCATGACCCGGTCTATTATTCTTGAAGGGGTCTTTTTCAGAGCGTGGGCATAATTGCCCCAGCTCTGAAAGGACTCCTCGGGGAGAAAATCATCTTTTGAACATGAACATCCACATTTTCGGTCTTTGGTTGAGTCTTTTTTGATTATGGCGGACATATCTAGAGGAAAAGAAACAATTCAATTAGACTGTATCTTAATATGTTATATGTGCGCCTAACTTGGTTGACAATTCTTTACATAATCAGTAAAAACTAAAACCTGCTCGCCATATCTAAGCATGAGATACTACAAATTATATGGTGTGGTTTAGAATCTTGTATTATCGTGTAACAGCAAAATAATTGCAATGAAAAAATGACAGATAAAACTTAAAACATGGTTTTACGAAATTTTACTAATCTGTTTGGCTCTAACATCAAAAATATCGAAACAGTGTAAATTAAGCAAATAAAGTTGATTATGAACAGAAATAGAATCAAAAGAGAGGAACGAAATATGGTGATTAGCCCCTGAGGCGCCTGGTGCAACCGTTAAGAGTCGAAATAGGCACAAAATGGGACTAATAAGCTTACCGGTCCTTTTACTGAACTTAGCTCTTAAATTTTATCCCCAATTCTGGTAGTTTTCGTGAATGAGAAAAATGCTTCAGCATAATAGAGAAAGAAAAACTTTAGAATGAAGAGCTTGGCCAAGTTGCTTATATAGCCAAAAATGTTCTAACAAATATCTAAAACATGGTCTGGGCCGGCCGGGCCTAAGTCGACTAAGCCTTGGTCCTTGGACAATTGATCAGAGGGTCAACACCCGACTATATTTTTAATATACTTGTTAGTTAAAATAAAAATATTAAACACCAATTATTTTACAATGTGTTACAAAAGCTCAAATGGTAGAATAGTTTGTTATTTAACCTAGAAGATTATGAGTTCGAAACTTTTAAGTTGCAATTTAATTTTGTTTTATTTTGATTTCTGCGAGAAAAAAAATTAAGCAGGGCCAACACGGAACATGTTACAGTTTTCAAATTTGTTGAAAAACTGGCACATGCAGTAGTCACAAAGTCAACTACAATAATGTTCACATAATCACAAAGTTGACCCGTTTTAACAGATTTCCATAAGCAGAATTACCGAGATGATCTGGTAATATAGTAATCCTATACTAGTAATATAAAACCTATTTATCATTACCAAACCAAAATGTCATAGCAAAAAAATAGAGAAGGTTGGTATCACCTCAAACAATCCCTCGAATCAAACTATTGAAAACGAACGGATTGCTATGAAGCGAGAAGCTATGTTAACTTAATCTGTTTTGCGGATTTACACAAAAATGCCTCGGTATAAAAAATCATGATTCTTGTCGTATGTATTCACTTTCATACGTTTGGCAAACGGCTGCTAGACAGCCGACTGCTTATCGAAAAATACATTCATATACAGCTGACACCCAAAAAAATATTCTGCTCATAAACATAGGTGAATATATGTAATGCAAATGCATCTTGCGTATGCATATGATTGTTTGTTTACACTAATTTATTTATTCATATAACTGTCAATCACATGATTTCGGACGTCGTTGCTTGAGTATATATACATTAGGATCCACATCTCGATAATTTTAATATTTTTTCACAAAATCTGATGTAGATATAATTGGCATAACATTTTAAATTATTACACACTCCATCATGTATAGTTAAAACGTCCATTTTGTGGAATTTTATTAGATGGTCCAATGTGAACAGAAAACGTCCATTTGTCTTCATTGTAGTTTAGGAGAAAATAACAAAATGAAAAGGAAAATCAAATTGTAACCCATGTATATATTCAATTATAGATTTTTTTTTTCCAACTCTTTCTGGTAGATTTTTTTTGTTTAGGGAGGTACATTTTGCTTTACCAGCATCAGTAATTTCTATCAGGTCGGTTATTCGGTTTCATTCTTCTGCAGTGTTGCAAGGAGAATTCATTTTGTTTGTTCTACTTTTATACACCATCTAATTTTTTTTCTGAGAATGTGATGAACAGTCAGTTTTGAGTCCTGTATACACAGATTTGCACAATGATAAAGTGGCAATTGCTCACTCACAGTTTAAAAAAATATAAATTTCTCTATGCAAAAAGACATTAAGGGTGTGCTTGAACTGCCACCAAAACAATCTTTTGATCTGTGTTTAATAACTTCCGAGTAAAGCGGAAAACTTGTAATTTCCTAATATTTTTTGTAGTTCCTCGTTCTTGGTTCATCTTCAAAATGTTGTATCAGAATGAAATGCTTAGCGTGTAGAGCGTTTGATGCTAGAGAATCGTTAGTAATTGTAAACTATTATATATATATAGTCATGATGAATTCATGATTCCAAAAGAATTCATATTAGGTCGTTCCGCTTGTTTGTTAATACATAAATTTAGGCTTGTTTCAGTGCAAGTGAAGAGCTTATCAGTAAAATTATGATGTTAATTATTTTTAAGTTGCATACCAAAACCATTTAAGTTGCATTCAACTTTAACAAGTTGACAACTAATATTTTTGTCTCTGGTACTTGGTCATTCTACTACATACGTTTCTAAATATTGGTAGGGTTGACTCAACTCAGTTTAAAGCGACAGTATTCAGTATATTCTGTTATGCATATTATACTTTCTCAAATAATTCCAAGAGTGTTCAAAGTTATAGTAATTAATACTAATTTCAATTTTAATTATCTTTATTAAAAAATTCAGTTTCGCTAATTGTACTTGTAAATAGGATTGATTTCTCACTTGTTTAATCGACCGAGAGATCATAGTTTCATCACAAAATAGTTGAAATGTAAAAAACTATGTGAACGCATCTTGTTCGGATTGTTTACACCCCGACAAAATTTATCATTCAATACGTATCGGCTTATATTAATATGATATTTGAATGTAGTTTTGAAGCATATGCCAAAAATCCAAAAAAAGCTCACCTTGTAAATACAATTGAGTTCTTAATTAAGTAGAAGGCTAAACATCAAAGCTGAAACCAAACAAGGGCTAAACTAATGGGGATTCCAAACTAATGATATAGGCATTCTTTAACAATTTAATGAACATAGCAATATAGCATGAAGAGCATATCAAATCATAATCATATTAACTTTCTTCATATATATATTATATATATCTAGTCCCCATCCGATAACAAACATACATTCACAAAACAAACTGATTAATAAACACCATAAATATTTAACAGCTTTCCGACTCGTTGTAAACTAGTCATAGCTGCATATGCCAAGCTAAGCACCAACATAAGTTCCCTTACGAACGTTGCTCAGTCCCATCTTCAAGTTTCTGAATTTCTTTCTCAGGCACCTTTGCGGTATCATACGAGGCGTGTAGACCAAACAACACATAGTAGACAAGTAGGCAAACCGTCCATACGCCAAACCTTATAAATGAATCTTTATCTATAGACCCAAGGAGGAAAATGTTGATAGCGATAGAAGCCGATGGCAAAAAGGGAACTAATGGGACAGCCCAGAACTTAGCCTCCCTTGCGTGTGGCACAAAGACTTTTAGTCCGATGGTGGAGAGGGCCCATATTGGGACGGTGATGCAGTACCCAACCCAGCCTTCGCTAGCGGCCCAGTAGATGGAGGTGGCAGTGGAGGAAGCGAGGATCAAGAGGAGGAAGATAACTAGCTTCTTGCGGTCAGCATCGGTAGTGACACCTGTTGGATATAACAATTAAATCATGAAATAAGTAAAATAACAGATTAACGAGTTACTACGACAGTTCTTATGCAAGCTTTAACGGAAATTTTGAAAAAAATTCGTCTACAAAAAAATGGAAAAGTTACAATTTTGTACTTTAACTTACTAACAAGTTTGACTCTTACAAGTTATATCAGCCTAATTTTTTTAGCAATGAGTACACAATTGTTACATTTCTCAGAGAAGACAATATGGATAGATAACCATAGGATGTAGACTAAACTAAATAATATAGACTGTGGACTGAACTATGAAGACTTTGAAACATTATATAAAATATTTAGCAACCTACAACCCAAGTTTCTTTTCCGTTTTGGTAATATTAATTTGTACTAAAATCGCAGAAAGAAAAGAAGTAAAGTTACCATACTACTTCGGTAAATTTTGGGTGTAAACGAATCAAAATATGGTGCTAGTTAATGTACCAAGTTGATGTACCAAACAAATTTGGTGCTAGATAATGTACCAAGTTGATGTACCAAATTTGGTGCTAGTTAATGTACCCAACTCTAATCTCGGAGAATCAAGGCGACTAGACGAGGGATACAACGTAGGAATACCTGGCACGTAGTAGCGGCGGACAAGGAGGGCAACTGCGACGAGCATGAAGATAAAGAGGGTTGAAATGGAGAGGAGGTTTGATAAGATATCGAGCTTGGTGAAGAATGCTATGACAGCTGTCGCCCCTAACATGCTAGCGGTGGCATTTACAGGGGTACCTGTCCTCGGGTGGACCTGAGCAAACCACGGTGGCATCATGTGGGTCCGTGCAATATGAGTCAGGTAACGTGCCTGTCCCACCGCGCTGACTAGTAGGACGGAAGTCATACCTGTTGGGAAATGAAATTTTAGCACATTAGGAATTTTAACAAGGGACAAACTATAGAGAAGTGGTTAGTGCTGGTACATGGTTTACTAGTCTATTTTTCTTGCAATTGCTAATCACTTAAACTGATGTTTTTTAAGATTAAGAAATAAGTTGTCTTTAAGAAACTTGAATTTTCATATTTTATCCGGAGTGAAACCGGGAAGCTCATGTTGCAAAAAGGGAAATAGGCTATGCGTAAAAGCTGCAAAGGAAAAACATTTCGAATACATGTTCCATAATTTAAAACACCTCGAAGTCTCTTCACTAGACAGTGAAGATCATTTATGCCTTCATTGCTAGGTAACTGAGTGAGATTAAGGAAGGATTTGACTTCTTTCGGCCAACAAAGCCTACAAATATATAGGTTGTGTTCAATTTTTGAACTTGTTTTACTTGTATTGTCCTTTATTGATCAACTTAGAAAATTTGCTTGTTTAGATTTTTTTGCCTGGAAAGAGCACATTTTTTCTTCAAAACTCAATATGAGTTGGTTTTATTTGCTCAAAAACACATTCAAAGCAAAACCATTACTCAATAAAAAAAAACACAAATCGTGGTTTCAACTCAGGGATCCTTTAAGGAAACAAACTAATAGTAATAGAAGGGATATCCATATAATATAAATATTTACATTTGTTCATATGTACATACCTTTAAGTGCACCAGCAGCAACAATGTATTTAGCCCAATCCCAACCAACAGCTTGAAAAGCCACAGAGAAAGGTGCGTCGGGGTCAATTTTATCAAATGGCTGCATCAGGCAAAGTGTCACCGCCATTAAACAATAAACAACTGTGGTAATAACCATCGAACCCACTAATCCGATCGGAATATCCCTCGCAGGGTTCTTCGTCTCTTCTGCCATCGTTGACACTGCATCAAACCCCACATACGCAAAAAACAACACTGCCGAGGCCTGGCGACAAATAAATAGAGCAAAAATCAATATTTGCAAAGTCTTACTATGAAGAATGTTAATCACATAAAATTATAGATGTACATCAAAATGTAACAGTGGCAGTTTTGAAACTCTCAACCGTGGTTCTGCAGTTTATTGCGTTTTTTACTAATGTTGTATTCTGGTAAACGTGTAACAAACAAACCCAATTTGACGATATTAACGGAACTTCAATAGCAAAAATGTTAGTCATACAAAATTATATATATGCATAAAAAATGTGGCAGTTTTGCTGCCAATATTAACGCTGCATAGACCCCGTGAAGTAAACTTGAGCAAACCATGCTGTTTGGATAATTGTCATTAGGAACAATGCTAGGTAAAACAAGGTATGGATGCATATTATAATGTGACAATGCTTCTATCTTAGTGAATCTGTGATTGGCGAGACGCTTTTTCCAGTCTTGTATATAAGGTGCTCATTTGCTATATGTTGGGATTGTGTGGTTGCAGATTTTAGCATATAAGCTGAATTCATTTAGTTGGAGCCTTTTCAGGCTAATAGCAAAAAAGAAAGAAAAAAATCTAACAATCAACCAAGTGGTGTTCAGCATTGAATCAAAGAAACAAAAGACTGAAAATTGTCACCAAACAAACCTACATTATTTTTCACTTGCTTGGTTATATACTTTTTTATTTTATTTTTTTCCGCTTTTTAAGGTTGAGAAGAAAATTGACTTCATCACGCTTAGCTTCTAGCTACTTTTAAGCATATCCACCAAATCATGAAATCCAACTATTAATCCTTCAAAATCATCACCTGGAATACGCCTCTCGGCCCGAAGGGCGCAAAGTTATGGTAGTTCTTAACATCAGCTTTCATAAGCCCCGCGACAATAATAAAGACTATGACCACAATGTGCACGATAGATGCTATGTAGTTAAGGCGTGACGAGGCTTTTGTGCTAGTGACAGCTATTATACAGATAACGATAAGCACGCCAACAGCAATGGGGTCCAGGTGGCTGTAGTCCTCTGACAGGGCGTGTGCATGGATACGGAACTGGTCTGGTTTGTGGTTGCAAAGGGTGGCGAAGTAGGAGGTCCATGAACGAGACACAGCTGCACCACCGATCACGTACTCAAGGAGGATGTTGCCTGCGGCTATGAAGGCTACAAACTCGCCTAGTTCTACCCTCAAGTAGGCGAACGAACCGCCTGAAATATTAATAACTCTACGTAAATACTAACTAGTTGATGACATAACAGGTTCATGACAATCCGAAGTTATCTAAAATACAATAAGAGTTCACAATTTATTAACAATTTGGTTTGTTATAAGATTTGTCTAGAAAATGTGAAACGCTAATTTTTTAATTTGCTTAACCTATACATGTTGTCCTTGGTTGTCAACTTTTACTTTTTCGGGGATATAATTATTTGCCAAATTAAAACCTAATATCAATTTGAAAATGCTACAAACAATGTTTAGAGTCGTAGTAGACTTGCAAAATTAAATGGGCATAAAACGCACATGGACCACAAGTCTAAAAGTTTCGAAATTAAATTCTAAAAGTAACAAATTTTGAATATTGACATTGACTTTATACACCAAAATCGACATATACATTTGATTAATAAGCCCGCATTGAAAAGCTAGCGTAGTAGTTGTAACAAGACACATGGGCTAGTCAACTTTTGACTGTTTTAGTTTACAGGTAAGACTAGAGTATGTGACAGTATGAGATGGTGCCACCAATTCATTATTATTTTTCCTTTCAAGTATAAGAAAAACACTGGTTAATTTATTAAATGTATTTCGAATCTTGTGAGGAAAACGTCTATTTTAAATGACATTGATTCCTCAAAACTGAGTGACCATGTGTCCCATATTAATATCTCGACGAGGAATCTAACGGAAATATTCAAATAATTGACAGATACCACTAAAAAAGATTCTGCATATTTCAAATAATCTAACGGAATATCTTGTAACATAATATTGAATTACAGTCTTCTTTTGAATTAGACATATTAAGATAATGATAAAAACCAAATATTTAAATTAGCCTACCTTTTAACCGAATCGTCCTAGAATTTTTTCATGTACAAAAAATTACACCAAATCACACGCTATTACATTCTTTTGGGTTAAAGAAAATGAATAAAAGGTGCTAAATTTTGTAATAGAGACAGTCCAATAATTAGCAAAAAAGTTCCTTTTTAAATTACCAAAACGGCATCACTTTCCCACAATTACAAAACAACGTTTACATGGTTTTTTTTTGTTTTTTTTTTTCTATATGTAATGTAATTTTATTTTTTTAAACATAATGTTGTGAAAAATTTATATACCTGCAACAGGGATCTCGACGGCAAACTCTGTATAACAAAACACAGAAAGCAACGCCGATACTCCCGAGACCACATACGACAATACCACAGCAGGACCAGCATCATTCTTGGCCTCAAGCCCTGTGAGGACAAAAATGCCAGCGCCAATAACGGCGCCCATGCCAAACCATATAAGGTCCCACCAATTCAAGGTTTTCTTCATTTCATTGTTACTCCTAGCTTTGACCTCCAACTCGGCTGAGTCTAAGGACCGGGTGGTGACCCGGTCCATCAGCCTAGAAGGTGTCTGTTTCAGAGAACGGGCATAGTTGCCCCAGCTCTGAAAGGACTCCTCCGGAAGAAAGTCGTCTTTTGAGCAAGCACAACCACGGTTTCTCACTCCCTCGCCCTGAGCCATCTCTGATTAATGAACAAAATAGCAATAGTTAGATAAGTAAGAACAATCATATTCAAAACAAAGCACGGGTATAATGAAATAAATACATGCTAGTATTTTTCACACTTTGTAAGAAGTTAAAGAAGATAATGAGCCTCCTAGGCCTTAACCCTATCTGATGTTACAATGCTCATGCTAATTGATATATATAGAATTAATATAGTATCATTATAATTTAATCATACGTTTTTCGCTTCTTCTTTTTTGAAATCATTTAATTCTGAATGCATCATATAACATTAGTTAGTTTTCTTATGTAATCTGCAGTGTAAAACTATGTGATCATGGTTATATAGTTATAATTTATAATTATGATCTCCTTAAGAAAATAAAATGGAGAGCTGAAAGAACAATCTGATAAAAGAAATATTTTCAAATATAGCAAGAAAATAACTACGTAAATTTTGCCCTTCGTATCACTTAATTATTACTTGGCAATTTATTCTCTATGTAACAAAATACAATTAATAGTAATTCCTTAAAATAAGGTTGTTTTCCCCTTAGAAAACTCAATTTCGCTACATATATACAGCATAGGGGATACAAACAACCCCCCACTCCATCGTTGAGTTGGTAATTAATGAAGTGCTAAAATACATCCCTTTTCAAGGTCGATCTCTACGTGTTAAAAAAAAAGCATTATAGAAACAAGTTTGTGATTGAAGTTGAGGAAAAAAATAAATTTTTCTTCTTCTAAACAAATTTCTTGTAGAGAGTAGTTTTCGATATGGGATATAGATTTTTATCATATATATGGCTCACAAGCTTCCAACACGCGCGACAATATATATTTACACTATAGGATCGGCTCACAAGGGATGCATGCAAACAGTCCAAGCGGACTCGACATCCCATATCTCCAAAGCACAAAAAAATATAACCAATTCTTTTTAAATACTAAGCAGAAATCATGTTTCTTGAAACGTGCATGCATGCAATGCATCCAAACCACAGAAAATTGAGACTGTTATGTTACACCAACTTATATTTATTTATGTATAACATGTATATAAGAATAAAAAATAGAAAAGTACCAAAAATGAGAGTGCTCCGGCGTTATTAATTTCCACCGATGGATTCAGACGACAAGAGAGGGAGAGATGAAGAAATTAAGCTGTGTAGGGTTAACGTTTGAGGCATGAAATACTGCTACATATGCGGATTTATATATATATATATAGCAATATTGTACATTCAGACAAAAGTAACTACATAAGTGGTCCCATATTTTATTATCTGGGCATTATATTTCATTTTTAATACGGTAACAATTGCCTAATTTTGTAAAAGTTCATTGCAGCCCGTCTCATAGTTGAAACTCGTTTGTCTCTTTTAAAAACAACATTTCTTGTTGATTACATGGTTACCAATTCACGTCTCTCGACTCGCATTGTTTTACATGTAAATCTTTAAGGGGGGAAAATCATAATTTCGCTTCACATATGCTTCCCGTTTTTCTCGTTTTCTTTACTAGATAAATAATTATGGCATACCCCCACAATGAATTGGATATCTGAAAATGTTATAGTTCAAAAACAAAAATAATATCTATTAATAATGGATGTTTGTTTCTTTGATTAAGTTATATATCTTTTACTAATATATAATTTCTATATGAATCGTAATATAGTATGAAAATGTATTTTATGACATTTTCCTGGTGTATTGCCAATTGTAAATAATAATAAAAAGTGTCAAGTCTGTCATGTTTTCAAATTTAGGTAATTATAGTTTTCCGCTTTAAATTATAAAACTAAGTATTAATTTGGATGGAATCTAAAAGGTGCCGTTATTGAATTTACCGATGAATACGTATTTCAAGGGATTCTTCAGAGTATTAAACCGTGGCTATAATAGGATCGATCTTGCTAAAATCTCTCAAACAATAGTACGCCTTCCCTGATTTCTGGAATATTTTCATTTATACGAGTAATACACTACAAAATAATGTTTGATTTAGTGAGAGTCAAAAACTGTCACAAGATTGTCGCTAATTTAAAAGGCTGCCACAAATCTGTCACAAATTGACTAAACTGTCACAAAAACCGTCGCTAATAAGCTCGTAACAAAAAATCTCGTCGCTATTTGAGTATTTTTTTGTAGTGCTAGTTTTATGTTTTACTAACTAAATTTTGGTGATTATGGTTATAATATAGTTGGCATGAAAATTATATATTAATGTTCTTATATGACAATTATACATATAGATCATTCTATTATAATAACCCAACCCAAGAGAATTGAGGCTGCTCAATTTAACCATTTTTTTCAAAAATACCCCTATACTTTTTTATTAATTACAATAATACCATGCTCACATAAAAAATAAAAAATAAAATAAAAAATAACAACTAATAACACTATGTGCCCCTCTTTAACAACCAAACATTCTTTTAAGTCTTATACTATTTTTTTTTGGTATTATCCACGTATTTGTATCATAACTACACTTATTTTTTATATTTTAATTGCATTAGACGTCACACACGTAACGCGTGGGCCACGACTACTAGTATATATATATATATATATATATATATATTGCATTTGGTAGTTTCGTAGGTACGTACGTAGTATATTCTTTTCAAATTGCCTATGGATATCTTTTTCATTTCTTAATTAATATGTGAAATATTGCTAACCAATGTTTAATATTGTTGACTACTACTATATACGTTGAGTCCTCTTACACAGTTAAGAAACTTTTATTAAATTGAATTTATATTTATTAAATCAAAATGGTTAGCTGTTACCATCAATAGTTCTCGTATTTATAGTGTACCTGTATCTAATTATGGAAAGAAATATTTAAATGAGATATTATATTCTAGTAGTTGTTATTAGGTAATGAATATTCATTATTCATCATTTTGAATTTGATTCCATCCATCCTACTAATTCTTGAAACCCGGTCGAGTATTTTACATTTCTATAAAGGAATCTGTAATTAATTTGACAGAAACCATCCTTTGTATTAATTTGTTCTGAAACTTGAGAGGATCCTATAAATTAACTTGCTCCTATCCAAAGCTTATCACTAGCCAGAATTGTTGAACAAACTACATTAAATTTGAAATAAAGAAAATAATGTGACCTGCAGCTTTTGGTTTATCTTTTGTACTTAAATAGTCGAAAATTATTAAAATGCTGTCAAAATAAGCAATTGCTTCAAACATTTGTATTATTATGTGTATATATAGACTAAAGCTACAATATTTGAAAGAAGTATGGAAAACAAGGAGAATGCTCCTCCTCTTGAGGAGTTGAGTAAATCTGTTGAAAAAAATGTTCATGGAAATGTGTTATCTAGATATGCAAAAAAGAAACAGCAAGAGAAAGAGAAAGAGAAAGAGAAGGCAATGAAAAATTGCACAAAAGTAGCTCATTTCGATTGCAAGCAAAGGTCCGCAATCAATTTCATGAATATGTTGCCTACGCTCGCACTTTATAGAGGTTCTAATGGGAAACTATAATATGACTCATCTTTGAGCTTAGATCATGGAAAATTTTCAAGGAGAAGGAACTCACTCGGACTTTTGTTTTAATGAAGAGAATTGAAATCTTAAGGGAAATCGACATTCTATGAAAAGCAGAGGCCATAAGGTGCAATAAAAGCTGTAAACTTGATGTTTTGCTCGCTACAACAATGCTTGAAAATTCCAAGTATAGCACGTGTCTAGTCTTCTAGTGCTAATGTGTTTTTTATGTAGCTCGTATGAGCAATTTTATCCGTTTAGCACTTAGAAGCGTAGATTAGTTGAGTCTTTGTTATTAGATCTTATAGTGCCTATAAGTTGTTGTAGTTTTTGTTGGTTTCCGTGTACGAAATAACAATTAATAATAAATAAATGACTAAACAGTAATTAAATAAAACCAGTGTAATATTTATTAATTTCCAAATGAAATACAATAAATTGATTACAACATGTAGGTACTGAAATGTAAATAAAACAAAGCGTTATCAGATTATTATCAATTAATAATCTGATATACTGTTTTATAATTAAAAGAAACTGCCGGACTGAAAAGTAAAACTTAACAGCCGGACTGTTCTATTATGAATTTAAAATACAGGACTGAATTGAAACTAATCTAATTACAGAATTAAATTACAGAACAGAAACAGAACTTTGGAAAAATTACAGAATAGTACAAACAGAATAGAAAAGCTACAGCTAAGGACAGAATATTAAAAAACTGAAATTTAAATACTGAATTGAAAAACCAGAATGTAAAAGACTGAATTTAAGTGCGAAAAATAAACGGACAGAATGTAAAAAATAAACGGACGAGGCTATTGTTAACAGTATGCCCTTAACCGATATTCGCCCAACCACCTTAAGGTTTCTGGTTGCGTTGGCGCTTCGATCTCAAGGTACAACGTCTCTCGAAAGACTCGACGGAAACTGGCGACGAGTATAAGTCGAGCTTTTAGTGGGTGGTTCTCTCTGGTCTAATATGCTATGAAGGAAAAATTATATGCAGCTTTTAGAGAGAAGGAGATACTGATTTTGAATGTGTATGAAATATGAAGGGATGGCTGCCTCTTTAAAGAGGATTCTGAAACTTCATAATTGAATGTGGTCATTTAATTCTGGGAGTTACATCCCCAGAATCCGCCTCCATTACTGCTGGAGTTTCAACCTTTCTGGAACTCTAGGGACTGCTCTTGCAAATATGCAAAAGTCACTTTTCAGATTTAGTACAAGACCCAAGACCCAAGACCCGAGACATTCCCCAAATCCCAAATCCCAAATCCCGCATCCCGCGGCCCGAGTCCCGAGTCCCGAGACCCGAGCGAGCGAGCGCGTGTGTGGTACACACTAACCCACTCATGGGTATGTGGACTTAATTAGTTTACCAACTACATGAGATGGGTTTGTATATATAGAGTGAAAATCAACCTTGATTTTCCAATGTGGGATAACCCTCATGGTTTATTCCCACTCTCTACTCCATTTTCCAGATTTCGGTTTTTCCCTCTTTCGAGTACCAACATTCGAGTCCAATTATCATTCACACCATTCCTCCGAATTGGTCATGCGATATACCGTTGCGAAGCTCGTCGCACGAGCTACTCAAACGCATAGAGTATGGCCTCAGAAAAACTGAGCAGTCGTATTAAAAATTGACTCAAAGGTGGTCCCTGACCACTTGGAACAAATATGTTTAAACTACATATTTTCCAACTTTTTCCAACAATCCCCCACATGAATGCAATTGGCTCGAAAACCCATGTCCTAAATGCAAATCAAGAGAACCGCAAAAGTTCACTGCCTAAGGTCAGGTAGCGCGCGCCTTGAACCTGCCGTAGCGGAGTACCACCCAGAATACTGCTATTAGGTAGCTGTAAAGCTTTGAACCATCAAGCTTTGTGTATCCCAGAATCGCACCCGCACAGTGCCCTCTCTACCCACGTACTAGGCCCTTTAGTTGTTGTCCATATTTGTCCTGGACTGCCTTGGCAACTTCAACTCAGTTCTCTAGTGAATTAGCCCAAGCTCATCACATGGTACCGGCCTTACACACTAGTTATAGGTGTTCCAAGTCGGAAGTGTCCTGACTCACTTTACTCGACCGTCGAGTTACTTGGATCATTAAGAGCCTCAAACTCACCCTTACAATGGTACAGGTCTATCACTCTGTCATCGCGGAGATGGGCTGGGAACTCCAGGTTCCCGAGTGCATTGTTCGGTTGCCCCCACAGTTCAGTTTCCCTTTGAACCTATCAGGAAAGATTCCGTTTAGGTTGGGTTGCCTATGGGGGGGCCACCAATTTAATGGGCTTTAATCCCATTCCGTTCGATGACGTCTCGACTCCCACTTGAGTCAAGCCTTTAGTTAATGGATCCGCTATGTTTTCCTTTGATCTTACAAAATCTAAGGATACCACACCATTGGATAACAATTCCCTTACGGATTTATGTCTCCGACGTATATGTCGAGACTTTCCATTATACATATGATCCTGAGCCCGCGCAATAGCTGATTGACTATCGCAATGCATGCTTATTGCGGGAACAGGTTTCGGCCACATTGGAATTCCTTCCAATAGATTTCTCAGCCAGTCTGCCTCTTCGGTTGCTAAGTCCAATGCTATGAATTCTGATTCCATAGTTGACCTTGCAATACATGTCTGTTTGGAGGATCTCCAAGACACAACAGCTCCTCCCATTATAAACACATATCCACTCGTGGATCTTGTGCTATTGGAGTCTGATATCCAGTTGGCATCTGAATACCCTTCCAGTACCGCTGGATATCTGGTATAGTGCAGCCCGTAATCAGCTGAAAACCTCATATACCTGAGAAGTTTCATTATGGCCTTCCAGTGTTCCTCATTTGGATTACTGGTGTACCTGCTCAGTCTACTCACTGAGTTTGCTATGTCTGGTCTAGTGCAATTCATTATATACATGAGACTGTCTATGACTCGAGAGAACTCCAATTGATTCACACTTTTACCGAAATTCTTTTTCAGGTTACAGTTGAACTCAATTGGGGTTCTCGACATAGCTTTACTGTCCTTGTCAAACTTGTCTAAAACTTGTTTAACATAGTGAATTTGGGACAAGGCATACCCTTCTGATGTTTTGGTAATCTTCATACCAAGTATTACATCAGCTATACCCAGGTCCTTCATATCGAAGTGTTATGATAACATTTTCTTTGTGGAGCTGATTCTATCATTACTCCCAATTATGATCATGTCATCCACATAGAGACAGACTACAACACATTCTCTTCCACTTCCTTTAGAGTAGACACATTTATCACACTCATTAATGTGAAAACCGTTTGATAGCATAATTCTACCAAACTTCTCGTGCCATTGCTTTGGCGCTTGTTTGAGTCCATATAGAGACTTTACAAGTTTGCACACTTGGTGCTCTTTACCAGGAACTACAAACCCTTCCGGTTGTTCCATGTAAATCTCTTCTTCCAGTTCTCCATTCAGAAATGCCGTCTTTACATCCATTTGATGTATTTCCATATCAAACAAAGCTGCGAGAGCAATGACGATTCGGATAGACATTTTCCTGGAGACCGGGGCATACGTGTCAAAATAATCGACACCTTCCGTTTGCCTGAAGCCTTTTACTACAAGTCTCGCCTTGTATTTCTCAATCATGCCGTCAACCTTTAACTTCCTCTTAAAGATCCACTTGTGACCTAGGGGCTTGCATCCTTTCGGAAGATCCACTAGTTTCCAAGTGTGGTTTTGCATGATTGATTCAATTTCATTTTGAATAGCTTCTTCCCAATATTGGGAATCCGGTGTTGACATAGCTTGTTTATATGTCGCCGGTTCGCCTTCAACCATGAAGGTTAGGAAATCAGGTCCAAAGGAAGTTTCCTTCCTTGCCCTTTTGCTGCGCCGAGGCTCTTCCTCTTCCTCTTCCTCTGTCGGTTCACTTGCCCCCACATTTCCTTCACTGTTCAACTCTTCAGTTGGTACAGATGTAGGTAATTTTCGGGGAAAGATCTCTTCAAAGAAAGAGGCCTCTCGGCTTTCCATATACGTATCTACATGCACATCGGGATTGTCCGACTTGTGCATGAGAAACCGATATGCACTACTATTCTGTGCATATCCGATGAACACACAGCCCACCGTCTTAGGACCAATTCTCATCCTCTTAGGAGTGGGAACTAGGACCTTTGCGAGACAACCCCAAACTCGCAGGTTCTTATAACTGGGTTGATGACCTTTCCATAATTCATATGGAGTCTTTTCTCGCTTCTTATGTGGTAACTTGTTTAAAACATAGTTAGCGGAAAGTACAGCTTCCCCCCACATGTTCTGGGTTAACCCAGAACTGATTAGCATAGCATTCATCATTTCCTTTAGCGTTCTATTTTTACGCTCAGCAACCCCATTTTGCTCGGGAGTGTATGGGGCTGTGGTTTGATGTATAATGCCGCTTTCAGCGCATATCTGTTCAAACGGTGATTCATATTCACCGCCTCTATCACTTCTCAATCTTTTAATTTTCTTATTGAGTTGATTTTCAACTTCGGTCTTATAAAGAGCGAATTTCTCTACTGCTTCGTCTTTACTTCTCATTAAGTAAACATAACAGTATCTAGTACAATCATCTATAAAGGTGATAAAGTACTTTTTCCCTCCTCGCGTTTGTATAAACTTTAAGTCGCATACATCCGTGTGTATTAGACCGAGAGGTTCACTTTCTCGTTCAACATGTTGAAACGATGATTTCGTTAATTTTGCTTCTACACAAATCTCACATTTGTGTTGCTTATCAAAAACGAAATTTGGTATTAGTTTTAGTGAAATTAATTTCTTTAAAGAATTATAATTCACGTGACCTAATCTACCATGCCACAAATGAAATGACTCAAATAAATAATTAAACTCGGAATTTTTATTGGCCTCTTGGGCAACAGTCATTACAGTACTTGTGCTAGCCTCAGCTTTAGCACCTTTATTGGGAGCAGGTGTCCCTACGTTTAACTTAAACATGCCATTGGTCATATAGCCACGGCCTACATAGACACCATTTTTGGTGATTACAATTTTATCGGATTCTAAAACTAGTTTAAACCCGTTCTTTACCATCACCGATCCTGATACCAGATTCTTGCGGATATCTGGAACATGAAGCACATTTGTCAACCTCAGCTCTTTTCCCGAGGTCATCTTCATCACGACCATTCCTTTTCCTTCCACCTTGGAAGTAGCAGAATTTCCCATGAAGCAGCTTTTTCCCTCTACCGCTTCGTAGGTCTTAAACATCCACCTAGTTGAGCAGATGTGGGTTGTGGCGCCAGTATCCAGCCACCACTCTTTGGGGTTGCTCCCCACGAGATTGACCTCAGAGACCACAGCAGTAAAGTGGTCGTCATCTCGTCCTCCCTCGGCCAGATGAGCCTGAGCTGGAGCTTTCCTCTTCCCTTTGCCCTTAAAGTTCCTCGGGGGGGGGGGGGGGGGGGGGGGGAGGGGCTTAGGCTTAGCAGCGCCTTTATTGTCATAACAGTCCGCGGCACGATGGCCGGTCCTGTTACACACAAAGCAGGTTACCGCAAATTTCTTTGCGACAACAGCACTGCCTCCGGTGTCAAAACGTTTCCGTTTGACGTTGGAGCTTTCGACCACATTGGCCTTTGCCATCGGGATGACAGCACCACCAACTCTCCTCACGGAGCGACGGTTGCTCACCTCGATGTTGAGCTTCTCAATGAGCCCCTCCAACCTCATTTCCTTCCGCTTGTGCTTCAGGTAGTTTTGAAAGTCTTTCCATGACGGCGGCAATTTCTCAATCATGAGTGCCACCTGGAAAGGCTCATTAATAACTAGCCCCTCAGCCTCAAGGCGGTGATAAATCAGTTGGAGCTCCTCAACTTGCTCCATGACACCCCTGCTGTCAGTCATACGGTACTCGTGAAAGTCCGTGACAACAAATCTCTTTGTGCCAGCGTTATTCACTTTGTACTTATTTTCGAGAGTCTCCCACAGCTCCTTTGCAGTAGCTTTGGGCTCGAAAACACTGAACAGCGTGTCATCTAGAGCACATAGGATATAGTTCTTGCATAGGTAGTCGGCATGTCTCCATGCCTCAACCGCAGAGAACGACTGCTCGTCCAGATCGTCCTCGCTTAGGACGGGAGCAGTCTCCTTGAGAAACCTGGTCAAATTCAGAGTGGTGAGATAAAACAGCATCTTTTGCTGCCAACGTTTGAAGTTGTCACCCCTGAATTTTTCCGGTTTCTCCATATGAGAAGTCGGCAAAGTAGGCACAACCGAATACATCGGTGCCTTGCCCTTGGCCGCAGCCTTGGCTCTTGCCGCAGCCTTAGCTGCAGCCTTGGCCGTGGCCGCTGCTTCGGCCGCAGCCTCAGCTTTGGCCGTAGCATCCGCCATGGCCGCAGCCGCGGCGGCCTCAGCCGCTGCAGCTACGTCATCGGCGGTAGCCCCCACAATCGCATCGCCCCCAGTGTTATGGACATCTCCACCAACCACTGGGTCATGCTCACTTCCGATAGGCAACTGAATAGGCGACGTGTTTGTCATCTGAAACGACAACACAAAACGTATGAGATACGTGTACAAACAATTCTATAAACAAACACCAAAACTGAAATTTGGGTTTGTAAAAGAATTACCAAACAAAATTAAAATAAACTCTTATCCCTTTAAATATCAATATGGTTGATATTAAAAGGATTGAAACGATTCTTATTGAATACCAAAACGGTTGGTATCAACAAGAAAATAAAATAAAAATTAAAACTGTTTGGAATTTATTCTTTGTAATTCAATTTCTAATATAATTTAGAATTGAAAACAAGAAAGCATTATTCCTTATAAAAATAAATAATTGTATTAATCAATACACGAAAGAAACAACAAAATATCGGTTAAGATTGTTGGTTTCCGTGTACGAAATAACAATTAATAATAAATAAAGGACTAAACAGTAATTAAATAAAACCAGTGTAATCTTTATTAATTTCCAAATGAAATACAATAAATTGATTACAACATATAGGTACTGAAATGTAAATAAAACAAAGCGTTATCAGATTATTATCAATTAATAATCTGATGTACTGTTTTGTAATTAAAAGAAACTGCCGGACTGGAAAGTAAAACTTAACAGCCGGACTGTTCTGTTATGAATTTAAAATACAGGACTGAATTGAAACTAATCTAATTACAGAATTAAATTACAGAATTGAAATTACAGAACAGAAACAGAACTTTGGAAAAATTACAGAATAGTACAAACAGAATAGAAAAGCTACAGCTAAGGACAGAATATTAAAAAACTGAAATTTAAATACTGAATTGAAAAACCAGAATGTAAAAGACTGAATTTAAGTGCGAAAAATAAACGGACAAAATGTAAAAAATAAACGGACGAGACTACTGTTAACAGTATGCCCTTAACCGATATTCGCCCAACCACCTTAAGGTTTCTGGTTGCGTTGGCGCTTCGATCCCAAGGTACAATGTCTCTCGGAAGACTCGACGGAAACTGGCGACGAGTCTAAGTCGAGCTTTTAGTGGGTGGTTCTCTCTGGTCTAATATGCTATGAAGGAAAAATTATATGCAGCTTTTAGAGAGAAGGAGATACTCCCCAAACCCCAAATCCCGAGGCCCGCGGCCCGAGTCCCGAGACCCGAGCGAGCGCGCGCGTGTGGTACACACTAACCCACTCACGGGTATGTGGACTTAATTAGTTTACCAACTACATGGGATGAGTTTGTATATATAGAGTGAAAATCAACCTTGATTTTCCAATGTGGGATAACCCTCATGGTTTATTCCCACTCTCTACTCCATTTTCCAGATTTCGGTTTTTTCCTCTTTCGAGTACCAACATTCGAGTCCAATTATCATTCACACCATTCCTCCGAATTGGTCATGCGATATACCGTTGCGAAGCTCGTCGCACGAGCTACTCAAACGCATAGAGTATGGCCTCAGAAAAACTGAGCAGTCGTATTAAAAATTGACTCAAAGGTGGTCCCTGACCACTTGGAACAAATATGTTTAAACTACATATTTTCCAACTTTTTCCAACAGTTGTTAGGGCGGAAGTTTGTATCGTCATACACATGTTTGTTCAATGCAAGTTTTTGTTTTCGATTAAAAAAATAAATTATATATATATACATAGACTAATTCGTCTACTTGACCAGTTGGAGTTTTGTTAATTTATCATTTCGGTGAGATATTGCTATTAGACCACTAAGTACATGTTACTAATTAAGGTGCATGACCCCCAATTTTTTCAAAGTCTTAGATTAATTCCACGTAAACCACATCACTAATCTCTACATACATACAAGTTCACATGCATTACTATTCACTTGTGTGAGAATTATTTGATTGGTTTAAGTTTAATTATAAAAATTGGTGCCAGTAAACGGAACCGACAAATTTTTAGAATTTTAGATGAATTATATTTTCGTTTTCATCATATCATGGCTCCGCATACATACCAAAAATACAACTATTTTTTCATTGTATTTGACGACAAACCAAGTATCCTATATATAATCATAATTTGTTCTAGCTTTCTCGACATCTAAGCGAAGTGTAGGTTATCTCACGCCTTTTAAATTTTTTTAATGTGATTTTGACATGACTTTTTTCACTCCCAAAATTTAAACTGGAATTGTTTCATGTAAGATATTTAAAATACTGTACTCATAAAAATATTATATGAAATTAATATTGTCGCCGTCAAAGTTATCTATATTTTGTGTTATTGAAATGTTCATCATGACCGGTTGGTTTACAATGAGAAATGACACTTCTTAAATCTTATGAAAGAAAGGGTTAAAAAAGAGTTTGATTCTCTTCCCGAACTATTTTTTAATTTTTTAAAACAAAAAGGTGAAAACCCAAACTATCAAAAGTCTACCCCTCGAGGTTTTTTGAATCTTATGTTGTGGAGCATAGTTGTAAAATGAATATAATGAGCCAAGTAACCAAACCCTATATTTGTTCATGTTGGTACAAATGCTCAAAATGTTTGTTCATGTTCATATATACATTTATAAATAAACAAATACAAACCTTTGACAAACGAACATTAATATGTTCATGTACAATTCGTTAACAACAAAAGTTTTAAAATCGAGTTTTAACCGAGTCACTAGATATATAATACGTATTCTTTACGTTCCTTTTTAATTTTAATCGGTTAAATATTATTGTCTAAATTGCCGAAAAGGAAAATTTGAAGAAGGAAATATATAGTTGAATGTAAAATTATATGGCCAACTTTTTACCGTCAGTTTTTGTACAAGTTCATGATCAGAGAAAGTTGCACATAATATTGTGAAGAACAATTATATGGGAATGAATGTAATGTAAATGTAGGCAGAGCAGACGAATAGAGTTTTTTTTTGCGGAGTGCCCCTAAAGTTATTAAACTTGTTTCGCCTCCCATCACTGTAAAATAATGTTTGATTTAGTTAGAGCCAAAAGTTGTCACAAGTCTGTCGCTAATTTAAAAAGTTGTCACAAATCTGTCGTAAATTGACTAAAGTGTCACAAAACCGTCACAAAAACTGTCGCTAATAAGCTCATAACAAAAAATACCGTCACTAATCCCGTCGTTATTTAGGTTTTTTTTTGTAATGCATAATTCCCAGAGAAAGCAAATGATAGTAAAAAAAAAATCAGACAAGTTTACTTTCCTGAGTATAACCTATTATCACGAAATAAATATACATAATATTTCTCAAAGTTTTAAATTTATTAGTACCTAAGTGATACGATTTTTCCAGTAACATAGTTCTCATGAACAAATTTTTATATACTACAATATTCTCTATTTATTAACATGCACTAAAATTTATAAAGCCCATGTGACTTTTCAAGATTTTGGCTTCTTATAACGTCCATGCATGTGATTTATTATTCTCTATTTATTAACATATACTAAAATTTATAATAATTCTAAAAAAACAAAAAAAAAAACTCTTGATGAACAAACAATGTTGTGTGCATGTTATCTTTCCTGCTTTAACAAACTTTTTTTTTCATGCCCCGCACATTTATAAACCCAACGAACATGAACCGTGTTGGTAGCGAAGCGAACACATTTATTCATGAACAGTTAGGTTCATATGCGGCCCTAAGAGCATAACCTACTAAACTAGAACTAATTGTTCGTAGTTGGTACGGAATAAATACGCTTTTTAATATGTAGCACGATCCTAACATAAGTATTACTAGAAGAAAAGGTTGAGATAGCCAAGTACATATGTTTTTTTGGATAACCTTAGTGTCACCTATGTTTGTAATTACAAATATACGTATCACTATAATAAAAAGTCAGGATCGCAACATGAATTTTTTTTTTAAGTTGCTAATATGAGTGTGACTAAATTTTAAAAACTGAATATTAACTAATTATGTTGGTAATGCGAGTATGTGACTAAATTTTAGAAACTGAATAGTAACTAATTATGTTATTAACCGTTGTTAAAAGTTATAAACACTCAATTTATCAATAGTTTTTAAAAATGTATTTGTGTTATCCCGACAGTAATGTTTATGTGAAATATTCAGCTGCCATGTTTGTCCAAAGACTAGTTTCACTATAAACATTATGAAAAAGATCGTTACGTTCATCTTATGGACGTCATCTATACTATTAATTTATGTCTAGAGGTCTTATGAGGCCTTAAAACAAATATTTGCAAAATAGTATTGATAGTTTAAAAAATTACAAATAAAAAAAATGCTAAATAAAACTGCTAAAATAAAAATAACTGTTATTTCACGTTACCATTCATCTTCCTTATTATCTCTCTATCTTTCTCTCTCTCTATTATATATATATATATATATATATATATATGCTATTATCTCTCTATTATCAAATCCCCACTCTCTCAACCATAATTGTCCTTCCGTTCATCGAATATTCTACTATAACGGGTTACATATTTTTTTTTGATTCACACCCATCGGGTGGACAGGTCCGCTAATATTGTTTAAAATGTACATTCTTTTAATTTAGTGTTATTTTCTTTTTAATTTATTTAAATTATAGTTTAACTGATTTAGATAAGAAGACGAAGAAAATGCTACATTAAAAATGTTAGAATATATGGAATCGAATTAAGGTTATCATTTATCAACGTGGCAGCAGTTGTTACTAGCTAGCTTAGCTAAGGCACATATAATTAGCGATCTTTTTAGTAAAATGACAAAAATTTCTTTCCAAACATTTTATGATAGTGTGTTTTCAATCTTTTTTATGTTTTTTCTTTTCTTTTTAGTCTTAAAAAATATATAACTATTGTTTTTTTTAAATATATTATCACTTTAGAAAGAGTCATACAATAACAATATATGGAGTATAATTTTGAAACCAGTTGTCAAAAATAAAATTTAAATCTTTGCTGAAATACTCTATTAATAAAAAAAAATTGAAACACACTATAGAAAAAATTCTTATTTTATAAAAATAAAATTTAAATCTTTGCCGAAATACTCTATTAATAAATAAAAAATTGAAACGCACTATAGAAAAAATTCTTATTTTGTAAATTATGGAGTTACCATATGGATTGTCTTGCCAAACTCTGATCATATAAGACGGGCGTTCTTGACATGGTGGTTGGTGCAATCGATTGAAATCTTAGTATACCACATTCATTCCTAGAGTTTGAAATCTGACGTTCCAAAAAGGAGTTACCTCCAAAAATAAAATGAATACTGTTCTTGTTTATAGTGCATATTGTTAACTTTCAAATGTATACTATTAAACTCGTAAAATGTATAGATTTTATATTTACAAATGACCTATATATATGAGTAAGGTGGTTGTTTCCTGTGATTTACACTATAGCACTTACCACTAGGGGGTTGGGGAAAAAAATCCAGGGTTCGGTTTTCACAACTTAATAATGTATACGATTAAACTTGTAAAATTATAGATTTCTTTACTACTCAGTTTATTAGTCACAAGACTCAATTGTTTCATTAAATTCAGTTTGTACCCAAATGTTGGCTCACTTAATATACATCAACCATTTGATGAGTTGAATTCTAGCTTAGTAGCTAGCTAGTACATGTGGTGATATCAGTAAATAAGTTATTACAAGAATTGATGCATAAAATGAGGTGTATTTTGTAGGTAGATCCACACTAATTTAGAATAGTTATTTTTGAATTTATTAATATTTATTGAATTTTTAATATATTAGGGTTATATAATGAATCATTGGATGTATATCCAAGTTCACAATAAATAAAAAAATTTATTAGAACCCTGGCATGGTAAGTTAAATTGTTGACTTGCGTGCCGGATCATGATCATTTTTGGCCCCAGGCCCCACAATAGAAAATGGAAAATGTTAAAAACAAAAGTATGGTTATTCTTCATTTTAGCTATAAAGCTTCTATTTATATCAATTTCATTCTTAAAGTTACTTAAAAATCACATAAGTCTTATGACATATTAATTTGAACCAATTTACTGTTCACATATGTTTGCCGATGAATTCTTAAATTTATAGAGTAAAATAAATCAATTCTTGTAATAACTTATTTACTGATATCACCACACATGAGTTTGCGGTAGATCGATTAACAAATAACAATTGATAAAAAAGGATGACAAAAGAAAATTAAATTAAAAACTGCACATCTCTTACGATTTCATATAGACAATACCAAATACCCGGGACTAAGACTCGGTTTGACGATGATAATGTATTAATGTCATCAGCAAAATCATAGCTTTTTAACTTATCCATAAATAATGCAAGATTATTTCCAATCATTGGTATAATAAAACACTTCTAAAATGATCAATCTAACAAATATTTGTTCATATATCTTGATAAATTAAAAACTCAAAAGTCAAAATTTTCAAAAAAATAATACTTGCAAATCTATTGTAACCTAGTACTCAGTGTCATTTATTTATATAGCTATAAAAATTCGATTTGAGCTATAATTTATAAAATATAATTGACACCAAGCGTAATAGTTCCATAATCAAACGAAAATGATACTTTTTGATGGATTTATGAAACATAAAAAATAAATAGGTTAGCATTTACTCCGTCCTAAGAAAACTGTCAATTTTCATTATAATAATCATCAACTATACTAAAATAAACGTGACACAAAAGATACGGGACAAAGCGAGTATAAATTAAAAGTTAAAAGACTAAATTGGTAGATATCAAAACAAGGGGTGTTTAGATAAATATCACCCACCATCTCTATCCGTTTTTGCCTCTCTCTCTCTCTCTCTCTCTCTATATATATATATATATATAACTATCAAACTTATATATACTGTATATAATTATAAATATATAAATATAAATATAAATATAAAGTTGATTGCCGCGATGACAGTTGGATCTTCACAAGCTAGAGGTTTTCTTCTCTTTTTTTTTTTTCCAACTTTCACTGTTTCTATGATATCATGAAATATGCGTACATAATATTACTATTTTTCTTAATTTAAAGGTTAATATTCGAAATAAACAAATGATCATGTCTTTTACTGTTTGATTGTTTTAATAAGTTTGGATCATATGTGTATATTAATAACAACCATATTCTAATTGGCTTTGTTTGGTTACAACTTTTCGCCTTTTTTTTTGTTCAGTGAGGGTATTTAATTATTTATGGCAGAAGCGAAAGTTCATGTTCATATTTTTTTTCTTATTATGAGTGGGACTAAAAATGCTATAATCGGCATAAATTCGGTACAAAACATGTTAAGAAAAGGGAAAATATCGTTGAGTACATATTTTGAGACTTAATTATCAAAAACCTATGGTTAAAATCTCTTTTAAAATTAGTTACAGATGCTCCACTTCTTTTTACTCTCTGTTTTTAACTTAATTTGATATGTACCAAATCTTAAACAAACACCACAAATTCAGGTTCTTGATAATTAAGTCCGAAAGTATTTATTAAACAATAATGTTCCCTTTAAAAAAAACGCAATATGCGGAGGGCTGTAGTTTGGTCTATAAGTTCAAAAAGATGAGATTTTTCTGGTTTATTAGTGCTTTTAAGAGCTAGAAGTTTAGACCGTGTAGGGCTCTTTTTGTAATCTCTAAAGGCTCAGCTTATTTGCTTTAAAGCTGCAACCAAACTTGTAAACAAGCCCAAATAAAGCTGTTTGTATAGTAAGAGCAAGTATTGAAGGTTCCCGAAATGCTAAAAGATAGTGCTAACTGATTAAACTATGTTTTGGAGCTATGTCCTAAATGGTACTCACCACTGATTCGAAACATTGGAGGATGATTGGTTAGTAACATAATTTTTTGTTTCGGGAATACTCAAAAGTTTCTCAAGCGACGATTAAAAGCCAAAAGATTGATTAAGGCCTGTTAATTTTTGCTAAAAAGTTGGATTGTATATGGCTGATCATTTTAAAATTGGACTTATCTGGTTTTTTAGACTGGAAAGGCTAAAAATTTAAACTGGATGAACCGGACTATTTTGGAAACTTTTAAAAATTCAGCCTTTCGCTTGAAAGTTGCAACGAACGGCCCTGTAACACCTGTACTTCTCAAAATATACTTTTTTTCTGGGCCTCAAGCAATTCAGTGAACTAAAAGTGAATTTGCTTTGATGTCACTTTTCGGTTTATATTGAGAGACAGCATGCTAATGATTGCAGATGAGGAACAAAATGAGGCCAAGAGTTCGTATTTCAGTCTGCCGGGATTGCATATATCTGTTGCCTTCCCTCAAGCTACTCCAGCCAGTGTCTTTCCACCTTGTAGTAAGAATGTTATATATGTACAAAAATATTTTATTCTTCTCGATTCATACATGGGAAGAACCAAGATTTGGTCCAGTGAGACTGGAATTCAATATGAGGGTAAAAATCTAAATTAAAATTACGTGGTGGTAATAAGGTGTTTTATAACCTTAGGCGTTGGCACTGCGTATCATCTAGTTGCTCTTCCATATACGTATGAAGATGCATATTGACTTTCTTAATCAATATAATAGCGGTATTGACCCAAGTACTTTCGGCACATTTGGGTGATTCTTTTCCTTTCCTTGACCTTGGAAATAATTCATGTGGTAATTTTAAGCCCGTTTGACGCACGTTTCTTTTTGGAGCATGCCTCACAGTTAATGAATCAGATAATTCTGCAAACTTCAAGTGCCCGCAGTTTGTATTTTAAGTCACATTCTAATATTGAAATGTAAAAAGACTATAACTAACTCATTCATGAAAGAATACACCTACTTGACTGATCAAATTAATAGATATTATATTGATTATATTCAATAATCAGAAACTCGGACCTTAAGTTGTGGGGTTCCTGAATCCTAACTAGTTATCTGTGCCGTACATTAGTTTTTTTAGAAACTGAGTTAATTTTATCCGTGATATAATCTCATTCTTTCTATCAATTGTTATCATTATATTCACTTTATACTTTGCAGCTTCAGACTATTATCAATTTGACGACTTATTGACTCCTCAAGAACAAGCCATCAAGATAAAAGTAAGAGAATGTATGGAAAAAGAGGTAGCTCCAATAATGGCCGAGGTATGCTCTTTCAGTTGACCCGCGCCTTAACAGAATGTTATAGTTTTGCTATTAAATACTCAGAGACCAGATATAAGTACTTTATAAAACTCATTTGGCACTAGGATTTGTATAAATCTATGCTCCATACTTGGTTCATATATTTATTTATTTTGAATCCATTGGCTCTTATGGTAAAATAAATTGTGGCATTTATGATTAGGTTGTTTTTCTATGTTCAGTATTGGGAGAAGGCAAAATTTCCATTCCATGTAGTTCCAAAGTTTGGTGCCCTAGGTATTGCTGGCGGGACGATTAAGGTAGATTCTTAATTCTTTTTTGCTTTAATTGTTTGTTTTGCTTGTTATTATTTAGCATAATATTTTTGTGGTTGGCTGGAAAGTGATCTTGTAGTGTTTCAGGGGTATGGTTGTCCTGGTCTTTCCATCACTGCAAATGCGATTGCCACAGCTGAATTAGCAAGAGTAGATGCTAGCTGTTCAACTTTTGTTCTGGTGCATTCTTCTTTGGCAATGAGCACTATTGGTAACCAAACTATTCTTAGGTCTTGTTTAATTGCAGTTTATAACTCAACTTTCATGATTTTTTGCTCATAAAAGCAAGGAGGTTTAAACTGGAAATTTCTGAACCGATCAATGACCTTATACTCTTAACTGCATAAATTTTAGAAAATATAATTCGCCTTTCGGTGCCTCTAAAGGAGGTAAAAGGTTGCAGGACAAGTGCTCATTGTTGATCTGACATTTTCATGATATATAGTTCATAAACATGTATACATTGTATTTGGCATTGTTTACTAAGTTGATAGTAAATATGTTACTACTACTCGGACTGAATGAAAATTGAAAAGTCTGTCGCTTTAACTTTTCTGTAACGAGAATACACAGTCGAGAGGGATATTGATAGTAGCTTTGGAAGCATCTACTCCACTTTTATCACATTAATCATTTGAATTTATGAAGTTGGCGCTAATCAAATTTTCTGTTTTATGTTGGTGACAGCTATTGTTGGTTCTGAAGCTCAGAAGCAGAAATATCTACCATCTATGGCACAACTTAAGACCATTGGTTGTTGGGTAAGATTCCTTTTGCCTATATATATATATTAGTAATCGTTACCCACGCGTTGTGTGTGCGATGCGTGGTCTATATATGATCCGGGTAAATAAATTTTTAAAAAGTATATTGATTGAATGAATATATTAAATTAGAAATCATGAATAATATAATGTTTTTGTTATACAAAATTCATGCAAAACGATTTTGTTTGGTATAGGATTATAATTGTTTTGAAAATATCATGATTTTTGTGTGTTTTTTATATTTTAAATTGTATAAATATAAATTAGTAATTAGTAAAAAAGAGCGGGGGCATTTTTGAAAAAATGGCCAAAATTTGGCAGCCTCACTTTTTCTTGGGTTGGCTTATATTTATAGTATATGATATGATATGATATGATATGATATGATATGATGATGATATGATATACACACACTCACACATATATATACATGTATATATATATATATTTTTTTTTCTTTTTAATACTATGTCCTGAAAAATAATTTCTTGGTAAATTCTATTATAGGGTCTAACTGAGCCTGACTATGGAAGCGATGCAAGTGCTTTAAGAACAACAGCAACAAAGGTTGAGTTCCTTGTCTCTTCAATTTTTATTGGCCTCGACTTCTATAGCACTAGTATATAACTAGTAGTAAGATTAAAGTACACTGTTCACATGGCTTCCATAAGTGGAAGCTGTAATCCTTTTCCAATCACCACAAACCTGAGAACAGTAACCATTCTGTCTGTCCTCATGAGAAGAAAAATCTTAGATCTCCATCTTTGTGCAATTCACAAGCCTATTCTATATTAGAGATAGAGATTAATGGAAACATAAAGAGTATGGGAATGCTTAGTTTGACACTGGTTTTTTGTCGTAGATATCAAAATGTTATGATACACCAAAGGCTAAAGCAGTATAGAGTTCATGGTACAATACCCTAGGTTTTCAAATACAATATGATTTTACAAGTGTACTTTTCTATCACAAAAATCTTACATTATATGCATTGTATCTTGCTATTTGATGCTCAGTAAATGATACTTGCAATATCTGCTCCCAAATATTGTATTTAAGTCCCATGATTATCAGCTGAAATGCGTAATAAAAAATTAACTAAATCATGTTCCTTTGAGGCACCTGCCTTAGAAAGAAGACTTTACGACTAAAGCTTTCATATCTTTTACCGGATACAGTATTTATCATGTAAAGTTATTATCAATATGTTCCACAGCTCTATAATTCACAATCTGCAACTATACCTTCACCTCCCTGTCAGAAAACTTCATAATATATTTGAAATGAGGGGATGTTGTAGGTGTAAAAGTATGATGGAATTTCACCTAATTGGCATTTATACTAATTTGGACATGCCACGTATTTTCATTTGTCATAATAAGATTGTTTTCCCATTTTGTGAATATCAGGTTGAAGGAGGTTGGCTCCTTAATGGTCAAAAGCGTTGGATAGGAAACAGTACATTTGCAGATGTGCTGGTAATATTTGCAAGAAACATAACTACAAATGAGCTACATTCGTAAGTAATCTTGTTCCGTGCAATATTTTTACTGCCATAATAGTAAGATTTCCCTATCATAAGTTTTAAATTCATTTAAAGCCTTCCATTAAATGTACTTTTTGGGGGTCAATTAAATGGTAGAACAAATGTAATGATGTTTACATGAGTCCAAATCTTCTACCCCATTTCTCTACCCCCTTCCGTGCCCCCTTGCTTATTTTATCCTAAAAAAAATTCTAAAAAGCTTGAAAAAAATTGTACAATTACTATAATACATGTATCAATACATTCCAATAATTATTTTTAAAAGAAAATCCACACAAAATTTATTTTGGAATAAATGTATAAATTAGTGTAAATTAAACATTGAATTTTAAAAAAATTGTTTAAAACAATATTATGTTCAAATGTTTTAAAATTTGAATACAATATAATATAAAAGTTTATAAAGTTGCGGTATAAGTTGTGAAAATTTAAAATTTGAGTGAAAATAAGCAAGGGGGCACGGAAGGGGGTAGAGAATAGGGGTAGAAGATTTGGACTCTGTTTACATCTATCTCACTAGTCTTAGGGGATGACATTACTTTTGTGCACCACCAACCTACCAGCACTTTAGAAATTGCTTCATTAAAGACCAAATTCATTATTTACACGCCAGTCTACAAAATACAACACAGTTGGTACACCTCTGTTACAAGTTCAACTTAAAGCCCTAGTGATGTATGAAACTGTTTGATCACGCTTTAATGTTATAAGCACCAATTTAAACAAAATCGGATAGCTAGTACACCAAGTTAAAAAAAATAAAAAATCTTAAAGCACTCATAATTTCTGATAAGCTAGTGTACAAATGTTCTATTTTGTGTATTGGTACATAAGTTGTTAATGTTGATAAATTGGCGACTAATAACTCAGATTTTGTGCAGATTAGTATCCAAATTGTGAGTTTAATTAGGTTGGTCTACTAATTGTTAAAAGCTGGTAGTTTGATGTACAAGAGTGATATTCCCTTAGTTTTAATGTTTTACTTTGTCAAAAGCTACTTCCCGTGATGGAAAAAATAATGACTTGTTTAATTTTCATTTGTTCTTCTGCATATCTTGAATTTTCATTTTGTAGTTTCATTAAACTGACCTTTGTTTTGTTTCGTTTCTTCCCTGACTTGTTTTAGCTTTTTAGTAAAAAAGGATGCCCCTGGACTTCAAGCTACCAAAATAGAAAATAAGATTGGTCTACGTATGGTGCAAAATGGAGACATTCTCATGAAGCAACTTTTTGTCCCTGAAGAAGACAGATTACCTGGTGTTACTTCTTTTCAGGATATCAACAAGGTGTGCCAGATTTATTTTTCACAATCTTAGATTTATAAATCTCTCAATATGCTTGAACAAATCTACTATTATTGCAACAACTGCATTACAGTTCCTAGTTTTCGACTTTTACCACTTCACAACTAACAGGAATCTTTTGGGAAACCTAAAAATGATGGTTCTTTTCTATACTCCATTTCATAATAAAATAAATATGCCGATGCCTTACCATTCTCTAGTTTCCATTTCCTTTTGTCTTGTTAGATATTGCGCTCATCTATTTGCTTATTTTCCCTGAATTTAGGTTCTTGGACCTTCACGTCTCATGGTTGCTTGGCAGCCTATCGGTATCTCAATGGGTGTGTATGATATGTGTCACAGGTATAATCATTCACTCTAAATGATAGTTATCTGCCTAAATTTTCAACTCTTTTCACCATTATATAATATTTAGAAAGGAAAATCACATTCTTGATCATGTTGTTATTAAGAGAGATTCTTTTCTCTCTTTAGTTTCTGCAGTTTCAATGTTATATTTATAACCCATTAAGTAAATTTTTGAGTGGTTTATATCGTTAATATATCTTCATTGACGGAAAAAATTATGCATCATTTTGGAATGAAAATAACAAAAAGAGCAATTTCCCTTGAAACTCCATGTCCATCTTACGTTATATTTCCCCCCCTACTGACGTTGATAGTCCACATTGGGGACTAACTTGAAATAAGAACTACACAACGTTTAAATTGAACTCTTTACTACTAGGGGAACTAACACGGTATGATCTGTCATGTTCTGAAAGTGATTGAACATTTCTGTTCCGTTTCTAAGAATTCAAAAGTTAAATTCGTAGTCAAATACGCCTGGATGGTTGCTGTTTGCAAAATTATTCGAATTGTTGGAATAATATTTAATCATTCTTAGCATATTTACTCCCGAAAAGGTACTTGAAAGAAAGAAAGCAGTTTGGAGCTCCACTTGCAGCATTTCAAATATCACAACAAAAGCTAGTACAGATGTTGGGTAATATTCAGGCCATGTTACTTGTCGGGTGGCGTCTTTGTAAGCTTTACGACAAAGATGAGATGACTGTTGGCAAAGTTAGCTTAGGAAAGGTAATATACTTAATTGGAAACATTTCGACTTGTTTTCGCCATTTTATTATGAACATTAAAAAAAGGGAACAGAAGCTGCTTAATCTGAGTATCTGACAACGTGCTGAAACAGACCTTGACTTGTTAATTTTGAGGTAATTGTTTTAGTGTGAAATATCATGCATGCCCCTGATTGAAACATAATATTGAAAAATATTTCAGGCGTGGATATCCAAGAAAGCAAGAGAAACTGTTTCGCTTGGCCGTGAGTTGCTTGGTGGCAATGGAGTCTTGACAGACTTTTTAGTTGCCAAGGTTGTTCCACCAGATCTTTATCCCAAACATGCCTGTTTTATTTGCTAACTTTTCTAACTTAAAATCTATTTTTTTTCCTCGTCTGGTATTTTATCTAATAAACTGGAAAATCTTATCAATTGTCAAAACTAAAATGTAAAAGTGTTTTTAAAGCTAAAATAATCTAAGCTGCGACATAAAACAAGATAATTATAATCTTCTAGCAAAAAAAGTTTGAAAGTATTGATATGATCAATATATCTAAACTTTCATTAGCCTTGAGTGGTTCGCACTTTAATTTTTACTACATTATTGTGCAGGCATTTTGTGATTTAGAGCCCATTTTCACGTACGAAGGCACTTACGACATCAACACTTTGGTTGCTGGTAGGGAAGTTACTGGTATTGCCAGCTTCAAGCCAGCATCTACCTCTCGTAGTCGTCTCTGATTTGTTGGCATAACATGTAAGTACTAAAAATAAGGGAATAAATCTGATCTAAACCGAAAAAATAATATTTTAGCATTGGTGTGTTGCTTGATACCTGAAAGAGACGAGGAGGAAAAAACAAGTGTAAAGTGATTTAGTGCATTCACTAGTGTTTATTTAATGTAAACCACCCCGTGTAACTATACTGGAGTAAAATGTACTTTATTCAAGCAACGATCGGAAGGTTTCTTGTGTTCGTAATTTGGATCATATTCTGTGCGCTCAGTGTTTCACAACACCTTTTTACTAGAGTTACGAGTATATTCTACTGTAATAAAGTTATAAAGTCTCAACTATTTAACATTTGAATTATATGATTAATATTTTAAAATTTTCGTTTCGACAAATTTGGTCTAATTTCTTGGTTGGTCAAACTTTCAGATAATCTAGAACAGATAAGTAGTCTGTGAACGCAGAACGCAGAAGTTTGAAAACGTCGTTATACAATGTGTGCTGTTCTGCTTCTCTTCACTTTCTTAAACCGATTGGTTACAAACAGTGGTGTCATATTTGTACTTTCGGTATGCTGACATTTTTTAAAAACAAGAAATGGGACATTTCCTAATTTTATAAGGCATTTGATTGTTATAATACTTGATCCGTAGTATTTATATTCACACCGAAGTGTCAGCAAAACATGAACTGGCACATATCTAACTATATCTTTGCATTTATGCATTCACGTTTTACCAAATCATAAGGTTTCTAACAAGGCCAAGGAAATCCAAAACAAATGTTATTTTTTAAATTATATTTTCAAAAGTATATCATCTAAAGATTTCCTTCCCAAGAGTGCCACTTTACCTCTGCAAGAGTGCCACTTTACCTCTGCTCGTCTCGACCGCTCCATATTTTCCCCCAACTCTCGCAACTAATTTTGAACCCACAAACTTGCCCACAACACCACCTGTCTATTGGTTGTCAGTCACCAGTTGAGGTCAGCGCAGGATCAACGAACCTCTAATAAGGTTATCGAAGGTCCGGCGAATTGTATACCCTGTCATTTTACCAATCCATAACAAAGTGATCAGTCCAACGAAAATCACCAAAAATATAAAAAATATACACCAATTTTCCTGAAAATCTAAGCTGCAAAACAACCCTTATGTTATTTTTTTAGGATGGTTGATGCAATTCTAAAGGAATTTTAGCGTCTGAAGTATCGTTATTAGTCATTACTTTCTAAAATTTCCACAACCCAATGCAAAAATAAAAGAAACCTCGTTAATTTTAAACTTTGCATCTTAAAACTCAAATGCAGTATAGTAAATTGCAATTTCCTGAACTGTCGATTCCTTCTTCTAATCGCACTGTTGCTTAATTGGTTTCGGAAAGCAATGAGTTGATATATTAAAGCAAAAGCTCTCTCACACATGGGTATATCTTTTCAAGAAAGTGATTTAAGTTTACAGCAAAAAGTTCATTTAGCATTTGGTATAGACTATAGACTAAAAAGTACTAACAAAAAGTTCATTTTAACAATGGATAAAGGCCGAAAATGAAAATGTCAGAAAGAAAGTGCATTAGGAAATAGGAATGACCAATCTGAACATTTAGCAAAGCAATTGTCTTATACATCAATGATGATAAATCCCACGGTAGCATTGTATCAATGGCAAGAGTAAGAAATTCTACTCAGGGGGGACGGAATTGACATGATATATATATATATAGATATATATCTATATATATATATATATATATAAAATAGAAGAAAAAAAAAACTTGTCAAAACCATTTACACTATCAGCTTTATATAGTTATAACTATTTAACTATTCCACTTCATATTTTAGATCAGTAAGCACTAAACGTGTCTAGAGGTAAAACATTGGACTAATCAATTATTAACTTATAAAAAAATATGCAAACAGTAACTTATCATTTTACTCTAGTTTAAAGAGATTTGATACCAATCATATCCATTTACAAAAAGTCCTTTCTTCTTCCAACCTTTCCAAAAGTGTTATGAATTAAATTATAAGAAAATTTTGAACTTTAACCCATAATTATACCAACGAGACAATTATCAAATCTAGCATTACTTATAATAGAGGTAAAATAATAGTTGAAAGTAAAAGTTGATAGGGTTAAGTAACCTTTTAGATCTATGTTGCCTCCGTCTCTCCATTGTATCATTTAAAATAAGATTAACACTATTCAAATAATTTTAGCCGTTTGTCCAATTCCTAGTAAGTAATTAGTAGGAGTAATTATTTCTAAAACGGGTATATTTGGCCAACATTTTGGACGTGGGAAAAATTACACGAGAGATATCAAAGTTTAAAGAAAAATTCATGTTGTCCTAACATTTTCTACTAAAGCCATTTGACACAGCAACAAACCCCTAATATTGGAAATTAAACAAACTGATATTAATTTTTTTATGGTTAAGGAGGGAAAAATCATCACAGATGGAATTCTCACCTTTGACCTTTAAGCAATTTTTTTTATAAATATTGGTATTTTTATTATGTATTTGGAAGCTAATAAGTAATAGAGTAGTAGCTGTTTTCTGTTTCAGATACCTGACACTTTGATGAACGAGACCTAACATAATATTACTGTATTACTTATTAGCTTCCCAGTTTTGGACCCCTTTTATGAACTACTCCATCTTGAACCACCAACCTTTAAAAAAACAAGCTTCAAGATTTACCATCTTGTTTAACGTTCATTTTCTAGAAAAGTAGTAGTCCTAAAGAATTCATTTTTTTTGTCATAGAAAAACTACCAAAAACTTCATTTTGTATCAAACTTACAATCTTGTTAAATATTTACACCAAATGCGTTACCATATCAAAGTTTTTGTTTAATAGAAACTACAAGGACTAAAGAATTCATTATTATTTTTGTCAATTTATCTAGTATAAGATGTAAACTTCATCTTAAAAATACAAAAAACACCATTTTCAAGAATTACCACCTCATTTAAAACAATAATTTCCTAGAAAAACTACCAAAAACTTCATTTTGTATCAAACTTACAATCTCATTAAATATTGAAGGCACCAAATGCGTTTTACCATATCAAAGTTTGTGTTTAATATTATAAACTACAAGGACTAAACTTTTTATTATTATTGAAAGTTGTATGCGTTACCATAACAGTTTTTTTTTTTTTAAAAATTTTTTTTTGTAATAATAATATCTCAAAAGTAGAAACATGTTAAAACATAGCTTTGGATGCTTCTTCTCACAAACTCTCGAGTTTCGAGCTCACTCTTATAAACATTCTCTCTCTGCAAAAAAAAAAAAAAAACATCTTGTCATTTTTTTATTTGTCTTTTTTGAATAAATAATTCTATATTTTTATCCAATACTGTACTTAATTTGCAGTCCTCTGCCAGGCTATTTATTTGTCAGCTATGTTGTCTATTTGTCTTTTACCCATTCTTTTTTAAAAAACAACAGTTTTATTTTTAATAATAATAGTATTTGAAACAAAGACCCTTTTGACTGATCTTTGTTGAGGATATTAGTTTTTTAATTCTTGTTATTAAAATGATGTACAATGACAAATGCATGTGGTGACAAATGAGTAGATTTTGAATATACATTATTTTTATTCACTTGAGTTTGAAGATCTCAAAGATTGGATTTTTATTACAAAAATGGGGGGGTAATTAATGAAATAAAGTACACCCTTGTTTTGTTATCTTCCAAAGATTGTTGGGTTTGGAGCAAACAAGGTACTGTTTCATTCTGCTTATTTTGGGCTCTATCTATACATGTACAAAGTTCCAAGTTTTTTTTATTTTTTTTACCTTTTACTCCTATTTGGCTTTAATAATATTAGGAAAGTAATAGTTCGACTTTTTTTTTTGAAACCCTAGTTTGATGTCTTTTTTCTTCTTAAGGATTTTGAGCTACATTTGGATTTGGTTACATGGAGGTTCCTTTTAACGTTATATGATAGTCATCACATGCTATAATCCAAAATATTATCTTGTTTTTCATTTAAAAATATTAATGTGAGTTGGCATATATGTTGAGTTTTGGTTTGAAGATATTTGAGAAAAAAAATGTTAGGGAAAACTTCATAATCATTTCTTGCAATATATTTTAGAAACCCTAGCTTTTTGTTGTTTTCATCTAGAGAGATTTGAGCAACCAGCTTTTGTATTTGGTTATACAATCGTTTTCATTTTTATTTTTTTTCTATTTGCACTTTGAAGAAAATGGGTTGCATTGCTTCGAAAATCGCCAAAGAGGAGAGGGTTAGGATTTGCAAAGAAAGGAAAATGTTGATGAAACAATTAGTTGGTTTTCGAGGGGAATTCGCCGATGCCCAGTTGAGTTATTTGAGAGCATTAAAAAATACTGGTGTAACTCTTCGCCAGCTAACCGAATCCGACATGCTTGAACTTGAAAATAATGTTTTACCCCCCTCCCCACCTCCACCTTTGCCCCCTTCACCTCCGCCCCCGCCTTCATTTAGCCCGGACTTGAGGAAATCGAGCAATGTGGAAAAGGATAAAAATGCCCCTGAAGAGATCATAGAGATAGATGGCGAAAATAGTTTAACACCACCGCCACCTCCGATCCCTAGCAGTAATTGGGATTTTTGGGACCCTTTTGCCGCTTACTCGCCCGAGAGAGTTAACAAGGGTGATATAGTTGAGCCTAATGAGGATGAGAATTGGGCAGAGGCGAAAAGCGAGTTTGGTGATGATGTAGAGGAAGGTGATATGGTAAATCTGCTTGCTGGAAAAGAGAAAGGTGTTGAGTTTTTGGATGATGCTTCGTCGATGGTGAGCTGGCACACGAAGGACACTGCTGACATGGCGGTGGTGGTGTGGAAGAGAAATAAGACGTTGGGTGGTATTGTTAAGGAATTGGATGAATATTTTTTGAAAGCATCGGAAGGGGCGAAGAATATTGTGATTATGGTCGAAGTTAATTCGAATGAGAGTTTGCGTTGGCAAAATCCGGAGGATAGCAGAAGTAAATTTCTATCTTTTACCTTTTTTTTAAATATATTGTCTATATGTTGCAGTGCATTTTGGTTACAGTCGTGAGGATCCCTCCCCCCTTGTAAAGAAACCAACCCAACTTGTTAACTATACGATTTTGAGTACCTTGAAATTTATTTGATGATGTTTTTTTGAGTATTTTCACATGGGAATCATAAGAGCATTAGACAATATTATTTAGAACTGAATTGAGGGCTTGTTTGGTCGCGGCTCATAAACAAATAAATTGGATTTCTTGATGTTGAGAAAAAGGCTAGGTTCATATAATTTAAAGCTTTTAGCCTTTTTAGGTCAGAAAAACAAGCAGAGTTTGGCTCTTAAGCCTGATGAACTAAATGCAGATCAGCTTTAATGCAAAGTGGTAAAACAAATGAGCTCAAAGCTGCAACCAAACAAGGCCTTCTTTATTTCATTGGTATATGCTGTAATTGGGTTCGATATATTATATCAGGAATAGGTAAATCAGCAATGCCAAAGTTCGAAATTAATAAACTCGTAATAGAAAAGGCTTGTGTCTTTTTTTTCTTTTTTGCATTCCCATTGGAAGTGAGATCGTTTTGGAAGAGTTTCAGATTATAAATGGACTTTCTTTTACCCTTTTTTGAATGAAACCTCTCTGGCATGTGCTTCTCGTGCTTTGGTCTTTCCACATCATTATACGAGGATCGTTTGATCTTCAATTTTAATTATCATTCTGTTCTGTTGTTGATGCTATTCCTGGACTTATTATCGATATGTGTATTGCCAGGGTATGTAAATCTTTTGGGTTATTATATGGTATGTTAAGTGGCAATTCGTGGTGGGTCAATTAGAGACGATTTTTTTAAAAGTTCTAATAAAATATACTAGAACACATCGCTAACTACATAGAAAAATTTGAAGTTGAAATCGCAAGGCACATTATTTTCTTTACTCAAATTTCATCGTAGTTTTGATTAAAACATGTTTGAAATAAGCCTTAATATTACAGTCATGCACGGTTTTGTTGACATTTCTTGTGAAACGTATGCGGTTAGATAGATTCGTTATGCGTAAATATTACTATGTGCTAAAATCCGTTAAAGGAGCTTATGGTAGCAAAAAATTAAAATTTGCAGGGAGGAGTAGCAATTCTGCAAAGGTGTTCAATGCATTGTCGTGGAGTTGGTCTTCAAGAGCACTTCAATGTTCAAAAAATACTGCAGAATTTTACGGTCCAAGTGAGCCTTGTAAGCCTGGTGCTCATTGCATAACACTTGAAAAGCTATATTCTCAAGAACAGCGACTTTACAAGGATATTAAGGTATTCATTCATTGTGATGACTTTTAAGTATTTTTTTATATTTATTTACAAACTGTCATATATTTGAGTGGCTGCCCCTACTAATGTAGATTTTGTTGTCACTGTCTTGTTTCGGAAGAAAAATTATAGAATAGAAGGCGCATACTTTAAAAGACAATAATAAGGATAGTTAATCTTTTGTATGCTAAAGCCACTTTCAGTTCAGTGTCCTCAACTATAGATTTATTTTAGTGCGTGAACTATATTTGTTGGTTGATTTTGTCTACCGCCTTCAGTTTTCTATCCTCAACTTTCAACAGTTTTAATTATGTTTGACAATCCCAAGGAGTATTTATTTCAATTTCTTGAATTCAGAGTACTATTTACAATATTGACCAATCGTGTAAGCCGAGGATGCAAACTTATAGCAGTGACCAGTGTAATAATTTGACGGAAAAACTGTTGTTCACTATGTAGGACACAAAGTCGAATCTTCCACGGTCTGATCACTAAATAAGTAGTTAGGTGTACAAAGCTGAAATCAGTAAATAAGTAGTTAAGTGTACCATATGGTCCATATGTCAATAAACCAAATAGGAAAAAGTGTGGAAACACTTTGTCCATTTGATAATTGGTGATATATAGAATTTCATGGAGTTTATGACAAATTGTATATATATGGGTCAATGGGTGTAAGTCTCCTCTCTTGGGGGTCGAAATATTTTCTTTTTGGGGTCATATTGTTTGATTTTATCTTATCCTTCCGTACATACATTCATTGTTGTATGATATAATCCCTTTTCTCGTTTACCTTTTGTAGGATGAGGAGATTACTAAACTTGAGCATGAGAAAAAATCTCTGCTCTTGCTAAAGCAAAAAGACGAGGATCATGACCCAACGAAAACAGAAAAAATACAACTAAGCATTGAGAACTTACAATCTGAAATAATACGCCTTAAAGAATCAATATGTAGAACGTGTTCATCCGTATCGAACCTTATCGAAGAAGAATTGCATCCACAAATGATTGCAATCATTACGGGGTATTTTTTTTGTTCTTCTTCTAGAAAAGTAAGAGTATAGGTTGTTTGAATGTCGTCTAATTTTGATTAAATATTGCTCTTGTTTCACAAGTATGTTCAGTCGTTCTCATTGACACTCTGACCTGTTAGACCGGGATAGCATATAAGACCAATGAAAGAATTGAATAAAAATGTTGTTGCACGAGATATCAATGTATTTAATTTGTGCAGGAGACACTGCCACCTCTCAATTTGGAACAAAATTTCAACTTTTTATGTGTAGGATTGTTGAAATATATATTTCTCTCACATTTCTTATTATTCCGATCACTATCTCAGGTTAACGAGTATGTGGAGTACAATATATGAATGCCACCAAGTTCAAAGCCACATATCCCGTCAGCTGAGTCATCTAACACACCACCAAACTGCCGGTCCCACAACAGAATATCATCGCCAAGCTGCGGCTCAGCTGAAAAACGAAGTCTCCTCATGGTACAGTACCTATTGTAGGCTTGTGAAATCCCAAGGAGATTATGTTAAAGCCATTCGAAGATGGGTACAGCTCGCCAATATATTTATGGGAAACACTAGCTCATCGCCAGTGCTTAATTTATGTGAAAAATGGGAGATTGCCCTTGCTAAACTTCCCGATAAGGTATCTATGCAACTTTCAGGATTAATTGCATATATTTTTTATTATTATTGCACTTCTTAATATGCAACTTTCAGGATTAATTGCATATATATTTTTTTATTGCACTTCTTAATATGAAACCATCAGCTTTAATTTAATTGTACATTGTCCTTCTAACATTCCTTATTCATTGATACATATGTTTTCTAACAATTGAGTCAGCTCTGTCTAAATTGGCAAAGGACATGAAGTGAAAAATATATATTCGCTAGAACACCCTCACTCATTTAGCTAAAACGAACAGGTTGGTGTAAATTTTGTTAAAAAGACTTAAAAGTTGGTATACATATGGGAATAAGTAGCTTTTTAGCCGACATAACACTTAACTAACAGTGTCTCTAATCGCATCAACAAAAGCATCTCATTGCACAAAAACAATGCTAATCAGTGGCCAAATGAGGAGCCTTTGTTAGGTGCTAGTACACAAATTGTTTATATGCCGATAGGCTGACGTATAAAATACAATTGACTCCATTTTGATTTATTCTAAAGTGTCATAGACTCATATGTCGAATTGAATGGCTTCTATTTATTTAAACTAAGGTTTCATATGGGAGTTGTGTATAAAGGCTAAAGCCGTATTGTAGAAAATAGTTTCTAAATGATAAGTGCGACTACCCAAACATCAATCAAATGAACTTTTTTTGAGTTGCTTGTGTATAGTCTGATAAAGTTTTTGCATGTTTGTGTTTGCTATTTCTACTATAAGAATTGTTTTCGTTGCAACTGTGCGGACATGGATAAAACAGTGATATAAAGAGCATCTTTTTTTAATTAAGGTAAAATCTCACTAAACGGGAGAGAGCACTTACGAGTATTAAAAGTCAATCTGAATTGTTTAAAATCAATAATAGCAAGGCTCAGGTAGCCTATCAAATAATGGCATGTTTGCACCTAGTCTCAAAGATTTAGATTCGATGACAATTTGGTGGTAAGATCTTATGCAACAGTAATCCTCAATTGCCACCTCATAATAAACCTTCTTCAAGTACCTTTTGCTTTTTACTATGTATGGTGAAGTTCTTTTAAAAAATCATATGGATATTACCGTTTTTCTCCTCTTTTATGGTTTTTTCCCTCGAGCAAGCACGGCAGCTTCCTCTTTGATTTCCTCAAATTTAACAAAAAAAACTACATTTTTATCACTTTTACATAACACATTATAACTCAACACGACAGCTTCCTTTTAAAGTTCCTCATTTATATTTTATATTATTTTCTCTCTTTTTTATTATATTTCATGTTTGATTGAGTTTGTATTATAATAAAAGGTGAAATATTTTATTATGAAACAATTATAAGAGACACTTTTGCTTCCTTTATTTTGAGGAAGATTTGAACACATGCATAATTTGAGGTTACATTAAGGGAAGCTGATGTACAACACATTTTGAAAAAAAAGTGCTATGTTCCTCAAAATATGAAGTAAGGAACTCAAATAGGGTTACTATAGTGGTTGCTCCGTAGAACCTCTATATAATTTCAAAGTCTCGGCTACCAATCTCATTGAAATAACTCTCTGCATTGTTATTCTGGAACCAAAGTTTAAAATATTGTTTTTTGTAGGTAGCATCCGAGGCCATCAAGAGCTTCTTAGCGGCTATCCATTCTATTGTGCTACAACAGCAAGAGGAGCTCAGTCTTCGGAAAAAATCTGAAAAACTTGAGAGAAAATTGCAAAGGGAGCTCAACTCATTATCCGAAATGGAAATAAAACTCGAGGGAAATTTATGCACCAGCGAAGATACAAAATCCATATCTAACTCAAAACACCCTTTAATCGTTAAGCGTGTCAAAATCGAGGTTTTGAAGAAACGATCAAATGACGAAAAAGCCAAGTATATTAACTCGGTCCAGGTCACACGAGCCATGACTATGAGTAATCTACGTACGAGCCTCCCTAATGTATTTGAGGCTTTAATGATGTTTTCAAGCGTGTATACACAATTGTTACAAGCTATTCTCAGTGTTGTCACACCCGAAGGATGTGATGGGTCGATGAGTCCGGGTGTTAACATTTTGTAAGTTGATTGGTTCAAAATAGTTCACGGAAATGAGGAATACTTGGCTTTTTAGTTGGTGGTGGTGATTAGGAACTGGGATATTTATGGTTAAAATTCACTCTGTAATCATCATTATTGTAAGCAATTAACGAGGTTTTGACTTTTGAGCAGGAAGTAGAAACACCTTTCCTTTGTTAAGTGGATTTGTGTAAAGTTGAGAAATTATTAACTCGTGCGTACTGGTCTTGTTGCAACTCTCGGCTAATCTTAATTGTCCGGTAAACTCCCTATATCGAGAAAAACTAAGAGATCCATATACATTCTAGACTTTTATCTCATATGCATTGCTTTCTGTAAGGTAAACTCAAAAGAAACCATAAATCTTTGCTGCCTTTGGCAGTTCATGCTCATGCAAAATAATGACATTTTTCCTTGGATTACTTTTCATGTCACACATCATCTTCATCAAGTTTTTTGGCCCTAACTTTTACGCATAATCTTGCTTATTTGAGGCCGGGAAAATAATCGAATACATTTCACTTCAAACCTCCACTCTTTAATCTCTTTACACGCCACAAAAAAACCCTTAACCTGCCGAATGCTACAACAAAGTGGCAAATTTTACAGGGAATCAAGAGTTTTTCAAACCAATTGAAAGGTTAAGATAAAATATCATTTATTTTTCGCCATAATAAGTGAAATAGACACTTCAATTGAAAGTAATGAACAAACCAAATACTAATATTAGTAGACAATCAAAATAGATCGGATGTACCTTAAACAAACATCCATTAGAATGTTAACAGATCAGGTGAAATCACAGTTTTAGAAGTGACCAAATGACTGGTCACCGCAATTATCGATCACATTGATAGTTATAGTTATCTAAATCTTACAAACTTATGATTAATAAAAAGTTTAGTACTACACATTCAAAGCTGCTAACCCCAATAATCATTAAACCACAAAAACATATCACACAGAACAAAAATGAGAGATTATACGACTAAACGAAGGGGATATTCAAACAAACCCATATCAGTGCAGCCTTGTCAACTCCTCCACTCTTTTCATCAGTTCCTCCACAGCAACACCCATCGCCCCCGCAATCTCCTCCATTCTAGTCCTACTTAAATCCACAAACGACTCAATCAAATCCCCATCCAAGAAACTCTTGGCATCGCTCGTCTTCTTTTCGTTATAAAATGACCTCCACTGTTCATGACTCAATCCACCGACACCCTTTATCACCCTTCTCAACTGCGTTTGAAGTTTCTCGAAAAACACGTAATGGTCGTGAGGGAGAGAGGCGATCACACCTATAACGCCATTGACAGTGCCGAAAATTACCGTTGGGATTTGGCCCACCTCGGAGTCGGGGAGGCGCATGACAAGGGAACCGTGGCGAAAGCGGTTGACAAACTCGCCGAGGTGGTACTCCCCTACAACGTCGAGGCGGCCACGTTCTTCGTCGGTGGCGCCATCGGAGTTCTTGCGGACAGTGAATAGGTTGAAGTTGTTTTCCGCTCCAAGGTAGACGTCGTCGTCGAGGATCTCGACGGCCGACATCCAGTTCGCATTGTAGTCGCGGGCCCGTTCTTCTATTGCACCTTCTTCATGCTGAAAGAGGAAAATGAATATGTATCAGAGAGATTGCTTGGTTACAGCTTTTAAGCAAATAAAGAGGATTGTTTAACGTTTAGCAAATGAAAAACGATCGTTATCTAGGTTAAAGTTATTACATCTTCAGGCCAGAAAGAGGATATAAGATTTGAGTCAAGTAGTTGAAACATCACCTTATATATCAACAAGGATATTGATTTCATCAAATCTCCAACAACAATAAAATCACCACGTGTTTGGACATACAGGGCGAGTATGTGTCCATGATGACCACATTCAGACTGTAACTCCCGACTACCATCATCACGTAGCACCCATTTGTATAATTGGATTTTTTGATTAATAGCAGCAAGCAATTTTCCGTTAAATGCATTTAAGGAGTAAACAGCTCCCTTAGTTTCCTTCTCCGCTATTAGCTGCAACTTCTGGTCTTCAACTAGGAATACTAATATACGGCCCTGCGATATGCCATTATACCAAAAAACAAGTAAACAATTTATCTTTTTATCTTGAAGAAATAAGCAAAACCAAATGTCGAGAGGGCTGTAGAAAGTGTTTTGACTTATTTTTTTATAGATATATTTCGAAGATCCGTATATCGTGGCCATTCAATAAAAAGATTAATATGCTTCATTATTTTACTCTTTAGCATATTATCAAAATCTGAAAGTATAATATAAAAAAATCTTTGCACGATCTAAGAAACAATTTATTCCAATATCTTGATTAATGAAAAACCAAACAAAATTCTAAGAAACATAAAGTTTGTTCTCTTGGCATACACTAAGAAACAGCATGAGCAGAGTGATTACCTTGCTGGGCTCATTCTCCTCGGGCATAACATACGCTGTTCCAACACAATAATAGACATTATTGTCATCGGAAAAGGAGCAGCTTAAAATGGAGCAACCATACTCGAACTGGTCAAGAGCATAAGTCGAGATGAACTCAAAAGTTTGGTCATCTAGTAAGCGGATGTAGTGCGATTCTGTCTCTTCTGAACTCGATGAATTATATTTTAAACTAGAAATTGCGAAAGTCCTAGTCTGGTCTTGATGGCATATACGACGAGCGTGTTCACCAAGAGGGATTGTGCGTATGTGAAGCTTTTGTATATCGTCAATTGTTCCAATTGTAAGTTCCCCTTCTTTAGCAATTGCAAGGCTGAGGATAGAAAAAGTCACTTGTCAAATTTTTTACAGAAAAAAAACAATTAAATATTAAAAATCTGAAAGACAAAGAAGGGAAAGGCCTAGGTAAATTATGGCTTTGGAAGAAGTAAAAACACTAGCCTGTAGCTTTAATTAACCAGATAAGGAGATGTATTAAGGGCTTGTTTGGTTGGAGATTTCAAGCCAACAAGCTGGACTGTCTGAGAGAATAGTTAAGTTCATTCAGCTTTAAGCTTCTAGCCTTTTTAAGGTCGAGATACCCAGAACACTTCAGTTTTCGAGCTACTAGACCAATTTATTTCAACTATTAAGTAGTAACAGAAAAAAGTTTAGCTTAAAAGCTCCAACCAAAATAGTCCTAAATTGCAACATGCGATGAAAAGAGGACTTTCTTGATACACACAAAAGTTGTATATATGCAGTTCTATTCATGTAATTCAAAGGAGTTGCTGAAAATTAGAAAAATTAACAATAAGTTGTAGAGCTTGCTGGGTTCTGGATAAGCACTTCTGTTTTCTTCCTTTCAAAACATGGAAATGAATATAAAATACAGAAATTTTGGGAAAAACACACCATATCCAAGTGTTTAACTTGAATCACTTGGCACGAGTGACAAAGATCCATATAACATATTTTCCTCTAACTAAAGTTGTAAAAATAATCACAAGAAAGCATCCAGTTGAAAAAGAGGAGAATCAGTGAGCAGACATTTTCTTCATTAGAATACAAGTTAATCCTAAAGAAAAATGCTACCAATCTTATTTTTTCCACAATGAGCAAGTGGTGTTCAGTAGAGTAATTAGAAGAGGTAACCAAGCATCAAACCTGAATTGATGGTTTGCTTGGTTGCAGCATTTAACAAAAAAGGCAGGATTGTTTAATGTTCAGAAACTAGCATTAGTGTTTCAGGCTAAATATCCAGAAAAAGCCAAGATTTTAAGCAGGTAAGCCAGATACAGCCAGCTGTAGGGAAGAAAGGGAAAAATATAGAGGTTAAAAGCTGCAACCAACAAGGCCTTGAAAAGAATTGTAAACAATACCTGTCTGGGAAAGCAGCAGAGTTAAAAGGGCACATGTGACTAACTTCTTTCAAATTAACATTGCTGTAAAGCAATTTCTTGTTGCTGCTGTAAATAACAGTTGGTCGATCTGACGCGGCAAAAACGTGAGTCGTATTTTTTGACGAAAAAGTTCGAAGGGTGATTGGTTGGGTACCAAGAGAGACTTTTTTCCTATCAGTTAACTTTCCAGTGTTGTCGAGGATAAAATTTAGGAGATGTCCATCCCCCAAGGCGCATAGCAAATATGATATCTGAAACAAACAGCGATGTTAAACAATATTCAGATATGGAATATTCTTAAAAACAACGTATATTGGTGCTTACTAGTGAAGTAATTTTTTTTATAATGGTAGAGCTCAGTCATGTACTAATCTTCAAATCGTTAATCATTCCAAGTTAATAGCATATTGGCATATAAAATTTAGTAGTAAAACTTATGTAACTAGTGAGACAATCCAAAGGCTTAACTTGTTCCATGAGGAATGAATAAATGTTCTAGAGATTCTGCAGTTTTAACTAACAAACGCTGGTAGAGCAATTTAAAAACATAAACAAAATGCACATTGCTGTATAGAATTTAAGAGAACTGCAAGAAAAAACATAAACCATGAAGGAGCATCATAAGAAAAAAACAGTGGTAGCTTTAAACAACCCCATAAAAGGAAAATCAATGCCATCTTTGATCATATGAACTTGACAAGAAAATTTCTTAAATCTAAAACAAGATAAATTTAAAAGGCTTAGAAACAAAACTTACCCCTTCAAATGAGCATAAAAGAACAGAACGGGGAATTATTTCTCCTCCCAAGTTTTCCTTGGTGACAAGATTCAGGTCTGGTAACGAGTATACTCTAACGCTAATATCGGTCCACATTCCAACCACAGCAAGTTGACTGTTATTAGGGTTTTCACCAATGGGATTTATATCAAGGCATGATATATCATGTTCTAACTGAGCATGTTTTGCTTCGGTTAGTGTCCCATCACCGATTTCAAGGTAGACCAAGTATCCACCACCAGTGGCCAACAAAACCTGTCAAAGAAATAATAATTTAATATCTCGACCACTTTGTACTTGTCATACAAAAATGAATTCTCGATGATCAAATACTTCTAACTGAAAAGACTAAAAACATAATTCATTGATTTTGATCATAACCAAAAGTGCATGAGAAGAGGGTTGCAAAACTCTAGAAAAGATGAAAAACATCCACATTGCAGTATAGCACAAGTGCAAAGAAGGACCTAAACAGATAATCCTAAGATTGAACAGCGTTCCTTTTTTAAGATAAAAACATCCACATTGCAGTATAGCACATGCCCAAAGAAGGACTTAAACAGATAATCTTAAGATTGAACAGCGTTCTTATTTAAGATGCCAGCTCAGAAATTATAAGCAGATGTAAATAATTTAATCTGTTTTTTATCCACTCAAACCCTAAAGTTATTATAATAAAAGCGAGACCAAAATTGCCTAAGAAGACACACGTGAAGTAATAGCCAGAAATTTGATAAACGAGAAATAAGTTTTAGTTATGAACCTGAGTTGCGTTCGCGGTAGCAACATTAATTGAATATTCTTCTGGGGCTTTCCATTCATGGCGGAGTTCTCTGGAGGTAGAACTAACTAGCCTTACAGAATTTGAAGTAACCTGTATGGTAATAAATAGAATTGCATATACATACAACTTAAAGTAGCTGGTCATATATCAGACTCGGTGAACTAAGGTATGTAATTTATAGCAAAAAACTATTCATCTAGCAAGAGACGCCGGTATTACTTGTACAAATGTAACAAGCTTGCATTTGTATTCCTTAAAAAACAGTGGCCCAACTTCGTCTTTATACCTAGACATTATGCACATTTAGACCCTCAAGTTCTCTTATTGTAAATTTCTCGTCCTAAAACCTAACCCGTTAGATTTTCCGTCATATAAGTGAGCAAAACTGTAAAGAAATTAGGGACTACAATTTTTTTGGAGGGTACACTAGGGACTACAATAACATAATACATAAAGTATTCTCTACATCATGTTTATGTAATTTTAGCCCCTATAATTTCTACATTCTGCAGTAAATGCACAACACATGCACATATGTAACTAGAACATAGATTGTAAACACGTCGGTACTCAGAATAAGGAACAAAAGGACACAATATAGAGCGTTTAGGGGGTAAAAATGCTCAATGCGACAATACTTAATGTTTCAAGATTAAAATTGCATACGATATGCAAGTATAAGAACAAAAGTACAGTTTAAAGCCTAAACATGAAATTTGACCTACAGAAAATTACTATAACACAATAAACGATGTTCAGCAAAATCATTAAAACAAAAACATATTAAATATAGGGTATCCAACCTGCACAAGCTGATTGAACACAGCATCGTGACAAAACAAAGTCTGAACTTGTGAACAAAACCCTTCTATCTCAGTTTCTTCCAATTCGTCCTCGATATTCATAGCAAGAATACGTGTCTCACTAATAAAACTCACAACTAGGAAAGTATCGTAGGGGTCATCACTAGCTGCTCTTAGCGACCACATTCCTTTTATACCTTGAAGTTCTACAGATGCCTACAGAATGCCGGTTTTAATAGCGTTCAAAATAATAAAATTTGTAATAAGGAAAAATAATACTACATAAAGCTGTGGCGTAAAATAAAACCTGTTCATTTATGCCGATTCCATTTCGTACAATGCGTAAAGATCCATCTTTGTAGGCACCAGAGCAAGTTACAACCTGTCCCTGACCTTGCCTTTCTAAGTCAACCACACAAAAGTCAACGATCGGGCCCAAATTGACGTACCTTTCTAGAACTTCTACATAAGAACCTTTAGGGTCTGGATGGAGATTTAGCTTTATGAGCTGTATAATTAGCATAATCAAATTAGTCTGTATAATAGTCAAGTGTCTAAAATGGAAAATATGACCCGCTACTCTTTGAATGAATCTAAATGACTAGAACATGAAAGGAAAAAGTGGAAACACCAAAATAAGTAAGTCACTTCAGCTTTGAATTTCATACTCGTAGATGTTATCAACTTTAAAATCCTGATAAATCAAACCTACAACAATAGTTTGTTGCCAATTCTCAGAAAAGTGACTTTAACTTCAAATAAATACATAATCTGTTCTGTATTTCTGAGACTTGGTAGAATGTCCACGTATTTAAAAAAACAAAATCACTCCTTCCTTTGTGAGATTCCTCTTAATCATTGTAGTGGAGTATAAAGGGGAAAAGTAAAAACTTTATTTGTCATTTTGGGGTGGAAATGAAGAGGAACAACTCAAATAGTAATGCGCCAATATTATGAAATGGAAGGAGTAAATGATAGATAGTGGACAAGAATAACCAAATTGTTGAGGTTCATCACAATATTCACTTCCTATCTATCTATACTCTTATGCACGAACCATCCTCGCGAATTTTGTAGCAACCTTGGAAAGCTGATTAAATATCTCGCAGTTCTTTCACATATGTTAGGCCTCAAGAGAATTTACTAACATCTAATTAAAAGCAGTGTTGCTTATCAAAAAATTATAAGCAGTGCTTTGACTTAGGTACTGAAAATAGCAAAACTACCTGTGAATCTCCATAGCTTGATCCAATATATACAAACGCATTGTCAAGATATGATATTGTCGAGGCAATAGAAGTCTCCCCCAGTAACTCAATTTTGAGACCAGTAACTCTGGAAATTACACAAAGCAAAAACCATATCAGCCATATCCAGTAATTAAAAACCTTCCCTATGTAGACAGTGTTGAAGATGCAAGGTAGTTACTCATCAACAAGCCAAATTATAATCACTCACTTTTGTTTCTCATGGGTTATAACAAGAAGATGAAGAAGACCAGCATGATCACCAAGTAAGTATCTCGAACCATCAGCATCAACTCTTCCATAGGCTCTGGTTATTGACTAACATGAAAGTATATTTAATAATATAATACTTAATCAGCCAAGAAGATGTTATCGTTAATATACAGATCTATGAAAAAATAAGAGTACATCAGATGTAGATGTACTACTATATGACTTACAGGTCGGATTGGAATAGCTTTAAATGTAGATGCACTACAATAAACAATTGTTTCTTCACCAATAATAAGGACGCCACATAGAGGTGGGGGTACAGGAATTAATAAATCAGCTCCATTATCGAGATTGTTCTGAGACCATGGACCCTCAACAAAATCTTTTTCCCTTAATCCAACTGCATATGTTTTGACATGCCGAGCGTCCTTGTTGTCCTGTGAAAAACAAGATTTGCGGATAGGAAAACTTACTATGATATACCAAAGGGTACAATTTGTCCAAATAAAACTTCAACTCGCCTATAGCTTGTATAAGATTTTGTCAAATTTAACTCTAGCTTCTCCCAGAAACTCTCACCATCACAGATTTTTGAAACATAAACTCAATACTTACATAACTATGACAAAACGCTCCCTATCTGAGTAAATTTTTAGCTATCAAAATTATAATGATTAAGTCAAGAATATTTGACAAAGATTAAAATAGGTGACAGGTAACCATTATGTCTGCTGCTATAACATGTAGGAGTTTCAATATGCTAGCTTTGGTAAAATATTGTGGTCCCATAAAGAAAATCATAAATGACCATGGTAGGCATTTGCTTCTCAACCTATACATTTTATAAATCCACTGTACTAGATCACATCTCCGTTCTTTTTCTTTCTTACTACCGTGTCACTTTTTTCCAACTGCTAGTTACTTGTGGCCTTTATAAGGAGTTAAAAAGACCAATGGGAACAGGCAGAAGCTCACCTAAAGTTGCTTTTATTAGTTAAGGCATATAAATATTATCGGAATGAAGAAACTGCTCAGAGCATCGTGTAACTTCATTTTAAAGCTTCAACACTTTCAGAAATTGATATTATAGAGAACACTTAAAAACCTGATAGAGGACAACGATGGTAGGTCGTGGACAACCATATAGAAATTTGATATCCAAAACTTGAAGCTCCTCAAGTCTGTCACCACATTTAAGAAACAAGACGGACAAATCAAAGCAAAAAATTTATGCAGTAAAATATAAGCAATACTTCATATATAAAGAGGATACACCAGATTTTGTTCAATGTGGTAAAGAAGTATCAAACCCGGAATGTAGATAATGAGCTAGAACATATTTAAAAAAAATTATCACTCTGTTTGTTGAATTAAAACGCTCACCTAATCTTTAGCTAGACTATGGATGCATAAGGTTGTGCTCTTCTATTCAAGTTAGTAGCTCATTCGGTTTATCCAAAACTCAACCAAACAAAATGTTCAGTAGCAAGTAGTAGTCATTTACATATCTTACAGATACCTATAGGCTATAAGAAAATCTCAAGTTCTATTTATTCTCTACAAAAATTACTTGCAACATCTTTATCAATTATCATCAATAGGCTATAAACCTACAATACTCAAGCAACTTGTATTTGGAAGTACATGTCAATCTAGGTACTCCAAGATCTAAAAAAGAAACATTTTATAAACTATAGTTCACAGTATAAAACATGCATCCAAGATAATTCAGTTACCTAGAAAGGGTACATGAGAAAATAAAATTGCAAATTTGCTACAATGTGGCCACAAATATATTAAAGAACAACAAACCTAATATTGAATGCTTCCTTAAGCGCTCCTTTGTTATCAAATGGAATAACCTGATGAAAACAAGATTTTCAATGTTAGCAGCTATCTGTGAAGATAAACTATACCAAATCACGAGTCTTTATCAAACCATAGATGAAGAAGAAATGCCAAGGAAGATATAGTAACTATATGGTATGAGAATCGAAAAAAACTATCACCTTAAACAACCCATCATAGAGATGAAGACCAATTAATCTGCAATCAGGGTCTATGATGCCAATCTGTTTAGCAGAAGGAAAAAGAAGAAAAATAAGATGACAAAATAAATAAACCGAAGGGTGAAAGAAATATGGTATAAAGAAAAAATATGAAATACTATAAAAAAATCTAATCATAATCCTTAGTATTTTTAAAACCTGGCCATTATCTGTAGGACGGCCTATACGATCTGATACATCCCCCATTGCTCTTCAAAAAGAAAATGTACGGAGTTAACGATGTAAATCAAATATGGCCAAGATATAGTGAAAAAAATTTCTACAAAAGTAATTGATGTCTGCTAAAAAGTGATTTCTTCATATGCAAACCTTGTAATAACCTCAGATGCATCGGGATCCCATTGAAGAACACAAAACTTGTATCTTTCAGTTGCAATGAAAAGAAAATCTTGTGGTTCGCCCTGATTAAGAAATGAATATTACGATCCAAAGACATGACTCGACATTCAGATTTTCTATTTCATATATTTACAATTGTTATCTTATACTCACAGGAGGTCGGAAAAGTTCCAGGGTTGCAATTCTTCCATATATTGGCACATCTAACATAGGCTGCAGACCAAAGTACCAAATTTAAGTTACAGTCCAACAGGTAAATCTACATTTTCTCGATACAATAAGATTTCAAACTTATAACCCTTAAAGCAGAAGAAGAAAGACAAACAAATCTGCCCACCATTTTGAGAATAAAGGTAATGCATCGTAATTAGATGTGAATGACTAAGGTACCTGTAAACCCTGGGGAGTAAGCAAATGAATCTCAATACGCGTGCATTTCCTGATATCATAAACATAAGAGAGAATTTATCATATAGAAATCCAATATCTTTCTTTAAATTTGGGATCGGTATATCGCAATATGAAGTGAAATGCATGATAACAATACTCATAGAGAAACTGAATTGGGAAAACACCGAATCTAGTAAATTACTCCTCATACACACTAAGGCAGACCATAAACAATCATAGTATATCAGTTCTAATATTTTCATCTCTAATACTGTTCTTGATGGCCAAACAACAACATATCCTAATCAAGGCGATCTTTCTTTCACATAAATGACAAACTAAAAAAGGATTTGTCCGTAGACAACTAAGAATACGGTAAATAGTTCAGTTATGCTTTGAGAAAAAGTGCTTCAATTTAAAACTTGAAGCAGAAGATGCTGTCTGGGGAATTGGGGACCAATCAAAACTGAATAGATTTTCCTTAAAGCTCCCCAATATATGTAACCTCCAAATATTTCTTCTTGAGCTCATACTACAATGGAAAATGATGAGTTTGAGAATGGTCAAAATGGTCATTTCTAATCTCGAAACCATTCCCCTATATCTATTAAATAAGATGGATATGCAACGCTACTATGCGAAAGGCACAAACTACTTCACTACTGATAACTGAATTTGCAACAATTGTCTAAAATTACCTATGAAATCATTTCAAAAACACAACTTTAGTTAAATAAAAACTGGAAACAATACAAGCTACAAACATCGGTGCAAAAATAACAAGCCAGAAATGCTTGAATTTGGTGGTGCCTAAACCCATAACAATTATGAATGTCAGAATGTGTAAAAAAAATCTTTAAAAACCCACAAATTAGCCTTAACCCAAAGAAAGTAAACAGAAAAACACAAACACTCAGGTTAAGACTAATTGACACTACAAAGTCACCGATTTAGAAATACTTCTTTTTTTCCATAAATAATAGACAAAAACGATTAAGCTGGCCAGCTAAATACAGAACAAACATAGAAGCCCAGAATCTTAAACCCTAAAAAAAGCTGCAATCAAACAACCCTCAGTAAACAAGATTAAATCACTACATACAACATTGAGAATAAGTAAAAAGATCAGAGAGTGAAACAGACTGAAACTTGGCACGATTAAAAATCGATATAAAACAACATACACACATAAATATGTATGCTTTTTTTTTATATAAAAACACATAAATATGTATGTATGTATGTATAGATATTGTCCTGTTTTATAAGCCCAAAATCTTAAACCCTGAAAAAAGCTGCAAGCAAACAGCCCTTAACAAACTAGATTAAATCACTACAGATTAACTTAAGAATCAGAGAGTAAAACAGACTGAAACTTGGCACAATCGAAAATCGATACAGAACATACACACAGATATAGCTACATACATAAATATGCATGTATGTATAGATAAAGTCCTGTTTTATAAGCCCAAAATTTTAAACCCTAAAATAAGCTGCAAGGAAACAACCCTTAATAAACAAGATTAAATCACTACACAGAATGATGTTAAGTAAAACAATCAGAGAGTGAAAAAGCACTGAAACTTGGCACAATTGAAAATCGACACAGAACAATATAAACATAGATGTAGCTAATTTACACATACACTCGGCTTACGCCTAATTGACACTACAAAGTCATCGAATTTAGAAATCCTAATTTTTTTTTCCAAAAATAATAGAGAAAAACAATCAAGCCAACCAGCTAAATGCAGAACAAATATAAATGCCCAAAATCTAAAACCCTAGAAAAAGCTGCACGCAAAGTTGAGTTAAGTCCTGTTATAGGAAGCCACACTAGTTTCCGTTATTACAAAACCGTTACAACTTCTGGTAAAAGCAACACTTTTAGTCCAATTAAAGTATAGAATAAAATAGTTAGGTGAAAACTTCAATTAAGTCCTTGATTCCTGTAACATGACAAATAAGATCACAAACCGCACAAATAACATCAATAAATCACTACCTACAATGAGATTAAGAAAGGACTGAACACACACAGTGACACAGATATAGCTACGTAAACATGTATTAATAGACACTAACAATTAAGGTGATGAGCTAAATGCAAAACAAATATAAAAGGCCCAAAATCAAAAACCCTAATAAAAAGATACAAACAAACAGCCCTTAATAAACAAGATTAAATCAATGCATAAACATAACTTGGCACAATTGAAAATCAACACAGAACAACAAAATACATAAATATGTATGTATATAGATATAGATATAGATATAGATACGCAGTGATGAGGTTAAGTTCATGGGGAGCGGTGAAATTGCCAACGCAAGAGTGAGTCACATTTGTTGGCTTATGTGCCGTCACTACGTAGTTCCATACACTCATCTCCTCTCTCTCTCTCTCTATATATATATATATATATATCTATATATCTATATATCTCTCTGTGTGTGTATCTATATATCTATCGGTGTAGCCCTAAAATACTTATTCTCTCTCTGGTAGAGGAAGAAAATGTACCCAAAATAAATAAGCACGAAGAAAGCTACTACTACTAATTATTTCATTAATGTTATTACTACTTAATAATTCTTTATGTATAATTTTGATGAATTTATTTTAAATCTGATCATAAAATTTAACATTTGGGCTATATGATTAATTTTTGAAAATTTTCATTCCGACAATTTTGATACAAGTTATTGGCCGGTCAAAATTGCACGTAATTTCGTAATGGACAATTAAATGGGAACGGAGTGACTAATAATTACACTTCAAAAGTAAAAACATGTGCAATTTACCCAAGTTTAATACTCCATCGGCCGTTTTTTTTTTAAGCGTTTCTCTTATTTTCTTAAAAATATTAAATTTTAATACATAAATTATCAATATTACTCTTATAAATATTATAATTAAAGTTAATGCGGTAACTTCTTTTTAAAAAATTGTTGTTGTTGTAGTCATAAATGATAAGTATATAAAGGGTAAGAAAGTAAATTTGTTGCATTATAATTAACATATTGAAAAGTCGGACACTTGTTTTATGACAACCCAATATGGAATAATGAACACTTAATTAGGGACGGAAGTAGTATTTTTTATATTATTTAGCATTTGAAAAACAGATTTAACTTAAGAAGACTGAAAATTTTAAAATAAAAATAGGATTTTTGTTGGGTTTTTTAATACTAGCCTTTTTTTTTAATCGGATTACCGATCGAATAATATGTTGTCAAACATATCTTTAATAATCTCAGTATTTTAAAATTTTTAAAAGTTATTAATTAATTGATAAATAATTTATGAGCTTAAGGAGTGTCTAAGTTTAATGAACATTATTATACAAAAAAAAACATAATATAAAGTCAAAATTTGGATAACATTTATTCTATTAGTTATTCAAATAATAATCATAGTATCATGTGATTACAAATTAATTGAATCCAAGGGGTTTGTTAGTAAATTCTACGTAATTTACTAATTTATAATATTGATGGGACCATGTATTTATAACATGAATTTGATTTTTTTTTTACCTTTTTGTTAAATTGTAATTTTTAATTTAATAATTTTGTGCAAGTCGAGAGCAGAACAAAGTATCAATTTATGGAGGTTAACAACAAAGGATAATTGGAAATATATTGGTGGATTCTGTTCTTTCCGTTCCTATTTAATTGTCTATTATGAAACTACGTGCAATTTTGACCGGTCAATAACTTGTATGAAAATTGTCGGAATGAAAATTTTCAAAAGTTGCTCATATAGTTCAAATGCTAAATTTTATGATTAGATTTAAAAAAAATTCATTTCGACAATTTTAATATAAGTTATAAGCCGTTCAAAATTGCACGTAGTTTCGTGGACAGTTAAATGGGAACGGATGGAGTACTACTCAATAATCAAATGTAAATTAGCAACATAGATATTGTTTGATTGATATGTGTATTCGTAGTTCTAAAAGGCGAGGCTACGGGGTAGTGATAGCTTTTTAAATAAGGAATCGGGATTAGACGGGTTATGCAGATTAGGCCATAATTTAGGAGGATTAGACATTATGATACTTATTTCCGTCTAGACCGCCGTGTTTCGTGGTCAGAATTGGAGTAAAGTTCCATATGCCTCGAATAGATATATATATATATATATATATATATATATATGTTTTGTAATTAAATTTGTCTCCCAACTCTATATGCCTTTTTCTCAGTATAAACATTAATTAAGTTATTAACACATTAGTTACTTAAACTGATTGGAAACGTGCTAATTATACATTTTAGACAACCACAATTTACAATGGGGCAATTTTCTGTCCAGTCCATTTTTTTTTTATTAAGCTCATGTCCAAACAATATATAACTTATTTAAAATTTAGTAGAAAATATAAAAACAAATGAAAATATAAACAAATAAAATATTAAAAAAACATAAAAATTTCAAAACTTCTAAAAAATAATTAAAAAAAACGAAAAATTTCAAAAAAAAAAAATTCAATTTTTTTAATAAAATCCAAAAATTTAAAAAATAAATTTAAAAAAAACCAAAATACAATTCAAAAAATATTGTGCATGCACTTTTCTGAATTTTGTATGTACTTTTTTAATTTTGTTTATGCACTTTTTCTGAATGTGTATTCACTTTTTTAGATGTGTATGAGAATTTTCGATGTGTATGCACTTATTTAGTATTATGTATTCACTTTGCTCGATTTTATATGCAATTTATGGATTGTTTATATACTTTCTTGATTTTTTGTATGTACTTTTATAGATTTGTATGCACTTTTTATAGATGTGTATGTATTTTTGTTTAGATATTTATACAAAATTCTCGATGTTTATATACTTATTTAATATTATTTATGCATTTTGCTCGATTGTGTATGCAACTTACTCGATTATGCATGCAGTTTATGGATTATGTATGGACTTTTATTGATTGTGTATCTCTAATTTACGGAAACAATATTATTTTCGGTGCCATTACTTCTACTTCTGCAGCTATTGGTATGTACTTTTGCATACACAATACAGAAAAATGTATACATAATACAGAAAAATGGATACACAATCCAGAAATTTATACACATAAAATAAAAGTGCATACACAATCCATAAAGTGCATACACATTCGAGAAAAATGCATACATAATACTAAATAAGTGCATACACATCAAAAATTTTGCATACATATATAAAAAAAGTGCATACATATCTAGAAAGAGTGCATGCACAAAATCAACAAAATATATACACAATCCATAAAGTGCATTTAAAATCGAGCAAAGTGCATACATAATACTAAATAAATGCATATAAATCGAACAAAAGTGCATACACAAAATAAAAAAAGTGTATACACAATCCAGAAAAGTGTATACACAATATTTTTTGAATTGTATTTCGTTTTCTTTTTGGATTTTTTGGATTTTATTTATAAAAATTACATTTTTTTAATTTTTTTTTAAAGTTTTTGACTTTTTTTAAATATTTTGGGAATTTTTTGAATTTTATTTGAATTTTATTAATTTTTTTGAATTTTTGGGTTTATTTATTGGGCCGGATTTGAACTTAAATAAGTTTGGGTCCCGGAATTTAACTTAAATAAGTCCAATTTTTCGAATAGAATACTAGTCATATGTCATATTTTACAAGATTTTTAAATTGAGGTCATGGGCCAAAACTTATTTAACTTTCAGTCACCCGACTCAATAAAAAAAAGCTTAAAAACTATTTTTAAGGTAAAAAAATAATTTATAATTTATATGGAAAAAATATCTAAATGTAAAAAAGCGGTTAAAAATTATTTTTAACCTTAAAAAATATATTATAATCTACAAGAGAAAAATATCAAAGTGTACAAACAATAACTTAAAAGCTATTTTTTTTAGCTTTTTTAGTGTTTGTTTGAATTATTAAGTAAAAAAAAAATCAAAAAATTACGAAAATAATATCTTATTTTTTTATCATTTGTAAGATGACATACACTTTCGGTCACTTAAAATACTTCCGGACCTATTGACAATTATCTATTTACAATGCAATTAACATTTAGAATGTAGTCGTATGATTTGAAGTTTTTTGGAAACAAAAAGTACCAATTTATTTTGACAAAAAACATCAACTTTACCTATCTTTAAGGAGCGATTGCAACAAAATAAAAACATAAAACATATACGAGAAACATGTATCCATCTATCATCTATGTACTTAGGGATGACAATTTCGTGAGTTTCAACCCGACCCGACCCGCCGCGGGGCAGGTCGGATTTAAATGGATAAAAGTGTAACTTAAAAAGTGTAATTTAAGACTCTCTCCCCCCTCTCTATCATATACATTAAACTATCTCTTTTATATTATTTTTATATTATATTTCTAAATCAAATGATTTTTTAATCTACCTAACAAATTTTATTTGAAATGTTTGACATTTATGAGATTTATTTTTTAAAAGATTTTTTTATTTTATAAAAAGGATCAAATAGATCGGGTCGGGTCAAATAGGTAAAAGTATAAATTTGTATTCGGATCGGGTCGGATTGAAACCCGTCAAATTTTCATCCAAATCCATGGTTAACAAATATTCTTTATACACTACCAAATTAAAGATATGTATTTTAATAGGACACTACAAAATAATGTTTGATTTAGTGAGAGTCAAAAGCTGTCACAAGCCTGTCGCAAATTGACTAAACTGTCACAAAGCCGTCACAAATTGACTAAACTGTCACAAAACCGTCATAAAAACCGTCGTTAATAAGCTCGTAACAAAAAATAGCGTCACTAATCCCGTCGCTATTTGAGTATTTTTTTGTAGTGGGAGTAGGATGAGGTGGTGATGTTATAAGATTGCGACGTGGAAAAAAAGAAATAGACAGAGAAGACAAGAATAAATAAGTGAGAATATTGTGTTACCATGAGGGTGTGATTTCATATCCAAATTTAAATAATGTATTATCAAATGTTTATATAAGAATATGGTGTGATCGGTTCGATATCGAACTTTTTGAGTACATACCGATATCATACCAAACTAGTTTTGTTTGAGAATTTTTATACCATTACCGAACCGAAAAATTCGGTATACCAAACTATTCGGTTGGTTCGTTTCGGTTTCGTTTTTATACCAAAATTTAGAGTTTAGAAGTGATGATATAAAAATGGTGCGTATTGGGAAAAAAATATAGTATAAAGTTTTTAAAGTAGTAGATTAAAAAAATATATATATATTGTTACATTTCTTGTTTTTTTTTTATAAAATAGTAAACACTAATAGACATTTATAGTAAATGTTATAAATAAAAGAAAATGTTATAAGTATTCACTAGAAAAAGTAATATAAGTATATTATAATAATGTTAATAATTAAGTGTATATAAGTATTTTAGTGTATTTGTCTATACAATATATTTTAATATTTCAGTTTAAATTGATACCATACCATACCGAACTCACCAAACGAATACCAAAACTGAACCGACTTTCAAAGATCGGTTCGGTTGTATTGTACCGTAATGTCGGTATACCAAACTTTTGGTAACGCCTTTATTGGTTCGGCTCGAAAAGCGGTTGTTTGGTACAAATCGGTACAAAAAGGTCACCCATATAAGAAGATGAAATATCGTCACCATGATGGCTAACGAGTGGTGGTACGTGATAGTATAAAGTTGTGGTCGGATAAGTTGGCACCTACAATCATGGATGAAGTAGAGATGGATGAACGGGTTGGAGAAAGAGAGGCAGTAGTAGGTGACGTGGTGTTAGCGGAGTGATATAATGATGGTGGCCCATCGATCGTGTTGAACTTAGAGTTCAATAATTGATTTTGATTATAACTTTGATTATGTTTTTAATGATTTTACAATTTTACGATTTCTCTATTTTCGATGATATAATGCTTGTCTTTTCCAAAAGAAGAAATTGTAAATTTCAGAACGCCAGAAAGATAGAGCACAGAAAAACGAAGCCACAGGTTCAAGCGGAACCAGAATCGGAGCTAAAACGAAGAAGTTACGAGCTTTCGAAGGTTTACGAGACCAGAAGAAAAACGACCGATCAACTGGACAAAAACGACCGATTGTTTTTGTACCAAATTCTTCCAGTGAGCACATCAAAATAACGACCGGTCGAAACTCAGAAATGACCGATCGTTTTTTGAATAACGACCGATCGACTGCAGAAAACGACCGATCGTTTTCTGCAAATTTCGAAAACAGCTTTTCAGCTTATTCTGGAAAATTGCTGAAAACCAATGGTTAAAACCCTCAACCACTGCCAACGGTCATAATATACAGAAACAGACATTTTGGTCTATAAAACCACACCATTCCTTTCTCCAAAGAGATCTATCAATTCATTCTTAACAATTCATCATCCTTCAACATCTCTCAATAAAAACCCTAAAAATCACCATTTTGGTGAATATATTCGAGAAAGAGGGAAATCAAGGAGAAAGCGATTCAAGCTCAAACAACATCAAAGACTCACCAATTAGCTTATTTAGAAGCAAATAAAATAGTGAGTGTAGTTACATTATTGTAACAAAATTTGTAAAGAGCAAACTATAAACTCATGTGTGAGTGAGTGTTTGGGTAGAAGCTTTTAAGCCAAAGTGTTGGTTAAAAGTTCTAGGTTAAACACTTGAGTACTCATAGATTGAGGGGGAGTCGTTGACTCGTAGACGTGTCCGCTTGCACTTGTATCAAGAGTAGGAACCCCGGGTAGAGGGTGAGCCAATCGGTCGATTGAGCTCGATAAGATTTGTAAATCGGGAAGATTATTTTTAGTGAAATACTCGGTAGTACCGAGGAGAGGACGTAGGCCGTTTGCCGAACCTCTATAAATCACGGTGTCATTTTCTTTCCCTTACTATTTACTTTCCGCAACTTAATTATTGCTTATTTCTTGCATGCGTTTAGAACTTCTAGTATTATATTAACTTTTGTTAAACGCATAAGCTTAGAATTGCGAAAGTTGGGTGATTAGTTGCACTTAAGTTTAATTAGGCCAAAAACGCCTAGAAACCTTATTCACCCCCCCTCTAAGGTTTAGCCACACGGGCCAACAGATCGGGTAATGGTGGAAGAGCGATTAGCATGGACGGATCTATAATAGTACAAAGGGGTGCACTCGCAACTTGAACGGAAATTATAAAATTACAAACATCAAACGTTAATATTGATTGGGAATTGGGATAAATGAAGTTTTTTTTGTTTTTGTTTCTTGGTTCCATTTATTAAAAGGAAAATGATAATTAGTGCCCCGGGTACTAGTTAAGAGGGGTTATTATGTGGTTTAAATGGTAACTAATATATCTTTCTATAATTAATAGCATTGAGAATTGTAATAATTAAATACATCTTTGTAATGTCAAGGTGTATATATATACATATGCGTATATATATTATATATATATATATATATATATATATATATATATATATATTAATAAAACTATTAGGAAATAAAAATTATTTTAATTAATAATTTAATTAAGTTTATGGTTGTCCGAACGAGTTAGGTTCTATATTTTTATTTATGATTTTATTAGGTTGGTTAGTAAGCTTTTAGTTTACCATATTATAATTTGTATTTTTAATTAAAAAAAATTAAAAGATAAAATTAAAAAAAAAAATTAATTAATTAATATGTAAATTTAGTTTAGACGACAACTATGGTTCTATTATTTTATTTTATTTTTTATTAGATTGTATAGTTAGTTTTTTACTTTACCAAATTATAATTTGTATTTTAAGTGATATGAAAAAAAAGGGAAAATGAATTATAAAAGCACATTATTTATCTAGGTGATCTTTACTAAACTATCATAACATGACATCAATCTTAAAAAAAAACATTTAATGACATCCCAACATCGTATTAAGTACTAGTGTTAGAGTATATTATACCACAACGTCTATATATAGATTCAGTCGTGGTTTATAATGAATTTACATGCTAACTATTACGAGACATTTTAATGATAAGCTATATGGAATTTAACATGCTATCAGAGCGGGCTTAGCGCGGGCTTAGCGAGTGTTAGGGTATATTATCCCACATCGTCTATATATCGATTCAGTTTGTGGATTATAATGAGTTTTCATCATTACTTAATGGTTATGTATATGAAGATTTGACAAGTAGTGAGTTTTAAAGTTAATAATATATACAATATAACATGTAATGGTTAATAAGTGCCCAAAACACTCGTTAACAAAACCATTCTTAAAATTATTATGTTTCGTACCAAGCAACTTGGAAGTCCCCTTGAGTCCTTGATTACTAAATTTAGTCTAAAGATAAACGACGAGTCGGGATTCTTTATTACCTTTCGTGTTTTTTTTCTTATTTTCTTCCAAATTTTTTAAAAATTTAACTTTTTTTCGCACTTTTATGATATATTCTATGCAAATTTCATAATATTTGGACATAATATTGCTTTAAATGATTTTTTTTAATTTTACTAATTAAATTATACTAGTTTTATTTATTCCAAATTAAATTGTGTGAAAATTTTCTCTTAAAAATAATTGTTGGAGTGTATATAATTGTAATTGTAGAATTTTTTTAAATTTTTTATACAATTATTTTGGATTAAAAAGGTAAAAGAACATGAAAGGAGACATAAAATAGGAGATGGAGTATTCGGACTCATAATACGTCTACAAAGTACCAAACCTAATCTAAATATAAAAAGAGAACATAATATAGTCACGCATCATGTTCAAACTCAATCTTTTAAAAGAAAACTATTTTCTGTGAAGTCAAATTTCAATTTTATTATACAAGTAAATAAACGTGGTCATGAAACCAAGTATTTAAATTCAAACTTGAACTCTTATTATATATATTTTAGATATACCATGAATCTCTTTATATGTTTCCGAAATAAACAAACATCTAATTTAAAAATAGTATGTCAAATTTTAATCAACTTTCTCTTGGGCCAAAGTTATTTGCAAAAACCAAGAGATATAGTATTCAAATGAAAATTGAATATCACCCCAAGCCTTTAGCAACTTAAGAAAACTCTTTTACAGAAAGGGAAAAAACTAGCAAATACATGTTAATAAGAATCACTGATAATATTACTGCATCTTATCTAAGAGATGTATTTAATTTGCATGTTTAAGATAATCAAAACGCAAGCCCAAGTCAATAGCAACTTCGAGAGACTTTCCGTTAATATTTAGTACGTATATATAGCAGACCGCGTGTATATATGTTGTTCAATAATGTTTAAAACTAAAACCAAGTATTTGAAGTCAAACTAAAAAATTTAACTACCTAATACCCGCGTCCCCATACATATAATATAAGCTCCATGTATTTCTATTCATGAACCCAGCTCTAAACAATCATTCAACCAAGTTTTAGCATTTTATGTTGGAAAAACATGTGAAAACATGGGTGTTTCCGAATGGTCACTGGACAAACTTCGAGTCATTATTTCGTATAACAGCGCTGAGTTGTTTATACCGTACTCAACGTGGTTGAGTAGCCCGTGTGACGAGCTTCGTAACGGTATATCACATGACCTATTCGGAGAATGGGTGTGAATACAAAGTGGCTTCAAAGTTGGTACATCGGAAGCTCAAATATGGAAAATCTGGAAAACGAAATGGTTAATGAGAAAACCATTTAGTATAATCCCATATTGGAAGATTAAGAGTTAATCTTACAATATATATACCATACCAACCCATGTAGTTATTAAACTAACTTGTCCATATACACCTAAGAGTATTAGTGTGTACCACACACGCGCGCTTGCTCGTGTCTCGTGTCTCGGGTCTCGGGCTCGGGCACGGGCTTGGGCTTGGGCGTGGGCTTGGGCTTGGGCTTGGGCTTGGGCTTGGGCTTTGGATTTGGGATTTGGAGAATGTCTCGGGTCTCGGTCTCGGGTCTTAGGTCTTGGGTCTTGGGTCCAAACCCGAATAGGGAGTTTTGTATAAAATACAAAAAGAGTCCCTAGAGTTTCCAGCAAGAGAAACGTCAGCAATGAATGAGATTAAATGCTGCGGTTTCAGAATTAAATTGAGCGGATTCTGTGGGTGTAACTCCCGGAATTAATGACCACAATTATGGCTGCGGTTTCTATAGAGCCTATAAAAGGCAGCCCTCCCCCTCTCATTCAGACACACCTTCATACACACAACTCACAGCATAAGCATACACTTAGTGAGAGAGAACCGCACCACCAACAGCTCGACCTGTGGTTCGGTGCCGGTTTCCATACGAGCCACTCTGAAATAGAAGTTGTACCTTGGGAACAAAGTCCCGAAACCAGAAACCTTTAAAGGTGGTTCGGGAAATATTGTTTAAGGGAAACTGCTCAGCAGTTGCCTCTTCTTTTACTTTCTGTTATTTATTTTTTCAGTCTTTTACTTTCTGTCCATTTCATTTCAGTACCGTTTCAATTCTGTAATTTACTTTCCTGTACTGTTTCTTTTCTGTATTTACATTTCAGTACTGTTTACTTTCAGTCTTTTGATTATGTTATTTACTTTTCAGTTCTGTAATTTCCAGTATTTACAAAAAACAGTCCGGCAGTTTTTTTATTTGCTTTAAAACCAGTCCAGTTTGTTTTGTTCAAAACCAGTCTGGCAGTTTGTTTAAAACCAGTCCGGCAGTTTGTTAAAACCAGTCCGGCAGTTTCTGTAAAACCAGTCCGGCAGTTTGTTAAAACCAGTCGGCAGTTTCTGTAAAAAACCAGTCCGGCAGTGTCTTTGTAACAGTCCTGCAGTTTCTTTATTTCAGTCCAGCAGTTTTCTTTATTTGTTGAGTCAGGAATTGTAATTTATATTCCAATTGTGAGAAATAAAATTGTTTATTTCCATTGCGTTCCTGTCTTCTTTATTTTATTGTCCTTTCATTATTGTATTCGAAATAGTACCAAAACCAAGAATCTTAAACAATATCTTTTTTGGTTTTACTATTTTCGAAAAGAAAAGGACTTTTCTTTTTTATTTTATTGTTGTTGACGTCTCGGTTTTTATTCTCGCAAAATCATTGCTAGTTTACTAGAAATTGAAATTTGCACATAGAATAAATCCGAATTGATTTTAATCTTTTATTCTAGAATACAATAAAGAATTCTTAGTGAAATCAAAAGTGATTTGATTTTCACGCTAGAATATCTTTCCTTTGTTTTATTCTTTTGAAGCAATCTAATTAAGTTATAATTAGTATTTGCGATTAAGAATTTTAGTTTTCTTGCGAGAAACTAAACGGTTTTATATTGTCATTCCAGATGACTAATGAGGATCAAATACCCACCGTTTCTTCGGAAAACGTGCAGGGCGCACTTGTGATTGGCAGTAGCCATAACAATGCGAGCGCTGCGAGTGGGGGGGCTCAGGCTCAGGCTGAGGCCGAAGCTGCTGCGGCAAAGGCTGCGGCCGACGCTGCTGCGGCAGAGGCTGATGCTATGGCTGCGGCTGCGGCCGCAGCACAGGCTGCTGCTAAGGCTGCGGCCAAGGCAGCGCTTGTGGCTGCGGCCAGGGCAAAGGGCAAGGCTCCGGCAACACCGGCGATGCCAATGTTGCCAACCTCTCAACTGGAGAGACCGGAAAAGTTTAGGGGCAACAACTTCAAACGTTGGCAGCAAAAGATGCTGTTTTATTTAACTGCCCTTAATCTGACCCGGTTTTTTAAGGAGTCTGCACCCGTCCTAAGCGAGGACGATGAGGACGTGCAGACGGTTTCGGCGGTGGAAGCATGGAAACACGGCGACTACCTATGCCGGAACTACATCCTGTGTGCTCTGGATGACACTCTCTTCAGTGTATTCGAGCCCAAGGCTTCTGCAAAGGAGCTTTGGGAGTCTCTCGAACGAAATTACAAAGTGAATAACGCTGGCGCAAAGAAATTTGTCGTCACGGACTTTCATGAGTACATGATGACTGATGGGAAGAGTGTCATCGAGCAGGTTGAGGAACTCCAACTCATATACCATAGGCTTGAGGTTGAAGGGCTAGTTATCAACGAACCTTTCCAAGTGGCATTAATGATTGAGAAACTGCCACCTTCTTGGAAAGAGTTTCAAAACTACCTGAAACACAAGCGAAAGGCTATGACCTTGGAGGGACTCATTGAGAGGCTCAATGTTGAGCAAAGCAACCGCTGATCCGGAAGGAAAGGCGGTGGCGGAGCAGGCAACGCGGTTGCCAAGGCCCATGTGGTTGAGGACGCTGTGTCTAAGCGGAAACGCTTTGACAGCGGAGTCGGTGCCTCTCTCAAGAAGAAATTCATGGGAGACTGCTTTGTGTGCAACAAACCGGGCCATCGTGCCGCGGATTGTAAGATGCGCACCGACAAGCCCAACCCCCCTCCCCCCCCCCCCCCCCCCCCAAAGAGGAAGTTCCAAGGGAAAGGGAGGAAGAGGGCACCTGCTCAAGCTAATGTGGCTGAGGGAGGAGATGATGCTGGACAGGACTATATGCACCTGAGTGCTGTGGTCTCGGAAGTGAACCTGGTGGGGAGAAACCCAAAGGAATGGTGGCTAGACACAGGCGCCACTAGTCACATCTGTGCCAGCAAATGGATGTTCAAGACCTATACGGCCGTGGACAATGAGAGCTGCTTCATGGGGAACTCGGCTACTTCCAGGGTGGAAGGAAAAGGAACCGTGCTGCTGAAGATGACATCGGGAAAGGAGCTCACACTGAATGGCGTGCTCCATGTGCCGGAAATTCACAAGAATCTGGTTTCCGGGTCCGTGATGGTGAACAAAGGATTTAAACTTGTATTTGAATCTGCAAAAATTGTAATCACTTTGAACGGAATGTATGTAGGCCGTGGCTATATGACCAACGGCATGTTTAAATTAAATGTTGGTACTCCGGCTCCTAAAACCGAGTTAGCTATTGAGGGTACTAAGGCTGAGGCCAGTACCAAGAATAATGTAACCGTTAATGTTGCCCAAGTGGCTAATAAAACGTCTTTTGCTTATTCTTGTGATTCATTTAATTTATGGCATGATAGATTAGGTCATGTGAATGCTAATTCTATGAAGAAATTAATATCACTGAATCTACTACCTAATTTTGTATTTGATAAACAACATAAATGTGAGATTTGTGTTGAAGCAAAACTAACTAAGTCTTCGTATCAACATATTGAACGAAGTACTGAACCTCTCGGTCTAATACATACGGATGTATGCGACTTAAAGTTTATACAAACGCGAGGAGGGAAAAAGTATTTCATCACGTTTATAGATGATTGTACTAGATACTGCTATGTCTACTTAATGAGAAGTAAAGACGAAGCGGTAGAGAAATTCGCTCTTTATAAGACCGAAGTAGAAAATCAACTCAATAAAAAGATTAAAATGTTGAGGAGTGATAGAGGCGGTGAATACGAAGCACCGTTTGCGCAGATATGCACAGAAAATGGCATTATACATCAAACGACAGCCCCATACTCTCCGGAGCAGAATGGGGTTGCTGAGCGTAAGAATAGAACGCTCAAGGAAATGATGAATGCTATGCTAATAAGTTCTGGGTTACCCCAGAACATGTGGGGGGAAGCGCTGCTTTCCGCAAACTATGTATTGAACAAGCTACCGCATAAGAAGCGTGATAAACCACCTTATGAACTATGGAAAGGCCATAGGCCGAGCTATAAATTCTTAAGGGTTTGGGGTTGTCTCGCGAAGGTCCTTGTCTCGCTTCCTAAAAGAACGAGAATAGGGCCAAAGACGGTAGACTGTGTATTCATAGGATATGCACAAAACAGTAGTGCTTATCGTTTTCTCGTGCACAAGTCGGATAATCCCGATGTGCATGTAGATACTATCATCGAATCTCGAGAAGCTTCTTTCTTCGAGGAGATCTTTCCCCACAAGTCTTCCGTAACTGTAGAGACTGAGGAGTCAAACAGTGAGGAAAATGTGGGGGCAAGTGAACCGTTGGAGGAAGAAGAAGAAGAGCCTCGACGTAGTAAAAGGGCTAGAAAGGAAACGTCTTTCGGTCCAGATTTTGTAACCTTCATGGTAGAAGGCGAACCGGCGACATTCAAACAAGCAATGTCATCCCCGGAAGCCCAATATTGGGAGGAGGCGATCAACAATGAGGTTGAATCAATATTACAAAATCACACTTGGGAACTAGTGGATTTACCACCCGGGTGTAAGCCACTAGGACACAAGTGGATCTTCAAGAGGAAGAGAAAGCTCGATGGAACGATCGAGAAATACAAGGCGAGACTTGTAGTAAAAGGTTTTAGACAAACCGAAGGTGTCGACTATTTCGACACCTATGCTCCTGTCTCCAGGAAGACGTCAATCCGGATAGTCATTGCTCTCGCAGCACTGTTCGATCTGGAAATACATTAAATGGATGTTAAAACGGCGTTCTTGAATGGTGAGTTGGAAGAGGAAATTTACATGGAACAACCGGAAGGGTTTGTGGTTCCAGGTAAAGCTCACAAGGTGTGTAAACTTGTGAAGTCCTTGTATGGACTTAAACAAGCACCTAAACAATGGCACGAAAAATTTGATAGAGTGATGCTATCAAACGGTTTTCGGATAAACGAATGTGACAAATGCGTCTACGTAAAAGGAAATGAAAAGGACTACGTGGTAGCCTGCCTCTACGTAGATGACATGATTATAATAGGGAGTATTGATAACATCAACTCCACTAAGAGAATGCTGTCACAAAAGTTCGAGATGAAGGACTTGGGTGTCGCTGATGTAATATTTGGTATGAAAATTACCAAGACATCAGACGGATATGCGCTATCTCAAACTCACTATGTCAAGCAGATGCTTGACAAATTTGATAAAGATAGTAGAGCTAAATCCAGAACTCCGATAGAGATCTCAACCACCCTGAAAAAGAACTTTGGGGAGAGTGTGAGACAATTGGAATATTCTCGAATAATAGGCAGTCTGATGTACGTCATGAACTGTACTAGACCAGACATAGCCAACTCAGTGAGTAGACTGAGTAGGTACACCAGTAATCCCAATGAGGAACACTGGAAGGCCATCATGAGACTTCTCAGATACATGAGATACACAGCAGACCGAGGGTTGCATTATACCAGATATCCAGCTGTACTGGAAGGGTATTCTGATGCAAACTGGATCTCGGATTCCAACAGTACACGATCCACTAGCGGATATGTGTTCGTGATGGGAGGAGCAGCTGTCTCATGGAGATCATCCAAGCAGACGTGCATAGGTAGATCAACTATGGAATCTGAGTTCATAGCGTTGGATCTAGCAACAGAAGAGGCTGATTGGCTGAGAAGCTTTCTGGAAGGAATTCCAATGTGGCCGAAACCTGTCCCAGCAATAAGCATGCACTGCGATAGTCAGTCGGCTATTGGACGGGCGCAGGATCATATGTATAATGGAAAGTCCCGACATATTCGTCGGAGACATAAATCCGTAAGAGAATTGTTAGCTAACGGTGTGGTGTCTTTAGATTTTGTGAGATCTAAAGACAATATAGCGGATCCATTTACAAAAGGCTTGACTCAGGTAGGAGTTGAAGTTTCATCGAGGGGAATGGGGTTGAAGCCCATTAAACTGGAAACCTCCTCAGAGGCAACCCAACCCGAACTGGATTCTCCAGCGTCGGGTTCAACGGGAAAACCGAACTGTGGGGGTGACCGAACAAAGCACTCGGGAACTTAAGTTCCCAGCCCATTTCTAGGATGAAAGAGTGATAGACCTAGACCATCTTAAGGGTGAGCATGAGGCTCTTAATGAAAACAAGTATCTCGAAGGTCGAGAGGGGTGAGTCAGGACACCCTTGACTTGAAATCACCTATGACGAGTGTGTATGGCCGATACTATGTGATGAGCCATGGGCTAAATCACTAGAGCACTCGGTTGAACTTTGCCAAGGCAGTCCACGGCCAAATATGGACAACAACCAAAGGGCTTAGTAAGTGGTGTAGAGGGGACACTGTGTGCACATTACCCTGGTATGCACAAACGCTAAAGAGTTCAAGGCTTAAAGGCTACCCAATAGTAGCATATCAGATTTTACGTCACTACGGCAGGTTCAAGGCGCGCGCTACCTGTCCTTATGCAGTGAACTCTTGCGGTTTTCTCTCGTATGCATTTAGGAGCATTTTATTTTCAGCCAATTGCATTCATGTGGGGGATTGTTGGAAAAACATGTGAAAACATGGGTGTTTCCGAATGGTCACTGGACAAACTTCGAGTCATTATTTCGTATAACAGCGCTGAGTTGTTTATACCGTACTCAACGTGGTTGAGTAGCCCGTGTGACGAGCTTCGTAACGGTATATCACATGACCTATTCGGAGATGGGTGTGAATACAAAGTGGCTTCAAAGTTGGTACCTCGGAAGCTCAAATCTGGAAAATCTGGAAAACGAAATGGTTAATGAGAAAACCATTTAGTATAATCCCATATTGGAAGATTAAGAGTTAATCTTACAATATATATACCATACCAACCCATGTAGTTATTAAACTAACTTGTCCACATACACCTAAGAGTATTAGTGTGTACCACACACGCGCGCTCGCTCGTGTCTCGTGTCTCGGGCTCGGGCTCGGGCACGGGCACGGGCACGGGCGTGGGCTTGGGCGTGGGCTTGGGCTTGGGCTTGGGCTTGGGCTTGGGCTTGGGCTTAGGATTGGGATTGGGATTTGGGATTTGGGATTTGGGATTTGGGGAATGTCTCGGGTCTCGGGTCTCGGGTCTTGGGTCTTGGGTCCAAACCCGAATAGGGAGTTTTGTATAAAATACAAAAGGAGTCCCTAGAGTTTCCAACAAGAGAAACGTCAGCAATGAATGAGATTAAATGCTGCGGTTTCAGAATTAAATTGAGCGGATTCTGTGGGTGTAACTCCCGGAATTAATGACCACAATTATGGCTGCGGTTTCTATAGAGCCTATAAAAGGCAGCCCTCCCCCTCTCATTCAGACACACCTTCATACACACAACTCACAGCATAAGCATACACTTAGTGAGAGAGAACCGCACCACCAACAGCTCGACCTGTGGTTCGGTGCCGGTTTCCATACGAGCCACTCTGAGATAGAAGTTGTACCTTGGGAACAAAGTCCCGAAACCAGAAACCTTTAAAGGTGGTTCGGGAAATATTGTTTAAGGGAAACTGCTCAGCAGTTGCCTCTTCTTTTACTTTATGTTATTTATTTTTTCAGTCTTTTACTTTCTGTCCATTTCATTTCAGTACCGTTTCAATTCTGTAATTTACTTTCCTGTACTGTTTCTTTTCTGTATTTACATTTCAGTACTGTTTACTTTCAGTCTTTCGATTCTGTTATTTACTTTTCAGTTCTGTAATTTCCAGTATTTACAAAAAACAGTCCGACAGTTTTTTTATTTGCTTTAAAACCAGTCCAGTTTGTTTTGTTCAAAACTAGTCCGGCAGTTTGTTTAAAACCAGTCCGGCAGTTTGTTAAAACCAGTCCGGCAGTTTCTGTAAAACCAGTCCGGCAGTTTGTTTAAAACCAGTCCGGCAGTTTGTTAAAACCAGTCGGCAGTTTCTGTAAAAAACCAGTCCGGCAGTGTCTTTGTAACAGTCCTGCAGTTTCTTTATTTCAGTCCAGCAGTTTTATTTATTTGTTGAGTCAGGAATTGTAATTTATATTCCAATTGTGAGAAATAAAATTGTTTATTTCCATTGCGTTCCTGTCTTCTTTATTTTATTGTCCTTTCATTATTGTATTCGAAATAGTACCAAAACCAAGATTTTACTTATAAATTAAAGTCTCTATATGGAAGCTTTTTCCGCAACCGTACACCACCATATACCACCATCATATCGGCCTCGCTACAGAAGTTTTTACAAAACATATGCCATCCGACAAGTTAAAATTGATAACACACATACGAAAACCAAAGCTGGTACTAGCCGGTTAGCGGAGTTTCTTTCTAATCTTTTACACCTTCATCTCGAAACTCCGGCTCAAGATCATGTACGTTTGTCTAACCAGAGCCTTTTTCAATTTAATGATGACAAGGATAACACACCTAATGCTTCTCCTAAAGAAGATATATCCCAAAAATGGCGTGAAATGCGTGGCCACGATTGGGATAACGTTCACAGCCTACTTCAACCGTGGATTAGACGGGAAATACTAAAATACGGTGAATTCGCACAAGCAACGTATGATTCTTTTGACTTTGATTTGTTATCTGAGTATTGTGGGAGTTGTAGGTTTAATCGACATAGGCTTTTTGAAAAGCTAGGCCTCCAAAATCATGGCTACAAAGTGAGCAAGTACATATACCCCATGTCACATGTCGAAATGCCTCGTTGGCTAGAAAAGTCACGCATTTCCAAGACGTGGAGTAGAGATTCAAATTGGATGGGATTCGTGGCAGTGAGCGATGATGAAGAGACAAAACGGATAGGAAGAAGAGACATGGTTATAGCATGGAGGGGTACAGTGGCACCGTCTGAGTGGTACCAAGATTTGCAAGGAAAATTAGAGCCTATAGGGGATGGTGAGGCTAAAGTAGAACATGGGTTTCATAGCATTTACACATCCAAGAGTAATACCACTAGATATAACAAGTTAAGTGCCTCGGAACAAGTAATGAAAGAGATCAAAAAGCTTGTACAATTTTATAAAGGAAGAGGTGAAGAAGTTAGCCTCACCATTACCGGTCATAGTCTTGGTGGTGCATTAGCTCTTCTCAATGCCTATGAAGCCGCGAGCACTCTTCCGGGCCTTCCAATAAGCGTAATCTCATTCGGTGCACCTAGGGTCGGAAACGTAGCTTTCAGAGATGAAATTAGCGGAATGGGAGTTAAGACTTTACGAGTCGTTTTGAAACAGGACATGGTCCCACATATGCCCGGGATCATATTCAACGAGAGCCTAGAGAAGCTTGATGACGTCACCGGAACCTTAGAGTGGGTGTATACGCATGTTGGGTCCGAATTGAGACTTGATGTGAGCTCATCGCCTTACCTCAAGCGTGGGTTCAACTTAGTAGGGTATCACATGCTCGAGACATATTTACATTTAGTCGATGGATTTTTTAGCAAAGGTTCGACGTATCGGGCAGATGCTAAAAGGGATGTTACCTTGGTGAACAAAAGTTGTGACATGCTTATAGATGAGTTGAGGGTACCCGCTAGTTGGTACCAATTAGAGAACAAAGGTTTAATGCGCAATGCTCATGGTAGATGGGTCAAGCCTATAAGGGAATGTATTGATGTACCTTCACCAACTAGTGAAGAAGTTGAAAGTTATAGATATAATTAGGTTGTTTATATATGTGAGTTGTACATACCTTTTAATTTTTCACAGTGTTGATATGACATGTAATTCTGTAAACTAAGAGCTTAAAGACAACCGAATATTTCGTGTTACATATTGATAATAATATAAGTTTCATTTGGTTTGTTGGTTATCGGAAAGTTTGGGTATATATGATCAACCCATTGAAACAATTCTAGATTATCTAATTAGGCTGGTTAACAATGAAATTTGCCTTTTCATCTGACAACCAAAAGTTCGAAATTATAAGAAGAAGAAAAAAAAAAAGGTTAAAAGTACAACCAGAAAGTCACTAAACTCGGTAAAAAGTAGGTAAGAGCAACCGCATCAACTTATCAACACTGCTCCTCGAATTTGAGGTTAAAACACCATTTTATAATTTAAATATAATAATATACATTTCCAAAGAAACTCAGCTTGCCTATCAAATTTTTAATCACATTGAATACTAATTAATATAACAATTTAATAATTAAGTTTGAAATATATGTGGTGTAGAATCAAATTCCTAATCACATTGAATACTAATTAATATAACAATTTAATAATTAAATTTGAAATAGATGTGGTGTAGAAGAGAGGAGTGTATAAAAAAAAATAGTTTTGAGGGAGTCATATATTCCCATGTATATGAGGTATCAAGTGTTTGGTAGACATGTGTTTGTTATCTGAATATAACACGTTTACCGTCAGGGTTCGAATCCTGTCGCCTGTGAAATTTCGCAGGTTTTACCTATAAAGGAGGGACGAAAAAAAGTAACTCATTTCTTTTATTTTAAGGAGAGACCAAAAGAAACTGATGCGGTAGTAATTTTCTTGTCATACTAGGAAGTATGTTGCTTTTACATTCGCTGATGTGGATCACTACAATAATTTATGATACCAACAATTTACTTTTTAAAAATTATTGGTAAATTGAGCGTTGTTAAATTTTAGATACAGTTTAGCAACAAAATCTGTTACTAAGCTGATATTTTTTTGTAGTTAATAGTGTATTATGTTTTTCCCTTATCAATGTATTAAAGTTTTTAGATCAACCGCATCAGCAATCTTAACCATTTCCTCAAACCTAACCCATTTTATATCTTTTAAGGAACCGTTTACATTTACACAAAATTATAGCTTTCTTATTAATTTTCTTATAATAACCCTACATTATTTCTTTTTATTTGTTTATTATCATTTAATAATTATAACAATATTCTAACCACAAAAATATGAACTCCATGATAGTTTATTAATATTATATTCGTCTAGGAAATCATATACATTCCTCATATATAAAGTGAATTTTGCGATTCCTGGAATTTAGAGAATTTATTGGGTTTCTGATGCATGTAACTTTTTATATCATAATCATCAAATTTTAGAAAAAAATATGTTTTGATTTATCAGATGCGGATGCTCTTCTTACATAGTCAGTGTGGCTTCTTTATAAATCTAAAAAGTGATCATTTGATCTTATTAAGTTGTATATGAGTGTGAATTTTTTTTCCTTTCAGATAGAGGACCCTAATGACGTCGTTTATACCTCGCAAGGATTAGACTCACGACCTATAATCGAAATGATTTGCGAAAGATATGTAATGAGAAATTAAGATATGAAATTTAGTGTTCCTAAAAGCTTATTTTGGTGTAGTGCATACTTTTTTTAAGCAAATAAGGTTGTTCAACAGGAATTGTAGACCAACACTAATTTCGCTTCACATTAAAAGATTTAGCCTTAGATTAATTACTTGTCTTACTTGTAAAACCGTGTACAGTGGACTATTCCGAATTAGCTTACCACTTTGTTAAGATATATAGCCAATGAACCATCTAGAAACCTATAAGTGTTCAAACCATGTTGCTTAAGTATATGTTTCTATTTTCTAGTTGAAAATAACAAATTGAGAATTAATTCCGTTTAATTTTTTACAGATTTTTTTAAACAATTACTTTAGATAAAAAATAAAACGTTTATTTAAGAAAATAAATAAATAAAGAATACATATAAAAAACGATAATATAACCAAAACATGAACTATTTAACAAGTCTAAATGTCCTTCTTTACCGTGTATCGGAATTACATTAAACAACTATAACATGAAAGTAATGAAACTAATTTTAAATTTTTGAAACGATTGCTTCAATATGACTCGGTGTTAGTTCTTGGTCTTCAAGCAAGACTACATGTACGAAAGTCAGCCTCTAATAATATTCTACTCGTTATTCTCCCATTATATATATTTTTTATATTTTATTAATAACACTATCTTATAAATTGTAAAAACAAACAATAAATACCCAGAAACTAATACAAAAAGTTAAATTTTACAGATTTTTGGAACAAAAACTTTAGAAATAAATTAAACGTTGGTTTAAGAAAAACAATCGGAAAAAAAAACTACGAATACATATGAAAAAAAACGATAACATGACTAGAACGTAACATATTTAACATGAAACTAATTTTAAATTTTGAAAATTATTGCTTGAATATGACTCGGTGGTAGTTCTTGGTCTTCCAGCAAGATAACTAAATTGTTGAATATGTTGGAAATTTGTGAGAGATTTCCAACAGAATATTCCTACATGACTACATGGTACAACAGTCGACCTCTAATAATATTCTACTCGTTATTCTCCCATTGTATAAATGTATGTATATTTATTATTGTCAAACTCACAAAAGTGCACTATAATTACATCAACAATTGGCTATTTATTTACATGGAAAAACCATTTGTCAAAATGCCTCTGCTTCTTTCCCTTTTTCTTTTTCTTTCCGTAATTTCTTATGGCAGTGCTGCTGAAACTAAATCTTTTGTAAATATCACAGCAAAAAAACATCTGAAAATAGGGATTCCGGCAAATTCCTTCTCTGGCAAGTTTGTGAACGTAAATACGAATACTGGTTTTTGCATTAGTGTTTTCGAGGAAGTGATTAAGAACGTGACGCATGAGATCGATTATGATTTTATACCGTTTCATGGCACTTATGATGATTTAGTCAAAAGTGTGGCTAACAAGGTACGTGTAATGGTATATTTTAGCATTTTACTATCTTTTCAATGTAAATTAATAATCATATGGAGTATGGTTCAACAGTTGTGTTAATTTAACTAGATATTTCCGCGGGTTATATTTATAGAAATCTTACCTTCTAAAATTTGGCCAATCCTGATTGAAATAATATAAAAATATTTACTCCTACAGTTTAATCACTTTTCGTTCGATATTAATTATATGTAAAAGTTGAAAAGGCTTAAACAACATAAGTTCGCAAGATATGCATAATAATTTGGATAACAGAAGCGGAGTACAACCTGTCAAATGATTTTAAACGAAAATTAGGGACTTGGAAGCTTGTACAATAAAACTAAATCTTATGTAAATATCACATGGGACAATCCTCTGAAAATAGCAATTCCCACAAGGGCCTTCTCTGACAAGTTTGTAAAGGTAAACCAAGCTAAAAATATGACTACCGGTTTTTGCATTCCTGTTTTCGAGGAAGTGGTTAAGCTCTTAAGGCATGACATATATTATGATTTTGTGGCGTTTGATGGCAGTTATGATGAGTTGATCTATAGTGTGGCCAACAAGGTAATGATATATTTTAGCATTTTGATTCCCTTTCAATGTAAATTAATTATAAGGAGTATGGTTCAACAGTTGTGTTGATTTTATACTAGATTTTTCCGGTTATATTTCTAGAAATCTTACCCTCTAGTTGCCAATCCTGATTGAAATAAGATAAAAATCTTTACTCCTATGGTTTAGTCACTTTTCATAATTATCAGTCAAAGCTAGAAGGCTTTAAAATGAATTATGTCAAAATAAGTCTAAATTAACTAACTGGCTAAATAATCTTTTAATTTTGTTGAATCAGCTTCCAAGGCCCTAATATTCGTTTAAAATCATTTGTCGGCCTTGTTACTCTGCTTCCATAAGTTCGTTAACGACTAGGGCCTGTAGAGTTTTAAGATGGATTATGATAAATATAAAATACTCATTCTTCCGAATTATTTGTCTCCAAGTAAATTTTTATACACATGATAAGTTTGTCTAAAAACTCAGACACCGACTAAATTCTTTATGCATTAAGTTAAAAGTTTGTAAGGAAAAACAAAGGCTAAAGTTGGAATATTTACTAATGCTTTATTGGATTTTACAAAAGGTCAAGGGATAACGAACATTTTAAAGTTTGTAATGAAAAACTTCAAAGGCAGTTGGAATATCTGCTAAATTTTAATTAAATTTTACAAAAGGTCAAACAATAACGAACATTTTATCTTGGAGTAATAGCAGATTAGAATTGGACCCTTTAAATTCTCTCTTCCATAACGCACGTTGTGAAAAATGGCTTGAATTTTCAGTTTGGTTCAAACATTCACGGCTTTGCCTTTATTAAACAAATCTTTGAAATTTTTAATTTTCACTTATAGACCTTTGATGCCGCGGTGGGAGACATTACAATAATGGCAGAACGATGGACACAAGTGGAATTCAGTGAGCCGTTCACTGAGTCGGGCTTGGCGATGGTGGTCCCAGTCAAGCCCGCAGACGGTTCGATATTTCTCAAGCCATTCACTACAAGCCTATGGATAGCGACCGGGGGCATATTGGTTTATACAATGTTTGTTGTTTGGTTTATCGAGCACCGATCCAACCCCGAGTTTAGTGGTTCATGGAAAGAGCAGCTAGGAAATGCTCTATGGTTCACCTTCTCTTCACTCTTCTTTGCTCAAAGTAAGAATTTATACTATTCTTACTCACTAGTTTTTCGATAAAATAGACATTATGGGAACACCGGAAGACTAGAATATATTGAGCCTCCCAATTAATACTTGGCAAAAATGTCTGATTCATATAGCTAAGATGCACCACTGTAGTACAAAATGTTACCGAGACGCCGTATTTTTTAGCCTTCCCCGAATGTTCAATATTTTCACCCCGATTACCAACTTCAAAGCAGTATATTTATATTACACTTCTCAGTTTCAATTTGGTCCTCTTAAAGTTTGTTTCAACAGTAGTAATGCCCAAACATAGAACTTAATAATTCCCAAGTTTAAAAAAAAAAAACTTTGTAACTTGATCCCAAAATTTGGAGAAATGTGAAATATAGTCCCTTATATAAATCTTTCGTAATAAACCACAGAATGCTCAAAATAAGAAAGAAAAATCCCCACCAATCTAAATTCAAAGAAGTTTTTTTCAAAATAAACCACAAAATTAAAGGCGTTACTAAGTTTTTTTTTATAGTGGTTTACTGGTTTTAACCTCTTTTATCATATACATTACGGAAAATCTTTTACATTAGTTATGTATCAAAAGCTACCTAAGATATTTAACGTGACTCTATCTAATTCTCTTCAGAGGAGAGAATAAATCGAATACACACTAGAGTGGTGGTAATAGCGTGGCTCTTTGTGGTTTTGATCCTGACTCAGAGCTACACCGCAAGTCTCACATCGATGTTAACCGTCAAGCGCCTCAACCCCAATATAGATTCTATAAGAACAGAAAATACCAAAGTTGGTTGCACCGGAGGCACCTTCATGCAAAAATATGTTGAGGAAGAGCTTGATTACAAAAAAGAAAACATTAAACCTATAAACGATGATATCGATTACTTGAAAGCATTCAAGAGCGGGAGTATCTCAGTTGCGTTTCTTGAAATTCCATATGCGAAGCTATTTGTCAACACGTATTGCAAGGAATTTACCATTACTGGTTCAAGCTATAGATTCGGGGGATTGAGCTTTGTGAGTATTCTATTTCCAATTAATCAATCTCTTATACTCATATGGTTTTTGCTAAGTTTATGCTGTAAAAAATTGGTCATAATTTTGATATTATGGTCAGGGGTGGCACAGGCCCAAGTTGAGTAAGGCTTGAGTCTTGGGCAATGTGTTCGGTAAAAAAATTACCGGCAAACTCGTAGTACTTTTTTATATACTCGATAGTTAAAAATAAGAATTTAAAAAACAATTTGTTTACATTATGTTGTTGTAGCTCAAATGCTAGATTAGATTTCTTAATTCACATACGAGATCATGAGTTCAAAACTCTTTAGTTACAATTTCATTTTTTTTTTGTATTTATCGACCAAAAAAAAAACGAGTCTTAGACATTCCGATATACCGAGCCGGCACTGATTATGGGGTGAGTTTTTCTAGTAGAAATCATGGCCATAAATAAGCGTTCTACACTTCCCATCATTTACTGTTATTTTTATTACATCATTATTTTTACATGTCTGGATTATTTTAAAGTTAAAACTGAGGCACGTTTACAAGATTGTGAACAAAGGACAGTATCAATACTAAAAAGGAAATCAAAACCGCTAAAAGAGTAACTATCTGTATGTGTCTATGGAGTTGCAGTTCTTCAAGGTTTAGTTATTCTAGATGAAAAGAAATTGAAAGCTATTTGGTTCAAAAAGTTCAACTTTATTCTTCTTTTCTATGTATTTGAAAATAAAATGCACAAAGGCTAGAACTTAGAAGCACCATTAATTCATTTATATAAATCCAATTTGATTGAAATCCTCAATGACTTGATATATTTTTCCTGTTTTCGTATGGTAGTTAATCGAAAAGTATAATGCAGGCATTTCAGAAAGGTTCAAGAATGGCTAATGATGTTTCCGAAGCCATTTTAACACTTTCCGAAAACGGGAAGTTGAAACAACTTGAAGAATTGTGGTTAACCTCCTCTTCTGAGTGTACAGAGTCTAACGCTACCGATGACCCTGATAGCTTGAGCTTTCAAAGCTTTTGGGTTCTATATTTGTTCTCTGCCGCAATTTCCACTCTCTGTCTTCTATTTTTTATTGTTCGGTTACTCAATGATTATCGACATTTTAGGCAAACACGAACAAATGATAGCAATGAAAATGTTTGGAATAAGTTTGCTGCGGTGGTCAAGTACTTGAAAGACGCAGAAAATGGTGACCGAATAAGATATTCAACTTCAAGCTCTAGCAAGGTAGTGCCCGAAATCGAAATGACTGAAGATCATGAAGTCCATGAGTCTGTGGTTTAAAAAAAATTATAAGTGGAAATAGCTGTACGTAAGCCTATTCTGTAAAGACAACTTTATTTACTCCAAGATCTTCACTTCATACCGTAATTTTAGCAATGATGAAGATGCCCGAGATGGTAGAAATTAAGCCTCATACGAGGCTATTGTTAAAGTACCCTAAGGTAACTTATGTATAGAATTTGACAATAATTAATATCATTATTTTTGAAAATTAGTATAGAAAATTTTCTTTTCAGCTTGGCTACAATATCTGGCTATCTGCAGATGTCCTTTACAATATGAAATAGATGTTTTTTGCTCATTTTAGGAACATACGTGTGCAATCAGCACTACAGCAAGAGCAAGCAAGACTCTTACATTTGTCATTTTTATTTTTTTTCTACAAGAGAGAAGGTAGATTCATAGTCAAGACCCTCTTGTTGAGTGTACCCTTTATCTACTGATCTAGGTTTGTAGTTCTAAATAGAACCATCTGCCTTATATTTATTCTACTGTAATACCAATTTACAGCCAACTGCATTTTTATCATGGGGTAAATCAATAAACAAAAATTTATATATATCATTAAACAAAAACATTTGTTGGGCGTTTTCAACATGTTTATGTAACCGATAAATAATTTTGAAGGGGGCCAAGCAGGGTTTTTAAAACTTAGACAAATAACAAATTAAGAGTTTGGCCGATAATTTTCTTACATAAATCTTATATATGCTGCCATGAAGTGCATCTCTTATAATTTTTTTTAATTTAAATAGTATGGTAATATATAATTCCACTCCAAGACAAAATTAAGTACTAGTAAAATCATACTCCACAAATTGATCACAAACATATTGACTTGGACTAGCCAGTCCTCTTGTAACAAGTGGTGTAAAGGGGATGTATTACTTTGAAGATATTATCCCACAAATTGACAAACATATTGACTTTGACTAGTTAGTCCTCTTGTAACAAGTGGTACTCAGAACTAGAAAAGTAACTGTGGATATATTAACCCTAATTCTAATAAACCTGTAAAATAAATTAGAGAATGCATATAAAATATAAATCTCAATCCAACTTAATTCGTTATACTTAAAACTTCAAGTCAATTCAACTTGTAAAAAAAATTACGGGTTGTGACGGGTTTATTCTTAAATTTTCATTTTGTTTCTTTATTTTTCATAGCTTCACAATCAGTCTAAATTTTAAAATAAATTGTATATTTCAAAGAGAAATAAAAATTTAAACTAATTATAATACATTTATAATATTCACAACAAGTAAGAAAACTCAAATATAATAATATCGTGAGGTTGTTATAATTAAATAAACACAATGTGTATATATATATATTTATATATATAGCGGGTTGAAAACGGTTGGGGATGATTAACCGCGGTTTAGAAAACACAACCCTAACCCAACTCGCAAAATATATAACGGACTGACCGGACGGGACGGATTGACTTTAAGCAAATGAATCTCAATACGCGTGCATTTCCTGATATCATAAACATAAGAGAGAATTTATCATATAGAAATCCAATATCTTTCTTTAAATTTGGGATCGGTATATCGCAATATGAAGTGAAATGCATGATAACAATACTCATAGAGAAACTGAATTGGGAAAACACCGAATCTAGTAAATTACTCCTCATACACACTAAGGCAGACCATAAACAATCATAGTATATCAGTTCTAATATTTTCATCTCTAATACTGTTCTTGATGGCCAAACAACAACATATCCTAATCAAGGCGATCTTTCTTTCACATAAATGACAAACTAAAAAAGGATTTGTCCGTAGACAACTAAGAATACGGTAAATAGTTCAGTTATGCTTTGAGAAAAAGTGCTTCAATTTAAAACTTGAAGCAGAAGATGCTGTCTGGGGAATTGGGGACCAATCAAAACTGAATAGATTTTCCTTAAAGCTCCCCAATATATGTAACCTCCAAATATTTCTTCTTGAGCTCATACTACAATGGAAAATGATGAGTTTGAGAATGGTCAAAATGGTCATTTCTAATCTCGAAACCATTCCCCTATATCTATTAAATAAGATGGATATGCAACGCTACTATGCGAAAGGCACAAACTACTTCACTACTGATAACTGAATTTGCAACAATTGTCTAAAATTACCTATGAAATCATTTCAAAAACACAACTTTAGTTAAATAAAAACTGGAAACAATACAAGCTACAAACATCGGTGCAAAAATAACAAGTCAGAAATGCTTGAATTTGGTGGTGCCTAAACCCATAACAATTATGAATGTCAGAATGTGTAAAAAAAATCTTTAAAAACCTACAAATTAGCCTTAACCCAAGGAAAGTAAACAGAAAAACACAAACACTCGGGTTAAGACTAATTGACACTACAAAGTCACCGATTTAGAAATACTTCTTTTTTTCCATAAATAATAGACAAAAACGATTAAGCTGGCCAGCTAAATACAGAACAAACATAGAAGCCCAGAATCTTAAACCCTAAAAAAAGCTGCAATCAAACAACCCTCAGTAAACAAGATTAAATCACTACATACAACATTGAGAATAAGTAAAAAGATCAGAGAGTGAAACAGACTGAAAACTTGGCACGATTAAAAATCGATATAGAACATCATACACACATAAATATGTATGTTTTTTTTTATATTAAAACACATAAATATGTATGTATGTATAGATATTGTCCTGTTTTATAAGCCCAAAATCTTAAACCCTGAAAAAAGCTGCAAGCAAACAGCCCTTAACAAACTAGATTAAATCACTACAGATTAACTTAAGAATCAGAGAGTAAAACAGACTGAAACTTGGCACAATCGAAAATCGATACAGAACATACACACAGATATAGCTACATACATAAATATGCATGTATGTATCGATACAGAACCCATCCGTCGCCTTTTTTTAAGCGTTTCTCTTATAATAATCTTAAGAATATTAAATTTTAATACATAAATTATCAATATTGCTCTTATAAATATTATAATTAAAGTTAATGCGGTAACTTCATTTTTAAAAATTGTTGTTGTTGTAGTTATAAATGATAAGTATATAAAGTATAAGAGAGTAAATTTGTTGCATTATAATTAACATATTGAAAAGTCGGACACTTATTTTATGACAACCCAATATTGAATAATGGACACTTAATTAGGGACGGAAGTAGTATTTTTTATATTATTTAGCATTTGAAAAACAGATTTAACTTAAGAAGACTGAAAATTTTAAAATAAAAATAGGATTTTCGTTGGGTTTTTTAGTACTAGCTTTTTTTTTTGAATCGGATTACCGATCGAATAATATGTTGTCAAACATATCTTTAATAATCTCAGTATTTTATAAATTTTAAAAGTTATTAATTAATTGATAAATAAGTGTCTAAGTTTAATGAACATTATTATACAAAAAAAAACATAATATAAAATCAAAATTTGGATAACATTTATTCTATTAGTTATTCAAATAATAATCATAGTATCGTGTGATTACAAATTAATTAAATCCAAGGGGTTTGTTAGTAAATTCTACAAAATTTACTAATTTATAATATTGATGGGACCATGTATTTATAAAAGGAATTTGAATTTTGTTTACCTTATTGTTAAATTGTAATTTTTAATTTAATAATTTTGTGCAAGTCGAGAGCAGACAAAGTATCAATTTATGGAGGTTACCAACAAAGGATAATTGGAAATATACTAGTGGCTTCTTTGCTACTCTTTCCGTTCCTATTTAATTGTCCATTACAAAACTACATGCAATTTTGACCGGCCAATAACTTGTATCAAAATTGTCGGAATGAAAATTTTCAAAAGTTGATAATATAGTTCAAATGTTAAATTTTATGATTAGATTTAAAAAAAATTCATTTCGACAATTTTAATACAAGTTATAAGCCGGTCAAAATTGCACGTAGTTTCGTGGACAGTTAAATGGGAACGAAGGGAGTACTACTCAATAATCAAATGTAAGTTAGTAAAATAGATATTGTTTGATTGATACGTGTATTCGTAGTTCTAAAAGGCGAGACTACGGGGTAGTGATAGCTTTTTAAATAAGCAATCGGGATTAGACGGGTTATGCAGGATTAGGCCATAATTTAGGAGGACTAGACATTATGATACTTATTTCCGTCTAGACCGCATTGTTTCGTGGTCAGAATTGGAGTAAAGTTCCATATGTTTTGTAATTAAATTTGTCTCCCAACTCTATATGCGTTTTTCTCAGTATAAACATTAATTAAGTTATTAACACATTAGTTACTTAAACTGACTGGAAACGTGCTAATTATACATTTTAGACAACCACAATTTAAAATGGGGCAATTTTCTGTCCAGTCCACTTTTTTTTATTAAGCTCATGTCCAAACAATATATAACTTATTTAAATTTTAGTAGAAAATATAAAAACAAATGAAAATATAAACAAATAAAACATTAAAAAAACATAAAAATTTCAAAACTTCTAAAAAATAATTAAAATAAACGAAAAATTTTAAAAAAAAAAAAAAATTCAATTTTTTTTTAATAAAATCCAAAAAATTTAAAAATAAATTTTAAAAAAACCAAAATACAATTCAGAAAATATTGTGCATGCACTTTTCTGAATTTTCTATGTACTTTTTTAATTTTGTTTATGCACTTTTTCTGAACGTGTCTTCACTTTTTTAGATGTGTATGAGAATTTTCGATGTGTATGCACTTATTTAGTATTATGTATTCACTTTGCTCAATTTTATATGCAATTTATGGATTGTTTATATACTTTCTTGATTTTGTGTATGTACTTTTATAGATTTGTATGCACTTTTTATAGATGTGTATGTACTTTTTTTTAGATATGTATACAAAATTCTCGATGTTTATGCACTTATTTAATATTATTTATGCATTTTGCTCGATTGTGTATGCAACTTACTCGGTTATGCATGCAGTTTATGGATTATGTATGGACTTTTATTGATTGCGTATCTCTAATTTACGGAAACAATATTATTTTCGGTGCCATTACTTCTACTTCTGCAGCTATTGGTATGTACTTTTGCATACACAATACAGAAAAATGTATACATAATACAGAAAAATGGACAGACAATCCAGAAATTTGTACACATAAAATAAAAGTGCATACAGAATCCATAAAGTGTATACACAATCGAGAAAAATGCATACATAATACTAAATAAGTGCATACACATCAAATTTTTTGCATACATATATAAAAAAAGTGCATACACGTCTAGAAAGCGTGTATGCACAAAATCAACAAAATATATACACAATCCATAAAGTGCATTTAAAATCGAGCAAAGTGCATACACAAAATAAAGAAAGTGTATACACAATCCAGAAAAGTGTATACACAATATTTTTTGAATTGTATTTCGATTTCTTTTTGGATTTTTTGGATTTTATTTATAAAAATTACATTTTTTTAATTTTTTGTAAAGCTTTTGACTTTTTTTAAAATATTTTGGGACTTTTTTGAGTTTTATTTGAATTTTTGGGTTTATTTATTGGGTGGGTTTATTTATTGGGCCGGATTTGAAGTTAAATAAGTTTGAGTCCCGGAATTGAACTTAAATAAGTCCAATTTTTCGAAGAGAATACTAGTCATATGTCATATTTTACAAGATTTTTAAATTGAGGTCATGGGTCAAAACTTATTTAACTTTCAGTTACCCGACTCAATAAAAAAAAGCTTAAAAACTATTTTTAAGGTTAAAAAATAACTTATAATTTATACGGAAAAAATATCTAAATGTAAAAAAGAGGTTAAAAATTATTTTTAACCTTAAAAAAAGATATTATAATCTACACAAGAAAAATATCAAAGTGTACAAATAATAACATAAAAGCTATTTTTTTTAGCTTTTTTAGTCTTTGTTTGAATTATTAAGTAAAAAAAAAGATATCAAAAAGTTACGAAAATAATATCTTATTTTTTTTATCATTTGTAAGATGACATACACTTTCAGTCACTTAAAATATTTCCGGACCTATTGACAATTATCTCTTTACAATGCAATTAACATTTAGAATGTAGTAGTATGATTTGAAGTTTTTTCGAAACAAAAAGTACCAATTTATTTTGACAAAAAACATCAACTTTACCTATCTTTAAGGAGCGATTGCAACAAAATAAAAACATAAAACATATACGAGAAACATGTATCCATTTATCATCTATGCACTTAGGGATGACAATTTTGCGAGTTTCAACCCGACCCGCCGCAGGGCAGATCGGATTTAAATGGGTAAAAGTGCAACTTAAAAAATGCAATTTAAGACTCTCTCCCTCCTCTCTCTCATATACATTAAAGTATCTCTTTTATATTATATTTCTAAATCAAATGATTTTTTAATCTACCTAACAAATTTTATTTGAAATGTTTGATATTTATGAGATCTATTTTTTAAAAGGATTTATTTTTTATTTTAAAAAGGATCAAATAGGTCGGGTCGGATCAAATGGGTAAAAATACAAATTTGTCTTCGGATCGGGTCGGGTTTCAACCCGTGAAATTGTCATCCCAATCCATGGTTAACAAATATTCTTTATACACTACCAAATTAAAGATATGTATTTTAATAGGAGTAGGATGAGGTGGTGATGTTATAAGATTGGGACGTGGAAAAAAAGAAATAGACAGAGAAGACAAGAATAAATAAGTGAGAATATTGTGTTACCATGAGGGTGTGATTTCATATCCAAATTTAAATCATGTATTATCAAATGCTTATATAAGAATATGGTGTGATCGGTTCGATATCAAACTATTTGACTACATACTGATATCATACCAAACTAGTTTGGTTTGAGAATTTTTATACCATTACCGAACAAAAAAATTCGGTATACCAAACTATTCGGTTGGTTCGTTTCGGTTTCGTTTTTATACCAAAATTTAGAGTTTAGAAGTGATGATATAAAAATGGTGCGTATTGGGAAAAAAACATAGTATAAAATTTTTAAAGTAGTAGATTAAAAAAATATATATATATTGTTACATTTCTTGTTTTTTTTTATAAAATAGTAAACACTGATAGACATTTATAGTAAATGTTATAAATAAAAAAAAATGTTGTAAGTATTCACTAAAAAAAGTAATATAAGTATATTATAATAATGTTAATAATTAAGTGTATATAAGTATTTTAGTTTATTTGTCTATAAAGTATATTTTAATATTTCGGTTTAAATTGATACCATACCATACCGAACTTACCAAACGAATACCGAAACCGAACTGACTTTCAAAGATCGGTTCGGTTGTATTGTACCGTAATGTCGGTATACCAAACTTTTGGTAACGCCTTAATTGGTTCGGCTCGAAAAGCGGTTGTCTGGTACAAATCGGTACAAAAAGGTCACCCATATAAGAAGATGAAATATCGTCAGCATGATGGCTAACGAGTGGTGGTACGTGATAGTATATAGTTGTGGTCGGATAATTTGGCACCTACAATTATGGATGAAATAGAGATGGATGAACGGGTTGAAGAAAGAGAGGCAGTAGTAGGTGACGTGGTGTTAGCGGGGTGATATATATAATGATGGTGGCCCATCGATCGGGTAACGATGGAAGAGCGACTAGCATGGGCGGATCTATAATAGTACAAAGGGGTGCACTCGCAACTTGGAGGAAATTATAAAATTACAAACATCAAAGGTTAATATTAATTGGGAATTGGGATAAATGAAGTTTTTTTTTTCCTTGGTTCCATTTATTAAAAGGAAAGTGATAATTAGTGCCCCGGGTACTAGTTAAGAGGGGTTATTATGTGGTTTAAATGGTAACTAATATATCTTTCTATAATTAATAGCATTGAGAATTGTAATAATTAAATACATCTTTGTAATGTCAAGGTGTATATATATACATATGCGTATATTATATATATATATATATATATATATATATATATATATATATTAATAAAACTATTAGGAAATAAAAATTATTTTAATTAATAATTTAATTAAGTTTATGGTTGTCCTAACGAGTTAGGGTTCTATATTTTTATTTATGATTTTATTAGGTTGGTTAGTAAGCTTTTAGTTTACCATATTATAATATGTATTTTTAATTAAAAAAAAATTAAAAGATAAAATAAATAAATAAATTAATTAATTAATATGTAAATTTAGTGTAGACAACAACTATGGTTCTATTATTTTATTTTATTTTTTATTAGATTGTATAGTTAGTTTTTTACTTTACCAAATTATAATTTGTATTTTAAGTGATATGAAAAAAAAGGGGAAAATGAATTATAAAAACACATTATTTATCTAGGTGATCTTTACTAAACTATCATAACATTTAATGACATCAATCTTAAAAAAAATATTTAATGACATCCCAACATGGTATTAAGTACTAGTGTTAGAGTATATTAGACTACAACGTCTATATATCGATTCAGTCGTGGTTTATAATGAATTTACATGTTAACTATTACGAGACATTTTAATGATAAGTTATATGGGGTTTAACATGCTATCAGAGCAGGCTTAGCGAGTGTTAGGGTATATTATCCCATATCGTTTATATATCGATTCAATCTGTGGTTTATAATTAGTTTCCATCATTACCCGATTTTTAATGGTTATGTATATGAAAATTTAACAAGTAGTGAGTTCTAAAGTTAATAATATATACAATATAACATGTAATGGTTAATTAATAAGTGCCCAGAACACTCGTTAACAAAACCATTCTTAAAATTATTATGTTTCGTACCAAGCAACTTAAGTCCCCTTGAGTCCCTGATTACTAAACTTAGTCTAAAGATAAACGACGAGTCGGGATTCTTTATTACCTTTCGTGTTTTTTTTCTTATTTTCTTCCAATTTTTTTTAAAAATCTAACTTTTTTTCGCACTTTTATGATATATTTTATGCAAACTTCATAATATTTGGACATAATATTGCTTTAAATGATTTTTTTTTAATTTTACTAATTAAATTATACTAGTTTTATTTATTCCAAATTAAATTGTGTGAAAATTTTCTCTTAAAAATAATTGTTGGAGTGTGTATAATTGTAATTGTAGAATATTTTTAAATTTTTTATACAATTATTTTGGATTAAAAAGGTAAAAGAACATGAAAGGAGACATAAAATAGGAGATGGAGTATTCGGACTCATAATACGTCTACAAAGTACCAAACCTAATCTAAATATAAAAAGAGAGCATAATATAGTCACGCATCATGTTCAAACTCAATCTTTTAAAAGAAAACTATTTTCTGTGAAGTCAAATTTCAATTTTATTATACAAGTAAATAAACGTGGTCATGAAACCAAGTATTTAAATTCAAACTTGAACTCTTATTATATATATTTTAGATATACCATGAATCTCTTTATATGTTTCCGAAATAAACAAACATCTAATTTAAAAATAGTATGTCAAATTTTAATCAACTTTCTCTTGGGCCAAAGTTCTTTGGAAAAACCAAGAGATATAGTATTCAAATGAAAATTGAATATCACCCCAAGCCTTTAGCAACTTAAGAAAACTCTTTTACAGAAAGGGGAAAAATCTAGCAAATACATGTTAATAAGAATCACTGATAATATTACTGCATCTTATCTAAGAGATGTATTTAATTTGCATGTTTAAGATAATCAAAACGCAAGCCCAAGTCAATAGCAACTTTGAGAGACTTTCCGTTAATATTTATTTAGTACGTATATATACCAAGTATATATACGTACTAAATGTTGTTCAATAATGTTGTTTAATAATGTTCAAAACTAAAACCAAGTATTTGAAGTCAAACTAAAAAATTTAACTACCTAATACCCGCGTCCCCACATATAAAATAAGCTCCATGTATTTCTATTCATGAACCCAGCTCTAAACAATCATTCAACCAAGTTTTAGTATTTTACTTATAAATTAAAGTCTCTATTTTCATTTGTAGGCAACACCATATGGAAGCTTTTTCCGCAACCGTACACCACCATATACCACCATCATATCGGCCTCGCTACAGAAGCTTTTACAAAACATATGCCATCCGACAAGTTAAAATTGATAACACACATACGAATACCAAAGCCGGTACTAGCCGGTTAGCGGAGTCTCTTTCTAATCTTTTACACCTTCATCTCGAAACTCCGGCTCAAGATCATGTACGTTTGTCTAACCAGAGCCTTCTTCAATTTAATGATGACAAGGATAACACACCTAATGCTTCTCCTAAAGAAGATATATCCCAAAAATGGCGTGAAATGCGTGGCCACGATTGGGATAACGTTCACAGCCTACTTCAACCGTGGATTAGACGGGAAATACTAAAATACGGTGAATTCGCACAAGCAACGTATGATTCTTTTGACTTTGATTTGTTATCTGAGTATTGTGGGAGTTGTAGGTTTAATCGACATAGGCTTTTTGAAAAGCTAGGCCTCCAAAATCACGGCTACAAAGTGAGCAAGTATATATACGCCATGTCACATTTCGAAATGCCTCGTTGGCTAGAAAAGTCACGCATTTCCAAGACGTGGAGTAGAGATTCAAATTGGATGGGATTCGTGGCAGTGAGCGATGATGAAGAGACAAAACGGATAGGAAGAAGAGACATGGTTATAGCATGGAGGGGTACAGTGGCACCGTCTGAGTTGTACCAAGATTTGCAAGGAAAATTAGAGCCTATAGGGGATGGTGAGGCTAAAGTAGAACATGGGTTTCATAGCATTTACACATCCAAGAGTAATACCACTAGATATAACAAGTTAAGTGCCTCGGAACAAGTAATGAAAGAGATCAAAAAGCTTGTACAGTTTTATAAAGGAAGAGGTGAAGAAGTTAGCCTCACCATTACCGGTCATAGTCTTGGTGGTGCATTAGCTCTTCTCAATGCCTATGAAGCCGCGAGCACTCTTCCGGGCCTTCCAATAAGCGTAATCTCATTCGGTGCACCTAGGGTCGGAAACGTAGCTTTCAGAGATGAAATTAGCGGAATGGGAGTTAAGACTTTACGAGTCGTTTTGAAACAGGACATGGTCCCACATATGCCCGGGATCATATTCAACGAGAGCCTAGAGAAGCTTGATGACATCACCGGAACCTTAGAGTGGGTGTATACGCATGTTGGGTCCGAATTGAGACTTGATGTGGGCTCATCGCCTTACCTCAAGCGCGGGTTCAACTTAGTAGGGTATCACATGCTCGAGACATATTTACATTTAGTCGATGGATTCTTTAGCAAAGGTTCGACGTATCGGGCAGATGCTAAAAGGGATGTTACCTTGGTGAACAAAAGTTGTGACATGCTTGTAGATGAGTTGAGGGTACCTGCTAGTTGGTACCAATTAGAGAACAAAGGTTTAGTGCGCAATGCTCATGGTAGATGGGTCAAGCCTATAAGGGAATGTATTGATGTACCTTCACCAACTAGTGAAGAAGTTGAAAGTTATAGATATAATTAGGTTGTTTATATATGTGAGTTGTGCATACCTTTTAATTTTTCACAGTGTTGATATGACATGTGATTCTGTAAACTAAGAGCTTAAAGACAACCGAATATTTCGTGTTACATATTGATAATAATATAAGTTTCATTTGGTTTGTTGGTTATCGGAAATTTGGGTATATATGATCAACCCATTGAAACAATTCTAGATTATCCAATTAGGCTGGTTAACAATGAAATTTGCTTTTTCATCTGACAACCAAAAGTTCGAAAAAAAAGAAGAAAAAAAAAAGGTTAAAAGTACAACTAGAAAGTCACTAAACTTGGTGAAAAATAACTAAGAGCAACCGCATCAACTTATCTACAATGTTCCTCGAATTTGAGGTGAAAACACCATTTTATAATTTAAAGATAATAATATGTATTTCCAAAACAACTCAACTTGCCTATCAAATTTTTAATCACATTGAATACTAATTAATATAACAATTTAATAATTAAGTTTGAAATATATGTGGTGTAGAATCAAATTCCTAATCACATTGAATACTAATTAATATAACAATTTAATAATTAAATTTGAAATAGATGTGGTGCAGAAGAGAGGAGTGTATAAAAAAAAATAGTTTTGAGGGAGTCATATATTCGCCTGTATATGAGGTATCAAGTGGTTGGTAGTCATGTGCTTGTTATTCGAGTATAACACACTTATTATCAGGGTTCGAATTCTGTCGCCTGCGAAGTTTTACAGGTTTTAACTCTCTAAAGGAGTGACAAAAAAAAGGTAACTCTTTTCTTTTATTTTAAGGAGAGACCAAAAGAAACTGATGCCGTAGTGATTTTCTTGTCATAGGAGTATGTTGCTTTTACATTCGCTGATGCGGATCACTACAATAATTTATGATAGCAACAGTTGCTTTTTGAAAATTGTTGATAAATTGAGCGTGTTAAATTTTAACAACAGTTTAGCAACAAAAACTGTTACTAAGCTGACATTTTTTTTAGTTAATAGTGTATTATGCTTTTCCCTAATCAATGTATTAAAGATTTTAGACCAACCGCATCAGCAATCTTAACCATTTTCTTAAACTTAACACACTTTATATCTTTTAAGTAACCGTTTACATTTACACAAAATTCTAGCTTCCTTATTAATTTTCTTATAATAATAACCCTACATTATTTCTTTTTATTTGTTTATTATCATTTAATAATTATAACAATATTCCAACCACAAAAATATGGACCCCATGATAGTTTATTACTATTATATTCGTCTAGGGAATCATATACATTTCTCATATATAAAGTGAATTTTGCGTTTCCTGAAATTTAGAGAATTTATTGGCTTTTTGATGCACGTAACTTTTTATATCACAATCATCAAATTTTAGAAAAAAATATGTTTTGAGTTATCAGATGCGGATGCTCATGCGCACCAGTTACCTCACAATTTTCCTCATATTTAACTTAATTAGCATCACTTTTATATTTTTAGGGTAACAGTTTAACTTTATACATTTTTCAGCTTCGCTATCAAATTTATTATCATAACTAAATATTACTATATTTTAATATACTTCTATCAATTTTTTTCAACCCAAATTAATTTACTAGAACAATCACATTAAATAACTTACAAGTTTTCTCGTATTTAAAGTAAAAAGTACACTTTTACAACTTATAAGTAAACGTTTTAGTTTATACAAATTATCAACTTTTTTTATCAAATTTTCTATCAAAATTATATAACTCATCTTTTTGTTGTTTTATAAATTTATATGTGAAAAGTACAAATAAATGAGAGAGAATAAGAGAAAAGTAAGTGAGATAAATTATTATTTTAATTATAAGGAAACATCTTGATCCCTTGTATTTGGGGGATATTTGATTTCATATGATTTAAGATAGTGGATAGAGAAACTGATGCGTGTATAATTTTAGAATAATCTCCTCATATTTAAGGTAAATGAGTCATATAAGTGAACTGATACACTTTCTCTTATAGGGTCAGTGTGGCTTCCTTATAAATCTAAAAAGTGATCACTTGAGCATATTAAGTTGTATATGAGTCTGAATTTTTTTTCCTTTCATATAGAGGACCCTAATGACGTCGTTTATACCTCGCAAGGATTAAACTCAGGACCTATAATCGAAATGATTTGCGAAAGATATGTAATGAGAAATTAAGATATGAAATTTAGTGTTCCTAAAAGCTTATTTTGGTGTAGTGCATACTTTTTTTAAGCAAATAAGGTTGTTCAACAGTAATTGTAGACCAACACTAATTTCGCTTCACTGATTAAAAGATTTAGCCTCAGATTAATTACTTGTCTTACTTGTAAAACCGTGTACAGTGGACTATTTCGAATTAGCTTTACCACTTTTGTTAAGATATATAGCCAATGAGCCATCTAGAAACCTAGAAGTGTTCAAACCATGTTGCTTAAGTATATGTTCCTATTTTCTAGTAGAAAATAACAAATTCAGAATTAATTCCGTTTAATTTTTTACAGATTTTTTTAAACAATTACTTTAGATAAAAAATAAAACGTTTATTTAAGAAAATAAATAAATAAAGAATACATATAAAAAAACGATAATATAACCAAAGCATAAACTATTTAACAAGTCTAAATGTCCTGCGTTACCCTGTATCGGAATTACATTAAACAACTATAACGTGAAAGTAATGAAACTAATTTTAAATTTTTGAAACGATTGCTTCAATATGACTCGGTGTTAGTTCTTGGTCTTCAAGCAAGATAACTAAATTCTTGAATATTCGTACATGACTACATGTACGAAAGTCAGCCTCTAATAACATTCTACTCGTTATTCTCCCATTATATATATATATATATATATATGTATATTCATTATTGTCAAACTGACAAAAGTGCACTATAATTAAATCAACAATTGGTTATTTATTTACATGGAAAAACCATTTGTCAAAATGCCTCTACTTCTTTCCCTTTTCCTTTTTCTTTCCGTAATTTCTTATGGCAGTGCTGCTGCAACTAAATCTTATGTAAATATCACACCGGACAATCCTCTGAAAATAGCAATTCCCACATGGTCCTTCTCTGACAAGTTTGTAAACGTAAACCAAGCTAAAAATATGACTACCGGTTTTTGCATTCATGTTTTCGAGGAAGTGGTTAAGCTCTTAAGGCATGACATATATTATGATTTTGTGGCGTTTGATGGTAGTTATGATGAGTTGATCTATAGTGTGGCCAACAAGGTAATGGTATATTTTAGCATTTTGATTCCCTTTCAATGTAAATTAATTATAAGGAGTATGGTTCAACAGTTGTGTTGATTTTATACTAGATTTTTCCGGTTATATTTCTAAAAATCTTACCCTCTAGTTGCCAATCCTGATTGAAATAAGATAAAAATCTTTACTCCTACGGTTTAGTCACTTTTCATAATTATCTGTCAAAGCTAGAAGGCTTTAAAATGAATTATGTCAAAATAAGTCTAAATTAACTAACTGGCTAAATAATCTTTTAATTTTGTTGAATCAGCTTCCACGGCCCTAATATTCGTTTAAAATCATTTGTCGGCCTTGTTACTCTGCTTCCATAAGTTCGTTAACGACAAGTGCCTGTAGAGTTTTAAGATGGATTATGATAAATATAAAATACTCATTCTTCCGAATTATTTGTCTCCAAGTAAATTTTTATACACATGATGAGTTTGTCTAAAAACTCAGACACCGACTAAATTCTTTATGCATTAAGTTGAAAGTTTGTAAGGAAAAAACAAAGGCTAAAGTTGGAATATTTACTAATTCTTTATTGGATTTTACAAAAGGTCAACGGATAACGAACATTTTAAAGTTTGTAATGAAAAACTTCAAAGGCAGTTGGAATATCTGCTAAATTTTAATTGAATTTTACAAAAGGTCAAACAATACGAACATTTTATCTTGCAGTAATAGCAGATTAGAATTGGACCCTTTAAATTCTCTCTTCCATAACGCACGTTGTGAGAAATGGCTTGAATTTTCAGTTTGGTTCAAACATTCACGGCTTTGCCTTTATTAAACAAATCTTTGAAATTTTTAATTTTCACTTATAGACCTTTGATGCCGCGGTGGGAGACATTACAATAATGGCCCAACGATGGACACTAGTGGAGTTTTGTGAGCCGTTCACTGAGTCGGGCTTGGCGATGGTGGTCCCAGTTAAGCCCGCAGAAGGTTCGATATTTCTTAAGCCATTCACTACAAACCTATGGATAGCGACCGGGGGCATATTGGTTTTGTCACGCCCCAAAATCCATAGAACACGGATATCGAGGCATGACCTTTTTAAAACAAAAGAAAATAGAACCTGTTGGTACAAAATTTGAATTTTTAAAAGAAATAATTTACGAGCTAAAGGAACAATTGACAATTAAATAAAAATGTTGCCAAACACGGCTACAAGACAAGTTTTATAAAACTAAGAAAATAACAAATGAAAGAATTTGCCCGTAGGCTACAACCTCAAAATAGAATAAAAATGAAAAGAAAGCGAAAGCCCCGAACCCATGACGTTGCAATGCAACAGCTCTTATCCAAACATGCCAACCTAATAGGTACCTGAAATACAAAATTGTAACGGTGAGTCCCACGCACATAACTAGACGGGACGGCACTACAAATACCGTCACTCCATCCCTTAAATGCAAGAGCTCACAAATTCTACAACTACAATAATCGACGTATAAAAAGAAATAAAATAACATTCTATAACGGGATGAATTAAATAAATTAAATAACGTCAACACAAATCTATAGCAAACATGCACCTCTCATGCCACCTACCCCAGTCCGTAAGGTAGGTCATTCCCTATCCCCTCGGCCGTCTTCTGTCCCCGGAATTAGGAAGAGACAGAGACCATTGCTAACATAAAAGTAGATTTAAAGTGCGCACTTGGACCTCTCATGCCACTCGTCCCAGTCCGTAAGACGAGTCATTCCCTATCCCCTCGGCCGTCTACTGTCCCCGGAATTAGGAAGAGACAGAGACCATAGCTAACATAAAAATAAATATAGTGCACACTAGGACCTCTCATGCCACTCACCCCAGTCCGTAAGACGAGTCATTCCCTATCCCCACGGCCGTCTTCTGTCCCCGGAATTAGGAAGAGACAGAGACCATTGCTAATGTATCAATATTAAGGCCTCGGCCAATAATATTATACTATTCATATAACACAATCTCATACGTAAAAATATTAAGGCCTCGGCCAACAAATAATAAACCAATCATTTATCACATTCTCATACGTCATTCTAACGTAATTCAACAAAGCCCAAAAGCATAGGTGCTAGATTCACAACTAGCCAAACAAGTCTAATCAACATGAAAGCTCATTCAAGCATTTTAGCAAACACCTTGTATGCATAAACTACAATTCATCTATATTCAACAATAATATACCCAATTCTATCAACAACCATAATAACTCATAATCAACGCATAAAACAAGCAACCCTTCCATAATATTATCATTAATCCGAAATCAAAAGACTAAACCCACAACTAATCCAAAATCAAACAAGTGAATTAAAAATATAACAACTAAACCCCAATTAACAATTTGAGAACATAATTAATATAAAAGGCAAAAACCCCCAATTTATACTAAACGTAAAACCTAATCCTAACATACACCCTCGTCTAGTCGCAATGGATAACCCCCGTTACCTTAGAGCATAGTGGAGATGCTTCCGGTATGAACCCGCTAATGGTGGCTTCCTCTTATTCTTCTTCTTCTTCTTCTCTTTTTTCTCTTTTTCTCTCTTTTCTCTCTTGGCTGATTTGTAGGTTTAAAGAATGGAAAAGTGGGCTGATTTTAGGTATAAAAAAAACTGTTTTTACAAAGTTTGTGGAAGCGAACTATTTGGTCCACAAAGTTCTAAAAGCTAACTTTTAATCAAACTATTAATATACTACTCAATAATAACAAATCTTTAGAAACAAAACTATTGGGTCCTTTTTATTGATAAAATTAGTAACAGGTTTTTAAAATAAAGCTTTTTGGAAGAGTTTCGGTTTTTGGCTAAAAATTAGTCGAGTGACCGGTTTTTGGTAAAATTTGAATAAAACGTTTTTGGATAAATTAATTCATAATTAAAAACACTTATAAAAATACGGGATGTTACAACTAACCCTCCTTAAAAGAATTTCGTCCCGAAATTTCCTCTCTAAACAACTATACCCAGAAATGATAAACTTATATAAACAAGGCCATAAAAATTTTAAACGTACAATTCGTGACATAATTTAAGAAATAAAATACGCAGGGTTCACAACCCATAACAACTCCACAATCCATAACTCCAGAAAATGACCAACATGTAAGAACATCAAATCAAGTAACCGTCTGTATACAATATCTAATTGAATACAAGACAATAAAGTAAGCAAAGATGACATGTTTCTACCTCAACAACTCCACAACGTTTACAACACTCAAAATACGGTCTTTCTAGTAAACTAAACTCAATTAAAATAAACTCTCAACCCAGACCCGGGGGTGTCACACGGCTGAATAACACGTGTGGCGGCACGTGCTAAACAAAGCCTAAATGAAATAATTATTAAACACTCGCTAAATAACTCATTAAATAAGCTCAAATTTCTAGCAAAAGCTTCATTAAATAGAATCTTGAAAATTACGTTCATTACAAGAAGTTAATCTCTTACAACTAAAATAAAAATGTAATCGCAATAGTAATAATAAATAAAAAAAATTCTTTCTTTTTATGATAAAAGCAAAATGATAACATGTATATCTTAGAGTACCAAGCCCGATTGACTTCCTCAATCTCTTTACCGTCGATCTTTTTCTCAGTTGTATAAATCATACGTGCACTACGTAATTAAGTTCACCACAGCATGACGGCTGAGTCTATTCCTTAAAACGTTCCGGTTAACAAAACTATGTACAATCGCTAAGTTAACCGTTGAGAACTAAACTCTTTCGTTTAGTTGCCAACGTCACTCCACTTTCCTCTTCCCCTTATTCGGGATTCTCCGTTGAACTTATTCTCATGGTCCCAATTACAAATCATAAGCAAATCATAAAATAATAAATTTAGAAACCTTATACAGATACACTGTATATAATTTTTATCTTTATAATATATAAACTAGTTCTCTTTATACAGATCCATTGTATATAAATCACTTCTTCTTTTTCATTCTTTTCTTTCTTTTATTCACTTTGTTTTCGTAACAATATAAAAACAAGGTTTCCATATATAATTAGTACTTGAAAAATAATACTCATGAGCCTGTAAAATATTATCAAAAGTTGCAACGGAATATTTATAATAGCAAGACAAAACCCACTCACCTAATATTAATCCGAAAGAACATAAACATTTCTACAACGAATAATCTAGTGCTTAGCTTTCCACTAAACCTTTTCCCTTGCTCAACATAGGACTTTAATTCTCTCATATTTGTATACTTTCGTTACATACATATAATTTTAATACAGTAAAGGAGTATAGAATCTAATCAGGGAAATGCTACCTTGCTTTCTTTCTTTATTTGCACTAGTGTATATATCTATATTAACAAGGAAGAATTCATTATAGGGGCGTGTATATGGCATGACAATTGGCTTAACATTTATACTACAATTGTATACCAATTTATTACTTCCGTTTCAATTTCTCATGCAAGGTTACCTCCTTAATAAATTACTAGCAACAGAAACTCTTTGAGAACATGTAACATTATTTCTCCTTAAATATTCCACGCATAGCAGTTATAGGAATAAATACAAACATCTCGTTATAGAAACCTCAAGATAATATTTACTATTCTTAATTGACATTTACTCTTCAGACAAGGCATCGGTTTTATATATGAATATAATCAAATCATGTCATTAATCATCTTAGTGAGGCATTCAAAGACCTATAACTTACACCATTATTCCTAATCATACGTTTATACAATTCAATATTTCTAACCGAAGTAAATTACATAATTACTAGGCCCAATTCTTACCAGCTAATCCTTAAAAGTACTACCACGTATCAATCCATGGTAAATTATTTTACCAATTAAATACCTCTAAATCCTTTAAAACTCTATAGCTTTGATAACGTGTAACCGTAAGGTCCTTAAATCACTTAAACAACTAAACATTAGTATTCTTACTTATGAAAACAAAATAGTCACATGAGTAATTATTTAGAAGAATAAATATTCAAAATAAAATTTTTAAATTAAAATACGTGATTTTACACTCTCCACCACTTAAAGAAGTTTCGTCCGGAAACTTTATTTCTTTAATAACTTGAAAAAAAATAAATAAAATAAAAAATAAATAATGTTTCCGAATAATATTATATATGTTTTCTTAGACGTGATTAAATCAGCTCACATAATTTCTTTAACCAACCGGTCTTCAAAACAGTTACTTGTGTGTGCATGTAGCATAAACTATATAAAAGAAGTATAATAAAAGGTATCTTGGAAACTCATTTGAGATTAAAATTACTAATAATAATATCATCATTATCCTTGTGAAACTTGAAAACTTATGATGGAAAAATACTAACGTAAATTCCTAAGGTCAAACTTTTACCACTTCCGATCGTTTATTATCTCATTAATTACCAAATTCTATAACTCCCATCAATCATAATTTCAAAACTCTATAACTCCTGTCTACATAATTCTTAGTCCAAATTCTGATTTTAGTCATCATCAATGCTAATAACAAAGTGTACACCATGAAAGCAAAACACATGAGGTAAGCTAATCTTTTAATTGGTAAAAAAATAAATAAATTTGTTCCTACCATGTTTTTCCTTGAACTGATAATTAACCTCTGGGATGTTTCAAATTCAAACAACTATTATTGATATTGATACCGTAAGATAACCAAACCTATTCCAAAACTTGTTTCCATATCGTTTTCCGAAACATTTATTACTTATACATCTGTATCTATTTCATGTGCTTCCGCTGCACGCTCTGATAAAATAATAATAATAATGGTGCTAACCGTCCTAACATTGCATTTTGTTTCTAATTTATCAAACAATCCAGTTTTAGCATCTAGACCACCACCCAAAAATAATACCAATCTCCCTTTATACCATGTTCTCTTAAACAAAACAATCTTTAATTAATAAGAAGCGCAAAACCTACTAATTTATATTTAGTCCCAAAATACCACTCCAAATTCACATGTAATACATGCTCTCAATCAAAGTGCAAGACCTGTTGAAACTTTGCAACTAATCCGACCAAAGAGATTTACTTGAAATAACTAGGACAACTATAATGCTAGTTCACTTATTATTTGAACACTTTAAACACAAATTAAATCTCAAGTTTGGATCCTAATTATAGCTTAAACATCTTTTACAGTGGTCAAACGAATTGAAAATAACCTAACGTATCATTTCATTGAAACTCTAAGCAAAAGTCGGCACCGAAAGGTAATCCATGGACAACCTTAAATTACAAAAATTAGAAGGAAACTACCATAATCGAGGTTCTCTTATAGTTGTCGAAAACTTCCACTCAAAAAAAAAATTCATAAAATAAATAAATATATCCTATCATGCCCTTTTGTTTGTTAGTTACAATCCGCCGCAATAGTTAACTACATTTTTATTTATATATACCAAACCAGTGACTTCATTAACGTGCAAACCATTAATAGACATAATAAGAAAATGTTTTAAAAACTTTGTCTCACCTATAATAGTTTACAAACTCAAACATTTTAACTTGTACAGGGGCATGCTACACCAGATATATTTCTTAAGTTTTCAATAGTTAATCTTATAAAAATAATATCTATTAAAATTCCCTTATATTGACCTTGAATTTAGTACATATGAAATTAACTGTGTGTAATTCCTCTTAAATATGGACACCAAACCAACTCAACTAAATTAAGTCTTACATTATAGTATAGTCTTACATTATACGGTATCAAACGAGATTTTTCATGTAGGGACAATTAACTTAGAACCTAAAATATCTAAGTCCCCGGTTATCATTCTATCGAGTGAAGGAAAATACTTGCTAAATGTGAAACATATATATAAAACACTAGCTTACAATCTAACCAAGAAAAATTTATATTCAATGTCTAAAAGAGTAGAATCATGTTGTAAGGAAGAAATAAGTGCACAAACGACTTATAAAACTAATCAATTTAGGACACGACCTCGCAAAACGTAATTAAACATTCATGTTTTCCAACTAATAAAATCTAACCAAATCTTTTTTTTTTCCTCTCATTCTAATACATGTATTTATATATATATATATATATTTTTTATAACATATTATAATAATTTGCAAAGTCATCAAATTCCTCTAATCATACAATATAATATTCCGCACATTACGTGATAATCACAAAACATATAAATCATGATAAACGCTCGTTTTTTATGTTGTTGAACCAATGGTTCAATAATAGATTATGAAATATTGATTTTACGATTTTCCTATTTCGATGATATAATGCTTTGTCTTTTCCAAAAATAGAAACTGTAAATTCCGAAACATCAGAAAGATAGAGTACTAAAAAACGAAGCCAACGGTTCAAGCGGAACCAGAATCGAAGTTAAAATGAAGAAGTTACAAGTGTTTGAAGTATAACAAGAAAAATAGCAAAATTGCCAGATACGACCGATCGTTTTTGACAAACAACCGATCTTTTTTGTCAAAATCCTTCCAGTGAGGTCTGAAAAAATTCGACCGATTGTTTTGGAAAACGACCGATCGTTTTGGAAAACGACCGATCGTTTTTGGTAAAAATCCTTCCAGTGAGGTCTGAAAAAATTCGACCGATCGTTTTTGGTAAAAATCCTTCCAGTGAGGTCCGAAAAATTTCGACCGATCGTTTTTAACAAAACGACTGGTCGTTTTTCTGCAGAAAATTATCAATACAAAAACGTAAAATTACTAAACACTTGTAAATTCCTTACAAGGCACATATCACACAACATCATTTTAATCCATAACATTTTTACGAACAACATCGATTCGCATATAATATTCCCCAACACACAAGTTAATAATTTAAAAAAAAAAGAAACATGCTACATAAAATCATCAACTTCACAATTCTCGCACTCTAATAGTTCGCTACTACCAGACATGCAAACTTATACCTCATACACATCATATAAATCTACACACGCATACAATCAACACAAAAATGCGAGGCATGACCTTTTTAAAACAAAAGAAAATAGAACCTGTTGGTACAAAATTTGAATTTTTAAAAGAAATAATTTACGAGCTAAAGGAACAATTGACAATTAAATAAAAATGTTGCCAAACACGGCTACAAGACAAGTTTTATAAAACTAAGAAAATAACAAATGAAAGAATTTGCCCGTAGGCTACAACCTCAAAATAGAATAAAAATGAAAAGAAAGCGAAAGCCCCGAACCCATGACGTTGCAATGCAACAGCTCTTATCCAAACATGCCAACCTAATAGGTACCTGAAATACAAAATTGTAACGGTGAGTCCCACGCACATAACTAGACGGGACGGCACTACAAATACCGTCACTCCATCCCTTAAATGCAAGAGCTCACAAATTCTACAACTACAATAATCGACGTATAAAAAGAAATAAAATAACATTCTATAACGGGATGAATTAAATAAATTAAATAACGTCAACACAAATCTATAGCAAACATGGACCTCTCATGCCACCTACCCCAGTCCGTAAGGTAGGTCATTCCCTATCCCCTCGGCCGTCTTCTGTCCCCGGAATTAGGAAGAGACAGAGACCATTGCTAACATAAAAGTAGATTTAAAGTGCGCACTTGGACCTCTCATGCCACTCGTCCCAGTCCGTAAGACGAGTCATTTCCTATCCCCTCGGCCGTCTACTGTCCCCGGAATTAGGAAGAGACAGAGACCATAGCTAACATAAAAATAAATATAGTGCACACTAGGACCTCTCATGCCACTCACCCCAGTCCGTAAGACGAGTCATTCCCTATCCCCACGGCCGTCTTCTGTCCCCGGAATTAGGAAGAGACAGAGACCATTGCTAATGTATCAATATTAAGGCCTCGGCCAATAATATTATACTATTCATATAACACAATCTCATACGTAAAAATATTAAGGCCTCGGCCAACAAATAATAAACCAATCATTTATCACATTCTCATACGTCATTCTAACGTAATTCAACAAAGCCCAAAAGCATAGGTGCTAGATTCACAACTAGCCAAACAAGTCTAATCAACATGAAAGCTCATTCAAGCATTTTAGCAAACACCTTGTATGCATAAACTACAATTCATCTATATTCAACAATAATATACCCAATTCTATCAACAACCATAATAACTCATAATCAACGCATAAAACAAGCAACCCTTCCATAATATTATCATTAATCCGAAATCAAAAGACTAAACCCACAACTAATCCAAAATCAAACAAGTGAATTAAAAATATAACAACTAAACCCCAATTAACAATTTGAGAACATAATTAATATAAAAGGCAAAAACCCCCAATTTATACTAAACGTAAAACCTAATCCTAACATACACCCTCGTCTAGTCGCAATGGATAACCCCCGTTACCTTAGAGCGTAGTGGAGATGCTTCCGATATGAACCCGCTAATGGTGGCTTCCTCTTATTCTTCTTCTTCTTCTTCTCTTTTTTCTCTTTTTCTCTCTTTTCTCTCTTGGCTGATTTTTAGGTTTAAAGAATGGAAAAGTGGGCTGATTTTAGGTATAAAAAAAACTGTTTTTACAAAGTTTGTGGAAGCGAACTATTTGGTCCCCAAAGTTCTAAAAGCTAACTTTTAATCAAACTATTAATATACTACTCAATAATAACAAATCTTTAGAAACAAAACTATTGGGTCCTTTTTATTGATAAAATTAGTAACAGGTTTTTAAAATAAAGCTTTTTGGAAGAGTTTCGGTTTTTGGCTAAAAATTAGTCGAGTGACCGGTTTTTGGTAAAATTTGAATAAAACGTTTTTGGATAAATTAATTCCTAATTAAAAACACTTATAAAAATACGGGATGTTACAGGTTTATACAATGTTTGTTGTTTGGTTTATCGAGCACCGATCCAACCCCGAGTTTAGTGGTTCATGGAAAGAGCAGCTAGGAAATGCTCTATGGTTCACCTTCTCTTCACTCTTCTTTGCTCATAGTAAGTATTTATACTATTCTTACTCACTAGTTTTTCGATAAAATAGACATTATGGGAACACCGGAAGACTACAATATATTGAGCCTCCCAATTAATACTTGGCAAAAATGTCTGATTCATATAGCTAAGATGCACCACTGTAGTACTAAATGTTACCGAGACGCCGTATTTTTTAGCCTTCCCCGAATGTTCAATATTTTCACCCCAATTACCAACTTCAAAGCAGTATATTTATATTACACTTCTCAGTTTCAATTTGGTCCTCTTAAAGTTTGTTTCAACAGTAGTAATGCCCAAACATAGAACTTAATAATTCCCAGGTTCAAAAAAAAAAAACTTTGTAACTTGATCCCAAAATTTGGAGAAATGTGAAATATTGTCCCTTATATAAATCTTTCGTAATAAACCACAAAATGCTCGAAATAAGAAAGAAAAATCCCCACCAATCTAAATTCAAAGAAGTTTTTTTCAAAATAAACCACAAAATTAAAGGCGTTACTAAGTTTTTTTTTTATAGTGGTTTACTGGTTTTAACCTCTTTTATCATATACATTACGGAAAATCTTTTACATTAGTTATGTATCAAAAGCTACCTAAGATATTTAACGTGACTCTATCTAATTCTCTTCAGAGGAGAGAATAAATCGAATACACACTAGAGTGGTGGTAATAGCATGGCTCTTTGTGGTTTTGATCCTGACTCAGAGCTACACCGCAAGTCTCACATCGATGTTAACCGTCAAGCGCCTCAACCCCAATATAGATTCTATAAGAACAGAAAATGCCAAAGTTGGTTGCGACGTAAACAACTTCATGCAAAAATATGTTGAGGAAGAGCTTGGTTACAAAAAAGAAAACATTAAACCTATAGACGATGATATGGACTACTTGAAAGCATTCAAGAACGGGAGTATCTCAGTTGCGTTTCTTGAAATTCCATATGCGAAGCTATTTGTCAACACGTATTGCAAGGAATTCACCATTACTGGTTCAAGCTATAGATTCGGGGGATTGAGCTTTGTGAGTATTCTATTTCCAATTAATCAATCTCTTATACTCATATGGTTTTTGCTAAGTTTATGCTGTAAAAAATTGGTCATAATTTTGATATTATGGTCAGGGGCGGCACAGACCCAAGTTGAGTAAGGCTTGAGCCTTGGGCAATGTGTTTCGTAAAAAAATTACGGGCAAACTCGGAGTACTTTTTTATATACTCGGTAGTTAAATATAAGAATTTAAAAAACAATTTGTTTAAATTATGTTGTTGTAGCTCAAATGCTAGATTATATTTCTTAATTCACATACGAGATCATGAGTTCAAAACTCTTTAGTTTACAATTTCTTTTTTTTCTATTATTTATTTATCGACCAAAAAAAAAAACGAGTCTTAGACATTCCGATATACCGAGTCGGCACTGATTATGGGGTGAGTTTTTCTAGTAGAAATCATGGCCATAAATAAGCGTTCTACACTTCCCATCATTTACTGTTATTTTTATTATATCATTATTTTTACTTGTCTGGATTATTTTAAAGTTAAAACTGAGGCACGTTTACAAGATTGTGAGCAAAGGACAGTATCAATACTAAAAAGGAAATCAAAACCGCTAAAAGAGTAACTATCTGTATGTGTCTATGGAGTTGCAGTTCTTCAAGGTTTAGTTATTCTAGATGAAAAGAAATTGAAAGCTATTTGGTTTAAAAAGTTCAACTTTATTCTTCTTTTCTATGTATTTGAAAATAAAATGCACAAAGGCTAGAACTTAGAAGCACCATTAATTCATTTATATAAATCCAATTTGATTGAAATCCTCAATGACTTGATATATTTTTCCTGTTTTCGTATGGTAGTTAATCGAAAAGTATAATGCAGGCATTTCAGAAAGGTTCAGGAATGGCTTATGATGTTTCCGAAGCCATTTTAACACTTTCCGAAAACGGGAAGTTGAAACAACTTGAAGAATTGTGGTTAACCTCCTCTTCTGAGTGTACAGAGTCTAACTCTACCGATGACCCTGATAGCTTGAGCTTTCAAAGCTTTTGGGTTCTATATTTGTTCTCTGCCGCAATTTCCACTCTCTGTCTTCTATTTTTTATTGTTCGGTTACTCAATGATTATCGACATTTTAGGCAAACACAAACAAATGATAGCAATGAAAATGTTTGGAATAAGTTTGCTGCGGTGGTCAAGTACTTGAAAGACGCAGAAAATGGTGACCGAATAAGATATTCAACTTCAAGCTCTAGCAAGGTAGTGCCCGAAATCGAAATGACTGAAGATCATGAAGTCCATGAGTCTGTGGTTTAAAAAAAATTAGAAGTGGAAATAGCTGTACGTAAGCCTATTCTGTAAAGACAACTTTATTTACTCCAAGATCTTCACTTCATACCGTAATTTTAGCAATGATGAAGATGCCCGAGATGGTAGAAATTAAGCCTCATACGAGGCTATTGTTAAAGTACCCTAAGGTACCTTATGTATAGAATTTGACAATAATTAATATCATTATTTTTGAAAATTAGTATAGATAATTTTCTTTTCAGCTTGGTTACAATATCTGGCTATCTGCAGATGTCCTTTACAATATGAAATAGATGTTTTTGCTCATTTTAGGAACATACGTGTGCAATCAGCACTACAGCAAGAGCAAGCAAGACTCTTACATTTGTCATTTTTATTTTTTTTCTACAAGAGAGAAGGTAGATTCATAGTCAAGACCCTCTTGTTGAGTGTACCCTTTATCTACTGATCTAGGTTTCTAGTTCTCAATAGAACCATATGCCTTATATTTATTCTACTGTAATAACAAATTACAGCCAACTGCATTTTTATCATGGGGTAAATCAATAAGAACCCATGTCTTATTTTCCTCTAAGGCACAAATTTTTGTGGACATAACATCTATCTACTTAGGATTCTGAGCTTCCTCTTTTAAAGAAGTTGGCTCAATATTTGCAGAAAAATTAAGACAGAAATTAGTATATGCAGAAGAGAGATGGAAATATGACACATAAGATAAGAAGAAATAGGATAAGTGACAGAACACACTTTTAAAGAAGAAGAAGAAAGATTAGGAGGAACACAATTTTCATTAGGAAAAGGAGTTAGTAAAGGAGAACGAAGAGTTGTAAAATTATGGTGATAAGTAAAAATAGTCTCATAAAAAGTAACAACCTAGAAATAAAAATTTGATTTTTATCTAGGTCATATAATTTGTAGCATTTAGTATAGAATGGGTACCCAATAAAGATATATCTTCTAGCTTTAGCATCAAACATTGTCCATCTCTAGATAAACTTGAAGCATAACACATGAACCCAAATACTTTCAAATTATTGGAGTCAGGTGGCTTGTGATAAAACTTCTCATATGGAGTACTATATATAATTCATTAATAGGGTAGGGACTCTGTTAATCAGAAAAGGAGCTAACATAACATATTATTCCTAGAATTTTAGTTTTTCTAAAATCCTATTTCAAAAACTAGAAATAGTCTTCAACCTACAGTTTGGCACTTTTGAAATTAACTTTACCATTTTGTTAAGAGCAAATGCATCAGTTATCTTATATGACTCATTTATCTTAAATATGAAGAGATTGTTTTAAAATTATACACGCATCAGTTTCTCTATCTATTATCTTAAATTTACATGAACTCAAATATTACTCAAATACAAGAGATTAACATGTTTCCTTATAATTAAAATAATAATTTCTCTCTCTTATTTTTTTTATTATTCTCTCTCATTTATTTGTACTTTTCACATATAAATTAATAAAATAACAAAAAGATGAGTTGTATAATTTTGATAGAGAAATTGATAAAAAAACTGATAATTTGTATAAATCAAAACGTTTACTTATAAGTTGTAAAAGTGTACTTTTTACTTTAAATACGAGAAAAGTTGTAAATTATTTAATGTGATTGTTCTAGTAAATTAATTTGGGTTGAAAAAAATTGATAGAAGTATATTAAAATATAGTAATATTTAGTTATGATAATAAATTTGATAGAAAAGCTGAAAAATGTATAAAGTTAAACTGTTATCCTAAAAATATAAAAGTGATACTAATTAAGTTAAATATGAGAAAAAATGTAAGGTAAAGCCAATTACTATACCATATAGAAACCTAGAAGTCTTCGAGGCCTGTTGCTTAAGTATGAAACTAACAAATTTACATTTATTTCCCCTTTTTTTTATTGGGATAAAACCTTGTCAACGGGTATGGCTTAACTTGTATGGTTTCATCAGCTTTTTTTCTTTCTGTTTTTCTTACGAGTTTAATAACGTTTAATGTAATTAACTTTGCTCTAATTCTGATTTAGTATGCTAGTGTGCTGATCTCTAAATTTTTACTAATTAATGTATTGAACTTTTTAACACTTCTCAATTTAATACAATTTCGTTTCAATTTAAAGTTACTATACTTATAACCAAGATTAGAAAAATTTAGATTTAGTATACTATATCGGAATTGGAGGAAAGTTAATTACATTAATTAATAAAGTTCGGAGATCAGCACACTAAATCATATTTTAAGCAAATTTAATTTACATTAATTAGAAAAATTTAGAGTTGAGCACACTAAACCGTAATTGGAAAAAAGTTAATTACATTAAAGCTTATTAAACTCTTTTCTTACCATTTAATATTTCTCTATTTTGGTTTAGTGTCATTTACTAAAAATAATTTTTTTAGTATCCAATATTTCAACAATCTCAAGCTTTATAATGAAATAATAATGCGTTGGTGACGTAATTGCCGTCCCATCACCAATTTCTATTAGATAGATGAGTATTTTAGTAAATTTTGTCAATGACACATTATCATTCCATCCAATTAATGTTAGGATACAAAAGGTGATACCATAAACTAGAGAGTAGCAAACAAAATTTTTAATGACTTGGTGCTAGTTCTTGGTCTTCAAGCAAGCTAACTAAATTGTTGAATATTCGTAAATGACTACATGTACGAAAGTCAGCCTCGAATATTCTACTCGTTTTTCCCCATATTATATATATGTGTATTAATTATTGTCAAACAAAAGTTCACTATAACAATTGGATTTTTATTTACATGGAAAAGCCATTTCTCAAAATGCCTCCCTTGCTTTCTCTTTTCCTTTTTCTTTCCATACTTTCTTATGTCAGTGCTGGTGAAACTAAATCTTATGTAAATATCACAGCGAAAAATCATCTGAAAATAGCGATTCCCACAAAATCCTTCTCTGACAAGTTTATAAGCGTAAACGTAGCTAAAAATACGACTACCGGTTTTTGCATTAGTGTTTTCGAGGAAGTGATTAAGCTCTTGAAGCATGAGATTTATTATGATTTTGTGCCGTTTAATGGCACTTATGATGATTTAGTCTCTAGTGTGGCTAACAAGGTACGCAATGATATTTTCAGCTTTTTATTCGTACTTCCTTTTCAATGTGAATGAATTATATGGAGTACGATTCAATAGTTCTGTTGGTTTTACATATTTCCGGTTATATTTCTAGAAATCTTACCTTATAAATTGGCCTATATTTCTGATTGATATAAGATAAAAATCTTTACTCCTACGGTTTCGTCGCTTTTCAATATCTGTGAAGGCTGGAAAGCTTAATGACATAAGTTCCAACATACACATAATAATTTAAGTAGTAGAACCGGAGTACCAAGGCCGACAAATGATTTTAAACGAATATCAGGGCTTTGGAAGCTGATTCAATCAAATTAACAGATTACTTGGCCAGTTAATTTGCACCAATTTTTGATATAATTAGTTTCTCTGTTCTAGTACTTCTTCCTACTATATAGTAAATGATGTTCTTGAAATTATATAACTTTGTATAAGAAACTATTATAATTCTCCCCATAGTCTAAATAATTCTGAAGTGCCAGCAGGATTTTTGAAAACTTAGACAAAAACAAAGTAAGAGTTAGGCGGATAATTTTTTCACATAAATCTTATAAAATGCTGCCAACATGTGCAACTTTTATGACTATTTTAATTTAAATAGCAGGGAAATTTATACTTCTTCTCAAAGACAAAACTAAGTAATTTTATAATTAATAATGTCATAACTAAACTTGTTCAACAAATTACAAACTTGTTGACTTGGACTGGTCTTCTTGTAACAAATGGTGTAAAGGGAATATGGGGCTTAGAATAGTACACATCAATTAAACCGTGTTAAAGACGGCTACAATAACCCTCCTTTTTAATTCACATTTAATTCATATTCACATTTGATTCCAGTCTATAGTTGTTTGAGTTTTCTTAACTTTGTCTATCCAAAAATAGGATGATTTAGGTATAAGTTTTGAATTGAAGAGTGTTTGTGCATTGTATCTTACTTGTCGTTAGCCCCCTCATAACTTGTTTCCGAGACAAATTGAACTATGTACTAGCACATATTATTATCAATAATAATGAGCAATGATCATGTTGCTATAAAAAAACAAAAGAACACTCACATACGCTCCCTTCTTAATTCACATTCAATACATACGTTGTTATTCTGACGTTATATTGATTGGGATAACATAAATTGTTGATGATGCTTTGTTAGGAATTTGGACAGAACTAATATAACGTTATAATAACAGTGGAACGTGAGTCAGTTTTCAAACAGTTTCTATTATTAATTCTTTATTAAACGCAAACGTTATTATGTATGGACAATTTGGACATTTTTACATTATTGTCTTCAAAGTTCAGTCTAGAGACTTTTTAGGTTGATTTAGATAATCTCGATTTGTATCTCTCTGAGTGCGTTTGAAATTAGGTTTTGGTACAAAAGTTGCTTGAAAAAGCATTTTTTTTTATTTTGAAAAGAAGCTGCAACATAGTTTGACATTGTCTTCCTTATAAGTAAACATAACTTAGGATTGCAAAAAAAAAAAAAAAAAAAAAAAAAGTAAACATAACTTATTTTTGGTGATGAGTCATAATCTAATTATTTTAAATTAAAATAACTTGTAAAAATACAAACAAATTTCAAATAAATTTTGTATCTTACAAATTTTCCTGTGAGAAAGTTAAACATAAATCTGAGTAGCTTCAGTGATTTTAAACTTCTTTTTTTTTTTTTTTGAGTTGGAAACTAGCTTTTTTAAAGACAACAAAGCTAACATTTCAATCACCCAAAAGTTTTTATTTAACAAAAAGCTAAAAAAACAAAAACAAATAGACTGTATGCTAATCATATGAAGAGCTTGGCAATGCTTGTGATTTTTAAGCTTAGGCTCATGGGCTGAACTAGGATTTGAAGGTGGTGGGGCTGAACTAGGATTTGAAGGTGGTGGGGCTGAGTTGCATGTTTTTTTTTTACGCTATTCGTGATAGAACATAAAAATTATACCCGAATGTATATATTCGGGTATGAATCGACCCACCCATCATAGTCTTTCTTTGAGAATAAGATTAGATCTTACTAAAAGCCCAAGCCCACTTAAATAGAGACCCATGTCTGAAAAATCCCATGAGATGGAGACATTTGTCAATATCTTAGGAGGCATACTTGCCTATAAATAGCCAAGTATCCCCCCCAAGACAGGGACCAGAAATCATACCCCAAAAATATAGAGAGAAGGAGAGAAAAGATAAAAACTAGTCAAAACGTATCACTTCAAAAGCCTGACCGAGCAAGGTAGAAAGTCGAGCACCAAAGAGAAGAGAAAGATCATCTTCCGGATCGAACAGCGAATCCGAGCATAAATATAGTGATAGAAGTTGTAATCCGAACAAGGGCAATTTCCGAATATCAATAAAGATCAAGTGTTCATCGTTTATCGTCAATTCATTATATATATATATATTATTGTTGAAAAGCCTAACGATACCGATCAAAGTTATGGCTTTGTCAAATGGCGCCGTCTCCGGGAATCATCTAGTTCCCAACTAGTTTCGAAATCGAACACCAACGTTCTACCAGACGAGCAGCAAATGGCAAACACAAACGAAGAAACGCGCCCAGAGGAAGTAGGCACATCGACAACCCAGGAAATCCCAGTCCACAAAGATGTGTTAGCGCATCTCCTCAACATCAGAGACCGTTATGAAGCGCTCCAGGTTGGATCTCGACTCACCGTCTCTAACATCCAAACCGAACAACAAACCGACCATCCCCCTCAGGTCGACGGTCTTATCGACGAAAACCCAACGGACACGGAGGCGGAACGAGCGCCATCCATGACTAGGCATGAGGGAACGCTCTTGCCCGATAACCGCCATCCCAATAAAGCAGGGCCAAGCTCAAAGGCCCCTCAACCAGCAGCCTCGGTCAACTCCAGTCCCCAACGAGTTCGTTTTCAAACGAACGAAGCCAACCAGCACGGCATGACCGACAACCCCTTATAGAACAGGTAGTCCCATATCCACCCCTTCAACCGCGGATAATCACGCCGTACACTGTCGAACTACCAACCCCTGTTCGACAAGACATGACGACGGCCGCACTCGCACGGGCCGCAGATAAGCGTAATGCCCTGCTACAAGCCCAGCTAGGGGCATGCATGTCAGCCTTGGCGGCGGCCGGCATCACGATACCGCCCATCCAACCGACCAACACGCAAACCGACCCTCGACGTGAAGCGGAAGATTCCGCTTACCGAGCAGCGATGGCAGCGAAGGGCCGACATCATGATACGAGGATACCAAGACAAGAAGAGCCCGTCCCGATGATAACCCCGACAGTCTATGGTCACCAAGGCGCGCCTCCACTACCTTACCTCGATAAGAATCCTAACGAGGGGAGGAACGTCGACCACAGGGTCATAGTCGGATACTATCCGCAACACCCCTATGGGGGATACACCCCTCACTACCCGGCACCGGATGAAGCATTCCAACAGGCTTGGGACGTATGTCAAGAGACTCCTTGTACCGATCAGATAACTCGGTACCGCAATCCTGCGGGGTTTATCATCCCCGAATTCAGACTATATGATGGAAGGAGCTGCCCCATCGACCAGCTCCGACACTACAAAACAAGGATGGAGTTGTGGAGTGACGACAGTGCACTGATGTGCAAATTTTTTAAGAACAGCTTGGGTCAGGAAGCGTCGTCGTGGTATCATAATCTACCACGGGGATCCATACGAAGCTGGGCTGAGCTCCTCCGCGCATATTCCACCCGATACGCCGCTCATAGGAAGAAGAAGGTTAACATTGATACCCTTCTAAAAATGGCTATGTTGCCTAATGAGAGGCTCCAAGACTACTGCATCCGCTTCATCGACGTGGCGAACCAAATTCCGCAGTACGCCAGTAACATAGCCATCCAGAACTTCATCAACTCTATCCCCAGCGGCTATTGGGCGAGAAGGAAGTTCATCGGCAAAAATTTCCCGACCACTGACTCCCTTCTGGCCTATTGCGCCCACCTTACCGACAAGAGTGAAGAGATGCGAGTTCTCAACCGGGCTCCGCCAAGAAGAGAGACGGTCCGGGAAGCGCAGGTGGACCGCAAAAGGGCCAAGAACAATCATGGGGAACCAGTCCCCCAATCCAAAAGGGATAAGGGTCCCGAGGTTCAGCGAAGGGAATACAGACCCATAGAGCCCGAGCCCAAGCCGCTCCGAATCGCCTATCCAACGCCGCCCAAACCACCTCAGCAAGGTCGTGGGCCAGAAAGGGAACGCCAGAGGCGTTATGAACCGGTCGAGTTGAGGTACACATCCAACCTGTCTGCCGAAGATATCCTAAAGGATATATGCAGAGAAAGCTGGTACTCCCGACCCGAACCAATACATTCCCCCCTGATTCCAGAGACACCAAGCTCTTCTGCGCCTATCATGAGGATCACGGCCATATCACCGAGCATTGCCGACACCTGCGGTGGAAGATGAATGTGTGGGGAGACGCGGGGTTCCTCAACAAATTCATCAGAGGCAATAGGGACAAAGGCAAGCAGCTAGTCATCGAAGGAACAGATAACCGACAAGGCAAAACGATCCACGTGGTCCACTTGTCAAGACCCAAGAGCACCGGGGGGGATCGATCCCAACAACGGCAGTTGGCCCACTTTGGGCAAGTAGCTAAAGCCTCGCAGGCGTCGACCTCAAAGCGACAATGCATGCCGCAGCGACACCCTCCCATTTCTTTCTCAGACCTCGACGAAGAAGGGGTAATATACCCCCACGTCGACGCCATTAACCTCCGTGTCCAGATTGGTATCGATACGGTCAGCAGAGTGCTTGTCGACCAAGGAGCCTCTTGTGATATCATGTACAAGGAGCTCTTTGACAAGATGGAGCTCAAATTGCAAGATCTACAGCCCACCGACGTCACACTGATCGGGTTCATCTCCGAGACAACTAAGCCGTTGGGAAAGATCGTCCTAAAGGTTACCACGGGATCCGTATCTGTCCTCGTAGAATTTTTGGTGGTCAATGATAATTCCGGCCACAATGCGATCTTGGGCCGACCGTGGCTTCATGCTATGAGGGCGATACCTTCCACGTACCACCAGAAAGTGAAATACCCTAATGCCAAGGGAGAAATCGAGACTGCCCGAGGATGTCAAGAGGACTCAAGACGCTGTGAAGAAATCACCGCTACGTTGAAGAGACAACTTGTAGTTGTCGAACAGCCCACAAGCGCAGGGAAGCTGAGCGATCGAATAGCACGAGCCGAGAGGATTGTTGAAGAACAAGTCGGAGAAACACTCCGGAAGGTGTATATCCCGAATACTGATGAGGAGCATTACTTCCTCATCGGAGATAGCCTTCCTAAAGAGGAATCCAAGGAGCTAGAAGCGTTCCTCTTCAGCAACATCGATAAATTCGCTTGGAGCCCCAAAGACATGCCCGGTCTAGATCCGAAGACAGCATGCCACCACCTCAGCGTAAACGCCGAGTACAAGCCCATAACTCAAAGGAGCCGGAAGGTGTCCGTCCAGCACAGAGCGGCTATCATTGCTGAAGTCCGAAAACTGTTGGCAGCAGGAGCAATACGGGAAGTGTTTTATCCGAAGTGGCTGTCCAATCCGGTCGTCGTCCCAAAGAAGAACGGGAAGGAAAGAGTCTGTATAGACTTTACTAATCTGAATAAAGCTTGCCCGAGGGATCCATTTCCCCTACCAAGGATTGATCAATTGGTGGACGCCACGGCAGGAGCAGAGAGGATGACCTTCCTCGACGCATACTCGGGATATCATCAAATCCCCCTTGCTCCCGAAGATCAAGAAAAGACCTCGTTCATATCACCTTTGGGAAACTATTGCTATACGGTTATGCCGTTCGGCTTGCAAAATGCAGGAGCGACCTACCAAAGGATGATAACGAAGGTATGCCAAAAGCATATAGGGAAAACAATGGAAGTATACATAGACGACATGGTCGTCAAGAGCGAAAGATCCACTTCCCACCTCCAGGACATTAAAGACGTCTTCCAAACACTGGGCGAGCACAAACTAAAGCTTAACGCTAGCAAATGTGCGTTCGGCATCAGCAAGGGGAAATTTTTGGGGCATATGGTCAGCCAGCGAGGAATAGAGGCTAACCCCGACCAGATAACGGCTCTGCAAAACCTAGCAGCGCCAAAGAACAAGAAGCAGGTACAAGAGCTCACGGGTATGATGGCCGCACTAAGCAGATTCATCAGTAGATCCGCCGATAAGGGACGACCCTTCTTTGAGACCCTAAAGAAGGATAAGAAGTTCAAATGGGACCCGACATGTGAAGAGTCATTCGACAACCTCAAGGAATATCTTAGGACGCCGCCACTGCTGGTGAGGCCGAACAAAGGAGATATTCTGGCCTGCTACCTAGCAGTTTCCACGACAGCTGTGAGCACGGTCCTCCTAAGAGAAGAAGGACGAGAACAGTTTCCGATCTACTTCGTCAGCAAAACTTTGGTCGAGGCCGAAACACGCTACCTACCGTTGGAAAAGTTGTGTTTGGCGTTGGTCATCGCTACCCGGAAACTGCCACATTACTTCATAGCTCACAAAGTCCAAGTCTACACGAAGTTCCACGTCAAGGAGTCCCTTCGACGGACAGATATCAGCGGTCGGGTAGCGGCATGGGGGGTCGAGCTATCCCAATTTCATATCGAATTTGCGCCCTGACACGCCATAAAGGGACAAGTATTGGCTGATTTCGTCGCTGAGTTCACCGAAGGTTATGACGAGCCCCTGGCCATGTCACCACAGTCGCACTGGGAGATACATGTCGACGGATTGTCCACCAAGGACGGATCGGGAGCAGGCATTGTCCTCAGGTCCCGAGAAGGGGCGATCATCGAAAAAAGCATCAAGTTGGGCTTCCGAGCTACTAACAACGAGGCGGAATACGAAGCCATGATCAATGGCATGCTCATCGCCCGATCCCTCGGATGCACCCACTTGATTGCTAGCTCCGACTCCATGCTAATCGTCAACCAGGCTACCGGTGAGTACCAAGCCAAGGACGACCGAATGATCCTATACCAAGAGAAGGTCCAGAGCATAATGGTCATGTTCGTACAATGCGAACTAATAAGAATCAATCACACCGAAAACGCACATGCCGACGCCTTGGCTACCCTAGCCTCGACATTAACGATGACCAACACTCGGACAATCACAGTGGAGCTTTTGGAAACCCCGAGCATAACTAAAAGGATAGACCGAGTGACATCAGTACAATACGAGCTAGGATGGATGGACGACATGATTCGCTATCTGCGAAACGGGATGCTACCGGCAGACAAGATAATGGCATTGAAAATCACAAGAAAAGCCCCTCGGTTCTGGTTATCTGAGGGCGACAAACTGTATAAATCAAGTTACCGAGGACCACACCTTCTGTGCGTCCGGCCCGAACTGCAACTGCCAGTCTTGGAAGAAATCCATGAGGGATCCTGCGGAGCACACATTAAGGGGCGGTCCCTTGCCAATAAGGCCATCACACAAGGATATTGGTGGCCCTATATCAAGCGAGACGCCGATGTCTACGTCCAAGGTTGCGACAAGTGCCAACGATTTGCCAAGATACCACGGCTCCCATCGTCGATGATGACCCCGGTATCGGCACCATGGCCATTCGCGCAATGGGCAATTGATATTGTCGGGAAACTTCCCAAAGCACCCGGCAGCATGGAGTATCTGATCGTAGCGACGAACTACTTTACCAAATGGGTCGAGGCTAAGCCCCTCCGAGAAATCAAAGCCAGCAACGTTAAGCAGTTCATCTGGGAGTACATCATCACCAGGTTCGGTATACCATACGCTATTGTCGCTGACAACGGAACCCAATTCAAAGATGCCAATCTACAGCTCTGGTACGAGGAACTGGGTATCCGGAAGTTCTACTCGACGCCGACATATCCGCAAGGAAACGGACAAGCCGAAGTGTCAAACCGAACTATACTCGATGGCATCAAGACAACCCTTGAACAAGCAAAGGGGAGGTGGCCCGAGCGGCTACTCAATCATCAATCCGATAAACCGTCAACAGACGCTGAGGTCTCTACGGCATCAGCAAAATGAATATCTCGCAACGAGACAATTTGCGTCCCCAGACGTTCCTGCACGACCGTATCCACTCGGTTCAGGGCAGCCGTGGTCTCAGTTACCCCGGCCGTTGCGTCAACCAAGCGCTCTGCCCGGGCAACGCCACGCATCCCTTTAACATGCTCGAGCACCTCTAATGCACGACTTCGGGCCCAATATGCTTTGGCGAAGGATAGCAACAGGTCCGCGTCCTCAAAAACGGCCCCAAGAACCAAGTTCAAGCTCGTCACCCGGCCTCGAGTTTCATCACGAGAGCGCCGAAGCGTACCAAGAAGCTCTTTAGCCTTTACCTTGTTTGCCGTATAATGGGTGGTCTTCTTGCTGAACTTCTCTCCTAAGTCGCGTAATCGAATCGACAAATTTGAAACATGAATATTCAAACCATCGATTTCGCGCCGAGCAGAATTCAGTTCAGAAGTTAGGGACGCGTTAGCTTTTTCAAGACCGTGTATAACATCGCCTACGCTACGACTAGGAGAGGTCCAGACCACCATGGCAAGGGGGTTAGCGGGTACCTGACAAGATTTTGTTTTTACACCCTTCAAAAGCCAACAACCCACAAACAAGGAAATTAACAAGAAAAGCCAAACAGAAAGAACACATAGCACCTATATTATCACTTCCCAAAAGAATATCTTTCTAGTTACAAAAGAGACCCATAATTCGGGTACCAAAAGACTTTACACTAAGATACAGCGAAAATAGTACAAGTAGATGGTCAAGGCTCCACCTAAGGGGATGCGGGTGGGGGAATCACGGCAGCAGCAGATCGAGGAGTCGTTGGAGCCGACCCGGAATGGGGACGGAGCGCCGTCGAAGTAGTATGACCCGGCAGCCGTGGGAGCTCCTCGTCTCGGAGGTTGGCCCAATCCTGAGGCTTAGGAGGTGCACCTTGCGGACAGGGATAGACCAACTCCGACCACGCCCGGTCCGAGAATGGAACCTTCGCAAAGTTTAGAGCCCGAACATGCACGCAAAAGACGGAGAAGTTGGCCATCATTGCGAACTTTGCCCTTTCCTCCGCTTGCGCCACTTTCAGGGCCGCAACCTCGGACGTTCCAGCCTCTACATCCTCTGCCATGAGCAAATTATCAGCCTCTAAAAGATCGTATTTTTCGACCAATTGCTCTTTCTCGGCCCCCAACTTCTTAATTTCCTTAGTCAGGCGTAAATTGTCTCCCACCAACTTCTCATAATTAGAGGGCAACTTAGCCATCTGAGCTTTCTCCTCGGCCGTTGCTTTACTTTCGGCCACCAGCTTATTTTTCTCCGCCTCTAGTTCGGCGATCAACTTCACTGACTGAACTTTATCCTCAGCCATGGCCTTGTTTTCGGCCATCAGCTTCTCGTTCCCAGCCACTAGTGCTGCCAACTGATCCCGTAACATAGCGATATCTACGAAAACCTGTATTTACAAACATCAAACACCAGCCAAAACAAGAACATCATTACCTATATAACAAAATACGTGAGCAACCTACCCGAAGCGCATCAGTACTGGCCTGCTCTATCACTGACATTACAGGCCGAGCGGCTATTTTCTCGGCGTCCTTGACAACGAGGGGCTTGAGAGCAGTATACCCCATCCTCAAGACTCGGGGCTGCTCCAGCAATTTCCCCTTACACCGATCAATGTAACGGGTCATCGCGACCCCATCCACCGACCCCTCTTCAGGTTCCTCGGAAACCTCATCCTCACCCCCAGTCGCAACCTCCACGGCATTATCCTTGCCGGCTTCCACCTCCTCTTCTTCCCTCACCTCCTCTGAAGGACCAGTCTCAGGGGCCCTCTGCTCGGTCACCTCCACAGTACGGATGGGCGAGCAAACAGGAAGATCTATCGGGTCCTCGGTATGAGTAGGCGAGATGACAGGCAGGGTCATCGTCTCCTCGCCCATGTGCACCAAGAGGTTCATATGACTGAATACGTCATCTATCGACCCCTGAAACACAATAATACCCATAGACCGGGCAAGAGCAAGGGTAACCAATGAAGAAGTCAGTAGCTGAAACAAGACAACCAATGAAGCAAAGAACAAGAGAACAAAACAACAATCAAAAGACAAGAGAATCAATATACATGTACACATACATCGCCAGGCGTAGGGGCATCCACGGTGGTATCCCCTTGGGAAGCAGCCTCCTCGGTGACCGATGTCTCGGTCCCCCTAACCCTCTTCGTTGTTCCAACGACGGGGTCAGATCCACGACGCTTCGAACGAACGGGCTTTTTCCCTACCCGAGCAGCACTTCGAGCTCGGACCACTTTTAAGAATTCCTCCTCGGGCTCTTTGGGGATCTCGGGCGTAGGATTCCCCTTTGTCACTGGCCCCGCAGGGTACCCAAGCAGCATGGGAGCAGTACGGCTAGCTAGATCCTTCGTCGGTCCAGGCCCCCACCATTTCCAAAGAGCTAAGAGAGCCTCCACATTGAGAGCACCGAGGTCTGGCACATCGGGAGCCGTCGTAACAGGTCCCGGAATCGGGTGTCCGGTACAACCCCATTCTCCGGAAACAATAACGACGCCAAGGTTACGCTCTTTGTTCGTATCGGGCAGACCGATGACAAGCCGAGAGAAGGAGCGCAGAGTCTTCAGATAAGAGCTGCGACGCTCGAAACTCAACATGTATACCCCGAATACATCTTTCATTTCGATCGGTATCCCGGACAACTCCGACAACCTTTTAATACCGTTCAGCGTACGGTAACCATTCAAGGCTAGTTGGGCCGGAGCGATCTAGACAGACTCGAAGAACGAAGCTACCCATTAAGTAAAAGGAAGTGTAAGACCCCCGGTAAAAAACGCCGAAGACCGAACAGCTACCTCACCGGCCGGCACGAATCCCAATACCTCCTCATCGGAGACAGGGAGCCGAACATTTATATTGGCAGGTATCCCGGCTTGCTTCTTAAAGTCCTCTTTCACAAATGGGCCAACTTGGGCCACGCATTGGGCCAGAATTTCCTATCCAAACATCATCCAAAACTCCATCAATATACTAACCATAAACACACGACACAGCGAGAGACCTCCCCCAATTTACTAGAAACCCTAAGATTTTCTACCGACCCAACAAAAATCATATACACGACGAAAAACCACCAATCAACGACCTAAATAGATATATGTAGGCAAACAAGACCTTATCTCAAACAGCACATACATATCAGCAACAACCAATCAAATACAGGCCCTAAGCACAGCCATATACAGAATACCAAGAAAAATACGAAAACACTTACAGTCATGTTCACGAGCAAGCAGTAGAGTGCAGCAGCAAATCTATCAGTTATCCGGCGAAACCCTAGATCGAGACGCAAGAAATTTTTGGGCGGGAAGAGAAAACCCTAGAGAGAGAGAATAAGAGATATTTTTTCAGCAAATTATGGGATAAAAAACAAAGGGATTACTTAGCCCAGTTAAAAGGAGTGGAGCCACAGAAAGAATAAAATAATAGCCGTCCTTTCGTGTGACAGAGGTTTACCTTTTTTCCAACCATAGAAAAGTCCACAACCGCTGCTCTTTTCGACAGATAAACGCTCCAGATCTTGCCACGTCAGATAGTTTATCCCACTATCCAAGGCAGTTCACATCATTACACCTATATAAACTGCTAGTGAACCCTACCACGATAAGCTTCCAACATACGCTCCCAATATTTCCACACCGAGGATATGCTCCGACCAAGTTCCTCGACACCAAAACATTTCTTACCCAAATAGCACACCGAACAAGGTGTACGGAGACCGTTCCTAGCTCGATGACATTTAAGCATCGAGTCTCATAACGCTCTCCGGGGGGATAACCACGGTGTTGTACCATGCTCGGTGTACATGCTCGGTGTCGAATACTAAGAGACATCGAATGATATCAACACAAAGGCAAAGCAAATAACACAGCAAAGACAAATAAAATAGACAGGATCAAGTTGCAAAAGACAAGTTTTATTCATCCACAAAGGGGGATACAAACAAACAACAACAGGAAAAGAAAAGTTTACAAGAAAATACAACACCCATCCTACTTCTTCGAACTACCCCCCATATCGACACCCTTCTTCGCCAAGAGCTCTTTGAGGAGATCCCGTTCCTTGATTAAACGAGAAATAGCCATCTCAGCCTGTTGCAAAGCATAAGACTGAGACCTGCATTTCTGCTCGGCTTCAAAACGAGCAGTACCCTCCTGGTCCCAATACTTTTTAAACCTCTTACCTTCAGCCTGAGCACAATTGAGATCATGTTTCAGCCATGACATCTCAATCTCTTTTAGCTGAAGAGGAGTCAATTCTTCTTCCCCAAAACCAGGGGGACGGGGTAGCAAGAAAGTAGGCTCTTCAACTAAGGTCTTCTTTTTGGAGGCGGATCTGGTGATGGGAGCCATCTCAGATAAACAATAATAGGGAAAGGAGAGAGAGAAATGAAGGATAGATATTGAAACACAAGAACAGTAGGGAGCATTTATAAGGAATTAAAAGGCACGAAATACGAAAAAGTACGAAGTACGAGGCGTTGCAATGGTTCACAAGACAAAAGGCACGAAATACGAAAAGGTACAACTGAACAGGTACAGAAAAATAAAAAGTAAATACAAGTCACAAAGGGTATTCCCGATCTGATCAAGGATCAATGGGCGGGAAGACCGAACTGCCAGACCGAGAGACAGTCTCCTGAGCAGAGCAAGCCAACCGAGGTTTGTATGAGTCGTTCATAACAACCAAACATTCATTCTCCCGGGCCAGGTATGCATTCTCACCAATAAGGGCAGTAACTTGCTCTGTAAGCCGAGCATTTTTAACAGTCATGCTAGCTAGGCCTTGAGGGGAGTTGTCGAATTCACCCTGAGCATGGTCCCAAATCTCCTCGGCATCATACCATGAGTGGGCTAAATGATTTCTCTGTAGCAGCAGCATGTCGAGCTGACGACTCAAGGCCGAGATCTCAGTCCACTTTATTGTTTCCTCGGGATGAGAGACGGACAGACTCAAAGCCAAGGTACCATACTCCTTCTCAAGTCTGGCCATCCGGTGACGGACCCGAGATACCTCAGCATCTAAGCCCTTCATCTGGGCATGATATCTCACCACGAGCTAAGACATTATGAAAAGTTGTGTTTATATAGGAGATGAGAGATGAAAGAGAAGAAGCAAAAAATGGGAATGTGAGAAATAATATTACTAAGGAAAAGATGAGTATTTATAGAACAAAGATAATATGGCATTGACTGACAATGCCGGGGAACGTGCATATTCGCCTGACAAGTGCTTGGGAACAAGCATATTTCCTGACATACTTGGGAGCATGCACATTTCCTGACATACTTGGGAGCATGCACCTATGATCGACAGTACATCTACTGACATCTGATACTACAGAACAGTAAAAATAAAGAAGATATGCAAAGATCTGGATTTCAGAAACGACAAACCCCAAGTGCAACATGAAAAGAAGTACAAAAATAGAGGGGCAAAAATACTTCTCATTAATAAAGATGGAATACATCATTGTTTATTACATCAAAAGACAATCTATTACATTGAGGTCTATTACATCCAAGGATTACATCAAAAGAAAATCTACTACATTGTGGTCTAATACATCAGGAGACAACGTGGCCTAAGAAGGTCGACAACATCAGCAGATCCGGCGAACAGCAGGTGACGAAGAAAAGAAACATAAAAAAAAAAAAAAAAAAAAGAATCCTGCTCAAATAGAGAGAGGAAAGTATAAAACAGAAAAGAAGAAGAGTGCAAGAAAACGAGAAAGAAAAGGTTGTGAGACCGAGGACGAAGAAAGAGAAAGGAAAAAAGTAGAGAAAACAAAATAGAGAAGAAAAGAAAAATGACAAAAACCCTAGAAGTAACAACAAACCCGAGGAACTCGGGGTTGATTGTTACATCGTAGTGGTGAAAAAAGAAGATGAAGAAAAAAGAGAAGATGAAGAAAAAGAAAAGCTGAAGAAAAACAAGATGAAGAAAGAGGGGTGTATGAAACAGAAGGAACATGATAAAAAAGACAAAGAAATGATGAAAACTGAAAAGGAGAAGAGAGAAGATGAAGAAATAAAGGAAATGGAAGACAAAGTAAAAATAAAAAAAGAAAAAGAAAAATAGAAAGGTTAGGGGGAGGTTGATCGGTATCGATGAGAAGGCCCGGCAGAGACATTCCAATCTCGAAGTGTCAGATTCCTCCTCAACACCTCATTCTCTTCGACTAGAGCCTGACGAGCACGTCGGCAGTAATCCAGTTCGGACCTTAGCCAAGTCAATTCCCGAACCATCTAGGTATGGTGACAACGCATCACCTTCAACTCTTCCTCAGCATCCTTCAACAGCTTTAATGCATGGCCATAGGAGACCTCAAAAGCCTCCACTTGCAAGACCAATGCTGATTTGGTGAAAGGACCAGCCATTTTGAGAAAATTATAAGGCAAAATTTTATATATGGCAACAGGATATAGGGGAGAGATTATGAAAAAGCCCATACCTTTAGAGGGTATTTATAGGTAAATTAAGGAAGGTTTAATGTGGGGAAGTGCAACCGTTCATCAAAAGACGCTGGGAAACATGGGTAATTGAAAAGGTGCGTCTGTTGAGAAGAAACGCCTGGGTTCAAGCCAGTATTTAAAGAGGGCAAATTTCGAAAAGACTTCTACACGTGTCATTTACGCCAATATTCAAAGAAGGGAGTGCAACAGTTTCAAGGTTTAAAAGATAAGATTTGTGCACAAGGCTCAAGGAATCCCATTAGTTCCTAGATACAAAGATTTGGTGGATAAGGTCAAGCACAAGACCCAAGAAAAATCATTAATGAAGCCACTAGCATGCGCCGTCGAAATTAAATGCATTGGGAAAATAAATCATACAAGAACAAGAAAAAGAAGAGTTTTCATTAGTCAAGGGAAACTTCATTACAAGATACTTCTCGACAAAAAGACATTACATCACAAAGAAAAATAGGATTATTTTGTAGAAGGACCAGCTTCTTCACCGGGCTTCCTCTTCGACCGAGCATACACTTCCTCAAGGGCTAATTTGTAAGCCCCCTTGGAAGCAATTTGCCTGTCCCTAGAGGCCTCGAGCTCTTTGATCCGAGTACGCGCCCGAATACTATCGACCAAAGACCTCTGATGCTCCCTCTCCATGGCGTCCAATCGTTCGTCCAATTCGACGGCCCGCCTAGCCTCCACTGATAACCGGGCAACCCTCTTCTCGAGAGCACGAACTTTCTTAACTTCCTCTTCGAGATGAGCAACATATTCAGGAAGGTTGCCACCATTAGTTTCATGAGGAGAAGCCATTTGTTCGATAATAAGGAATGAATTACCAAAAGAAAACAGTGCAATCCCCTTTTTATAGGGAGAAATGAGGAGAATATCAATGGTCATCTCAAAGAAAGAGCAACCCTCATGAACTTCCCAAGGGCATTCAAGGCTAATTAACAGCAATTTCCAAAGTCCAATTGAGTCATCCAATGAGGTATTAAGGAAACAAACAGAGGAATAAAAGTAGGAAATATTTTATTAATATTTTCCATAATTCGGTTACAACTGGGGGATGATGCCTCATACAAAAGAAATTACAGAAACTAATTATTCCGAGGAAGAGCTTGCTCCAGTGCTGTCCGACCCTGGCTTGGACCGATCATGCAGCTCTTTAAAAGCGAGCTTGTAGGCCCTCTTTGCTGCCTTTTCCTTAGCCAAGGAAGCCTCGAGCCTCTTTATACGCTCAAAAGCCCAATCCAGGTCGGCCATCGTCAGGTGATGAGCCGTGTCCATGTCAGACAACCTCTTGGTCACGTCAGCCAGTTTCCTTTTCATAGCGCGAGCCTTCTTAACTTCATTCTCCAAGTAAGCGACATAATCCGAAAGATTGTCTCCAGTAGAACCATTGGGAGAAGCCATTAAGTCACAAGTGAGATGGTGATGAAATAAGTAATTATGGGAAGGGTATTCCCTCTTTATAATAGATGGATTTTTGGGAAAGGTCAAGGGTTTTCTCGAAGAAAGATACCAAGAGTCATATCAAAGTCAAATAGCAAGTTTGCAAGTTCCCAAGACAGTAAATGGGTCCCAAGGAACAGTTATAAGAAGGGGCATTTGTCGAAATGAAACACAGGGAACAACTAAACCGAAGTAACCTCTTCGACAGACCAATCATGACTCCCTCGACATGGAAACCATGCCGAGAAAGTCAGGGAGCACTTGATAGAACATAAAAATTATACCCGAATGTATCTATTCGGGTATGAATCGACCCACCCATCATAGAGGGGTATCCAATGCTTAAATGGGCTATCTCAAGCCTTTCTTTGAGAATAAGATTAGATCTTACTAAAAGCCCAAGCCCACTTAAATAGAGACCCATGTCTGAAAAATCCCATGAGATGGAGACATTTGTCAATATCTTAGGAGGCATACTTGCCTATAAATAGCCAAGTATCCCCCCCAAGACAGGGACCAGAAATCATACCCCAAAAATATAGAGAGAAGGAGAGAAAAGATAAAAACTAGTCAAAACGTATCACTTCAAAAGCCTGACCGAGCAAGGTAGAAAGTCGAACACCAAAGAGAAGAGAAAGATCATCTTCCGGATCGAACAGCGAATCCGAGCATAAATATAGTGATAGAAGTTGTAATCCGAACAAGGGCAATTTCCGAATATCAATAAAGATCAAGTGTTCATCGTTTATCGTCAATTCATTATATATATATTATTGTTGAAAAGCCTAACGATACCGATCAAAGTTATGGCTTTGTCAATTCGTTTCTGTGTTAATGAGCCCGTACCTAATTCACCCCTGCTTACGCTATTCGTTTCTGTGTTAATGAGCCCGCAAATGATAAAAACAAAAAGAACCTACAGAGTTTTAAGATGGATTGTGAATAATAGTGTTGGTTTTGGTACTATATCGAAAAGTAATAAAGTAAAGGACAATAAATTAAAAGATAGGAACGCAATGGAAATAACACTTTATTTCTCATAATTGGAATATGAATTACAATTCCTGACTCGTACAGAATTTAAATTACGCTAATTAAAAATTCCAGACAGATTAATATAAAATAATAAACTGCTGGACTGAATTAACAAAAACAAACTGCCGGACTGGTTTTGACAAATAAACAAACTGCCGGACTGTTTTGTAGTAAAACAAACTGCCGGACTGGTTTTAACAAAAACAAACTGCCGGACTGGTTTTGTAATAAAACAAACTGCCGGACTGGTTTTAAGAAAAAACAAACTGCGGGACTGGTTTTGTAATAAAATAAACTGCCGGACTGGTTTTAACAAAAAACAAACTGCCGGACTGGTTTTGTAATAAACAAACTGCCGGACTGGTTTTAACAAAAAACAAACTGCCGGACTGGTTTTGTAATAAACAAACTGCCGGACTGGTTTTGTAAATACTGGAAATTACAGAACTGAAAATAAATTACAGAATAGAAAGACTGAAAGTAAACAGTACTGAAATGTAAATACAGAAAAAAAAAGAAACAATACTGAAATTAAATGGACAGAATAATAAAGGACTGAAAAATAAATAACGGAAATTAAAAAAAGAGGCAACTGCTGGGCAGTTTCTCTTAAACAATATTTCCCGAACAACCTTTAAAGGTTTCTGGTTTCGGGACTTTGTTCCCAAGGTACAGCTTCTATCTCAGAGTGGCTCGTATGCAAACCGGCACCGAACCACATGTCGAGCTGTTGGTGGTGCGGTTATCTCTCTCTATATGTATGCTTATGCTGTGAGTTGTGTGTAGAAATGAGAGGGGGAGGGCTGCCTTTTATAGCTTCTAATGAAACCGCAGCCATAAATGTTGGTCATTAATTCTGGGAGTTACACCCCCAGAATCCGCTCAATCAAATTCTGAAACCGCAGCATTTAATCTCATTCATTGCTGGCGTTTCTGTTGCTGGAAACTCTAGGGACTGCTTTTGTATTTTATACAAAACTCCCTATTCGGGTTTGGACCCGAGACATTCCCCAAACCCCAAACCCCAAATCCCGCGCCCCGAGACACGAGCGAGCGCGCGTGTGTGGTACACACTAACCCATTCATGGGTATGTGAATTTTATTAGTTTAACAACTACATGAGTTGGTATGCTTTATATATTGTGAAATTGATCCTCAATCTTCCAATATGGGATTATACCAAATGGTTTTCCATTACCATTTCGGTTTTTCCAGATTTGAGCTTTCGAGACACCAACTTTGAAGCCACTTTGTATTCACACTCATTCTCCGAATAGGTCATGTGATATACCGTTACGAAGCTCGTCACACGGGCTACTCAAACACGTTGAGTACGGTATAAACAACTCAGCGCTGTCACATGAAATAATGACTCGAAGTTGGTCCAATGACCATTCGGAAACACCCATGTTTTTCTAACAAATAGTACTCATTCGGTTCCGAATTGTTTGCCTAATTTTAGGAAAGTAAATGTTTACGAACATTCAATTATGAGTTTGTCTAATTAAGAGCTTAAATACTGACTAACCGCGGCCCTTTATACATTAACTTAAATTTTGTAATGGAAAACAAAGGCTAAAATTGAAACGGTTGTTAATTTTTTAATTATATTTTACAAAGGGTGAAACAATAGCAAACATTTTAAAGTTTGCAATAAAAACAAAACGAAGGCTAGCTAAAGTTGCAATATTTGCTAATTTTTGAATTCTACAACAAGGACCAACAATAACAAACATTTTGTATCAGAGTACTACACAAGCTGATTAGAAATAACCCTGATAATTTCTCTTCCATAACGCACGTAATGAAAGATGGCTTGAATTTTCCGTTTGGCTCGACCAAAAGGTGCACCAAATTCAAATAGCTAGTCACAGCAAATTCAAATAGTCCTTCAAAATTTTAATTTTATTCACGTTTATAGACCTTTGATGCTGCGGTGGGAGACATTACAATAATGGCACAACGATGGACACTAGTGGAGTTCAGTGAACCGTTCACTGAGTCGGGCTTGGCGATGGTGGTCCCAGTCAAGCCCGCAGAAGGTTGGATATTTCTCAAGCCATTCACTACAAGTCTATGGATAGCGACTGGGGGAATATTGGTTTATACAATGTTTGTTGTTTGGTTTATAGAGCACCGATCCAACTCTGAGTTTAGTGGTTCATGGAAAGAGCAGCTAGGAAATGCTCTATGGTTCACCTTCTCTTCACTCTTCTTTGCTCATAGTAAGTATTTATACTAGTCTTACACACTAGTTTTTACTATTCTTACTCACTAATTTTTCGATAAAATAGACATTACGGGAACACTGGAAGACCAGAATATATCATCCTCCCAATTAGTACTTGGCAAAAATGTTTGATTCATATAGGATGCACCATGTAGTACTAAATGTTACTGAGACTCCGTATTTTTTAGGCTTCCCCAAATATTCAATACTTTCGCCCGGAATACCAACTAATTCAAAGTAGAAAGTTTGCGGATATATATATATATATATATACAGTAGAAACTCTATAAAATAATACACTTGGGACCATCAAAATTTATTAATTAAAAGAGTTATTAATTAATCGATAAATTAATAATTATTAATTAATCGATAAATTAATAATTATTAATTTATATATTAATTAATATTTTATTAATTTATAGTAAAATACTTAGTTTACAAACACCTTTCAAGCTTCCACTTAATTATTGTATACAATGCATGTATATCAAATGAAGGGCCCAATTTGAAAGAAACCTTCAAATTAGAGACGAGGTTCAAGGGGAAATTGATTTCAACAAAAAACAAAAGACAATTGAGTCATTTTTCAAGAAACCTTCGTAAATCATTCATGTAATATGCTATATATAAGGAATTATTAATTTATATTTTATATGGGGTCTAAAGAAATTATCAAAAATGTATTATCTTATAATTTTAGCGAATTATTAATTTAGCACCCTATCCCCGAGTCGGGACCGGCCAAAAATATTATCTTAGAGAGTTTATTAAATAATCGAGTATTAATTTATCGAGTTTCTACTGTATTACACTTCTAAATTTCTATTTAGTTCTCTCAAGTCTTAAGTTTTGTTTCAACAATAATAATGCCCAAACAGATAACTTTAACAGTTCCCAAGTTTGTATATGCTAGACTTGAACCCAAATCTTGGGGAAAGGTGATATATATAGATCCTAATAGAGCTCCTTCATAATAAACAACAAAATGCTCAAAACAAGAGAGAAAAATCAAAACAAATCTAATTTGAAACTAAAAATTGAAGTCGAACACGTAATGACTCAAAATTCCAATATACAGTATTTTACATCCCCGGCAAGTATTCATTCAAGTACTAGATACATCCCAAGGAAAATATGTCAAAACAGCGATGTGAATCGCTGTGCCTCAGCTTTATTGATTTTAATTCAATTTGGGACACCTTTTAGCAGTTGCTACTAAGTTTTTTTATATAGTGGTTTTAACCACTTTTAGCATACATTAAGGAAAATACTTTACATGAGTGATGTAGCAAAAGCTAACCCAAAAAATTTGATTGTGACTTTATCGATTTATCTTCAGAGGAGAGAATAAACCGAATCCACACTAGAGTGGTGGTGATAGTATGGCTCTTTGTGGTTTTGATCCTGACACAGAGCTACACCGCAAGTCTTACATCTATGCTGACCGTCAAGCGCCTCAACCCCAATATTGATTCTATAAGAACAGAAAATACCAAAGTTGGTTGCGACGACAACACCTTCATGCAAAAATACGTTGAGGAAGAGCTCGGTTACAAAAAAGAAAACATTAAACTTATAATCGACGATATGGACTACTTGAAAGCTTTCAAGGATGGGAGTATCTCAGTTGCTTTTCTTGAAATTCCATACGCAAAGTTATTTGTCAACACACATTGCAAGGAATTCACCATTACTGGTTCAAGTTATAGATTCGGAGGATTGAGCTTTGTGAGTAATCTATTTCCAATTAATCAATTCTTTTCACTTATATGGTTTTCACTAGCTAAATTTTCTGCAGTATAAAATTTGTCATAGTTTTGATATGGTGTGAGTTTCTCTAATAGAAATCATGGCCATAATTAAGCGTTCTACACTTCCAGTCGTTCGCTCTTTTTCTTATTTACACCATCATTTTTACATCTCTGGATTCTTTCAAAGTTATAACTGAGGTGTTAAAAATAAACAAGATTGTGAGGAAAACACACTATCAATACTAAAAAGGAAATCAAAACCGCAATGCCTGTGCATGGGATTCTATTGGAGTTGTAGCACTCCAAGGTTTAGTTATTAACTTATTATAGATGTAAACGAAATGAAAGTCTATTCGGTTCAAAAAGTTCAACTTTATTCTTTTTTTCTATGTTGTTGAAAAGAAAATGCACAAAGGCTAGAAGCAGTTATATGTACCATCAGTTGTCTAGCAATATATACCATTTGTATAAATTACAAATTGATAGAAATACTTAATGTCTTGATATATTTTTCCTGCTTTCATACAGTAGTTAATCGAAAGGTATAATGCAGGCATTTCAGAAAGGTTCAGGAATAGCTTACGATGTTTCCGAAGCCATTTTAACACTTTCCGAAAACGGGATGCTGAAAAAACTTGAAGAATCGTGGTTAACCTCCTCTTCTGAGTGTACAGAGTCTAACGCTACCGATGACCCTGATAGCTTGAGCTTTCAAAGCTTTTGGGGTCTATATTTGTTCTGTACCGCAATTTCCACTCTCTGTCTTATACTTTTTATTGTTCGGATACTCAATGATTATCGACATTTTAGGCAAACACGACCAGACAATAGCAATGAAAATGTTTGGAATAAGTTTGCTGCGGTGGTCAAGTACTTGAAAGACGCAGAAAATGGTGACCGAATAAGATATTCAACTTCAAGCTCTAGCAAGGTAGTGCCCGAAATTGAAATGGCTGAAGATCATGAAGTCCATGAGTCTGTGGTTTAAAAAAATGGTTTACCGAGTAAAAGGGGAAATAGATGTAAGCCTATTCTGTAAAGACAACTTTAGATATTCCAAGATCTTCACTTTATACCGTAATTTTAGCAATGACGAAGATGCCCGAAATCGTAGAAATTGCCTCATACGAGGCTATTGTTATGGTACCCTAAGGTACCTTATGTATAAAATTTGACAATAATATCATTATTTTTGATTTTTTTTTGAAAAATTGTATATACGTTGTAGAATTTTCTTTTCAGCTTGGCTACAATATTTGCATGTGTTCTTCACAATACTAAATAGATGTTTGCTCATTTTAGGAATAATCATACAGAAGTGGAAACCCAAAAAAATGGTTTACCGAGTAAAAGAGGTTTATGTTGTACTCATACAAAGGAGTCTACGAGGATAAGAGATTCACGATGATTGTACCGACAAACATTGCGCTTGTTTAAAAGTAACAATGTTGAGAAAATTTTAAAAACTTGTAGTTGTGAATAAGTTTGGTAGAGATTTATGCATGGATTCAACTTGTAGTCATCAGCATACTGATAATGCTTGGAAAATTGGGCATCGGCATACTGATAATGCTTGGAAAACATTTTGTTCTTAATTATGGTACAATAATCAGATTTTTGAATTTGAGAACATTTTACTCCATACATTTTAAAAAAATATTGCAGAATGTAGTTTCTTTTTATAGGGAAAAATATATATTTAGTGTACAGTCTTTCTTTAAGTACGCCTGATTTCCTAACAGTTGGATCAATATTTGCAGAAAAATCAAGACAGAAATGAGTATATGCAGTAGAGAGATGGAAATATGACATATAAGAAGAAATAGGATTAGTGATTGAACAAAACACTTTTAAAGAAGAAGAAGAAGGATTAGGAGGAACACAATTCTCATTAGGAAAAGGAGTTGGTAAAGGAGAATGAAGAGTTGTAAAATTATGGTGATAAGTAAAAATAGTCTCATTAACAACCTAGAAATAAAAGTTTGATTTTTATCTAGGTCATATAATTTGTAGCATTTAATATAGAATGGGTACCTAATAAAGATGTATCTCCTTTCTTTAGCATCAAACTTTGTCATGTCTCTAGATAAATTTAAAGCATAACACATGAACCCAAACACTTTCATGTGATTGTAGTCAAGTGGCTTGTGATAATACTTCTCATATGGAGCACTATAATTCATTAATAGGGTAGGGAGTCTGTTAATCAGAAAAGCAGCTACCAGAACACATTCTTCCTAGAATTTTAGTTTTTCTAAAATCATATTTCAAAAACTAGAAATAGTTTTCAACATACAGTTTGGCACTTTTGGAATTAGCTTTACCGCTTTGTTAAGATAGAGCCAATTACTATACCATCTAGAAACCTAGAAGTCTTCGAGGCCTGTTTTTTTAAGTATTTCTAGCATGAAACTAAGAAAATTAGACATATTTCCCTTCTTTTAGTGGGATAAAACATTGTTAACGGGTCTGGCTTAGTTTGTAAGGTTTGATCAGGGTTTTTTTCTATTGTTTTTTACCGAATAATTTACTCTATTTCGTTTTAGTGCCCTTTACTAAAAAACAATTTTTTTTAGCATCCAATATTTCAACAATCTCACATTTTATAGCATACCGTTAATTGTGGTATGAAATGATAATGTGTGGGTGACGTAATTGCCGCCATATCACAAATGTCTGTTAGATAGATAAGGAGTTTAGTAAATTTTGTCAATGACACATTATCATTGCATGCAAAAATTAACGTTAGAGTGAATTGATAATGTGTCGGTGAGGTGATTGCTGCCCCATCACCAATTTATGTTAGATAGATGAGTATTTTAGTAAGTGTTATCAATGACACATTATCATTCCATACAAGAATTAATTTTAGGATACAAAACCAGATACTGTTAAGGTAGAGAGTAGCAAACAATTTTTTTTTATAGCAAATAGGACACTAAAACGAAATCTATATTAAGTACATTGTAAAAACACATAAAATATCATTTGAACACGGAGCATTAAACTATTTAAGCTTTCACTAATTAACTATTGTCTCTTTTAAAAACTAAAAACGCTCCCAAGTTTTGGTGTTAGTTCACTATAATCTTCTCGCGGGATAATCCAATTATATCGTTCACAAGAAATGTACTTAAGATAATTTAAAACGAAAGTGCTGCGAAACAAAATAAAGTATTAACGGGGTAAAATGTAACAACCTTACAAACTGGTGGTAATAATCAGAAAAACAAGATACATATTTTTATTAATGATTAAGAGTGATTTATTTTTAATTTTATGAGATAAGAGTTTTCGAAAAAGTATTAACCACCACTTATATTAATGATGAATTTTTCAAAAGCTCCACACTTGTAATATATAGTCTAATCTTTACAAACTGGTGGTAATAATCAGAAGAACATGAGTTATGATTATTATATAAAAATGTTAAACTACCTTGAAAATTATAGAGTTTTATTACTAAGTATTAAATGTGTCAAAAGTAATTTTGTCAATAATTAGTCAAAACTTGATAAAATCACAATAATAACAAACTTTTCTTAATGATAAATAACCATTATTATTGATAGAATTTATTCCAATCAATATGTCAATAAACAAAATATATAAACTTAAAAACACGTAATCATCATCAACACAAACGTTTTAACAAGAAAGTGAGCCATTACCCTCCTAAAACTTTTGTTAAAATTAAGCTAAAATAATAATAAGGAACAATACACAATAATAAAATTGAAACATATTTGTATCGGATGGAGAATGATGAATTGTTGCGAATGAAAAATTATGAAAACTTTACAAAGTGTTAGAATGTTTTCAGTATGTTCCCTTTCATTCTCTACCATTGCATATATATGTATCTCCCCTTTCATTCTCTGCCATTGTATATATGGAGAATAGTGAATTGTTACCGATGCACTAATTTTTTGTCTATCATCATGTATATCAATAGTGTATATCAATAGTAATAGTAGACTCGTAGTCATAAATTGGGAAATATATCCGCTGCATGTTTTTTTTTTTTTTTACATTTTGAGTATTTGCTTCATTTTCCTTTATTATTTACGTGTGTGAGTAAGTTTAGAAAACTTTGCATGTGTCAGTAATCTTATAAGACTTTGCTGCCATCTTATGGAGACTTAGTCTCTTTTTTTCTTTTCTTTTTTAATTTTGAATTTGTAGTTCCCGGAGTTAGCAACGAATTACCCTTTTGCTTTATTGTTCATTTCGTCTTATTGCTTTTAATCGCATAACTTCTAATTTAACTGTCTTGAGTCCGCAATTTATTTATTTTCGCACATACTCGTCCGACTTGTTTGGGGCAATTTTACGTCTCCTGATTCGTTTGTGTCATACTTTCACTATTTAATCTGTAAAATGAACACAAAAACAAGTAAAATAGTATAAAACTATAATTTACATAATAACGCTTAACTTACACATATTATTATATATATATTTTTAAAACATTACACAATAATAGTAAAATATTACAATGTTTACAACTAATCAACTATCCACCACCATTAATTAGGTGGTGTTATGATACTTCGCAAAGATTTTTAGAAGCAATTTTGTTACCGCTTATGCCAATTACATTCACTATAAATTATTATTGATTTAGTCAGAGTCGAAAAATGTCACAAAGTGTCGCTAATTTGAAAAGGTGTCACAAACTTGTTACAAATTTACTAAAATATCACAAACTTACTAAAATATCACAAAATTATCACAAAAAACATAGCTAATAAAATCGTTAAAAAAAAACATCACACTTATACTGTGGCTATTTGGACATATATTGTATAGCCATTAAACAATCATATACCATGAAAGTAATGAAAGTAATTTTGAATTTTGGAAATGATTTCTTAATGACTCGATAACTAGTTCTTGGTACTCAAGGAGAAGATAACTAGGTTGTTAAAATTCATACATAACTACATGTACAAAAGCCAGCCTCTAATATTCTACTTGTTTTCTCCCATTATATATAAGGATAACAATTATTGTCAAACAAAATGCACTATATATATCAACACTTGTTTTATATTTACTGTTGGAAAAACATGTTTTAACGTGGGTGTTTCCGAATGGTCGCTGGACCGACTTCGAGTCGATATTACATGCGACAACGCTGAGTTGTTAGTACCGTACTCAACGCGTTTGAGTAGCTCGTGTGACGAGCTTCGTAATGGTATATCGCAGGACCTATTCGGAGAATGGGTGTGAATACTAATCGGCTTCAAAGTTGGTCTCTCGAAAGCTCAATTCTGGAAAATTAAATGGTAAATGGAAAAACAATTTCGGATTATCCCATATTGGAAGATTAAGAGTTAATTTTACAATATATATACAATACCAACCCATGTAGTTGTTAAACTAACATGTCCACATACACCTAAGAGTCTTAGTGTGTACCACACACGCATGCTCGTCTCGTGTCGCGGGCCGCGGGCCGCGGGAGCGGGATTTGGGATTTGGGGGAATGTCTCGGGTCTTGGGTCAAATCTGAAAAGGGAGTTTTGTATAAAATACAAAAGTAGTCCCTAGAGTTTCCAGCAACTGAAACGCCAGCAATAAATGAGAATAAATTGCAGCAGTTTCAGAAATTAAGTGAGCGGATTCTGGGGGTGTAACTCCCAGAATTAAATGACCATTATGGCTGCGGTTTCAAGCAAGCCAATAAAAGGCAGCCCTCCCCCTCTCATTTCAGAAACAAGATTACACACAACTCACAGCATAGCATACACATTAGAGAGAGAGAACCGCACCACCAACAGCTCGACCTGTGGTTCGGTGCAGGTTTCCATACGAGCCACTCTGAGACAGAAGTTGTACCTTGGGAACAAAGTCCCGAAACCAGAAACCTTTAAAGGTGGTTCGGGAAATATTGTTTAAGGGAAACTGCCCAGCAGTTGCCTCTTCTTTTAATTTCCGCTATTTATTTTTCAGTCCTTTATTATTCTGTAATTTACATTCTGTCCATTTCATTTCAGTACTGTTTCTTTTCTGTATTTACATTTCAGTACTGTTTACTTTCTGTATTTAATTTCAGTCTTTCTATTCTGTAATTTACTTTCTGTAATTTACTTTTCAGTTCTGTAATTTCCAGTATTTACAGAAACAGTGCAGCAGTTTAGTAATTATACTATTCTGTCTGGCAGTTTCTTTAATTGTCAAAACAGTGCAGCAGTTAGTAATTATACTATTCTGTCTGACAGTTTCAAACAATTACAATTCAGTCCAGCAGTTTAATAGTTTATATTAAATCTGTCTGGAATTTAAATTAGTGTAATTTTAATTCTGTTGAGTCATGAATTGTAATTTATATTCCAATTGTGAGAAATAAAATCGTTATTTCCATTGCGTCTTTGTCTTTTAAATTATTGTACTTTCGATTATTGCTTTTCGATATAGTAAAAATCAACAATTTTAAACAATATTATTTTTTGGTTTTACTAATTTCGAAAAGAAAAAGGACTTTTCTTTTTTATTTTAATTGTAGACGTCTCGGAGTTTGTTCTTGCAAAATCATTGCTAGTTTACTAGAAATTGAAATTTGCAAATAGAATAACTCCGATTGGATTTTAATCGATTTATTTTAATTAATAGGAGTTCTTAGTGAAATCAAAAGTGATTTGATTTTCACGCTAGAATCTCTTTTTTGTTTTATTCTTTTGAAGCAAACTAATTAAGTTATAATTAGTATTTGCAATTAAGAATTTTAGTTTTCTTGCGAGAAATTAAACGATTTTTTATTGTCATTTCAGATGACTAATGAGGATTAAACACCCATCGATCATTCGGGATTCGTGCAGGGTGCAGTTGTGATTAGCAGTAGCCAAAACATTACGAGCGCTGCGAGTGGGGGCTCAGGCTCAGACTCACGCTGAGACCGAAGCTCTTTTCTTTTTGGGGAAAGATATGACACGCTGTAAACTTGAGAGTGATTTGGACGAATCCACCGTGCAACTCTTATAGTTTTTTAATTTAAATAGTAAGGTAATATATAATTCTACTCCATGACAAAATAAAGCTTTGTCGCTATTGTTAAGTTATTATGTTAGATTTGTCCCACAAATTGACAAACTTATTGAGTTGAACTAGTCTAGTCCTCTTGTAACAAGTGGTGTAAAGAGGTGTCAGGCTTTGAAAAGTGTTGGCCTCATTATAAATTCACATTTAATGTACGTAGGAGCAACCCTCTTGTAAAGTGTTTGATATTTTGTTGAGAATTTAACCACAACTATAATAAAACTTAAGAATAGCCACAAAGCTTTATTTTCTACTAGTGCGTCTTTGTTAAACGTTAACATTAGTAAGTTTGTACACATTTTAAAGCATTATTGTCTTCAAAGTTCATCAGCCTAGAAACTTTTTAGGTTGATTTTCATAATTTCGTATCTCAACGACTGCTTTGAAATCGGTTTATTTTGTCGAAATATTGCTTGAAAAAGTATCCGTAAAGATTATTTTAAAGAAGTTGAAACGAAGTGTTTGACACCATCTTTAATTATAAGTAAACATAATTTATTTTTGACAGTAATTGTAGACCAACACTAATTTCGCTTCACTGATTAAAAGATTTATAGCCTTAGATTAATTACTTGTCTTACTTGTAAAACCGTGTACAGTGGACTATTCCGAATTAGCTTACCACTTTGTTAAGATATATAGCCAATGAACCATCTAGAAACCTAGAAGTGTTCAAACCGTGTTGCTTAAGTAGTTAAGTATATGTTTCTATTTTCTAGTTAAGATATTTTCTGTAAAAGAAAAATTAAATTTTTGTTTATAGATGTTGACATTTGACACATTAATTACTAGTTAAAGAGGAATGTGGGATAAGAAAAAATTGAAGTACTGATTGGCATGTTAATAATACTTGGATATGGAGAAACTAAATAATCAATACTCTCTCCGTTCCATTTAATTGTCTATTACGAAACTACGTGTAATTTTGATCGGCCAAGAAATTGTATCAAAATTGTCGAAATAAAAATTTTCAAAAGTTGATCATATAGTTCAAATGTTAAATTTTATGATTGGATTTAAAAAAAATTCATTTCGATAATTTTAATACAAGTTATAAACCGATTAAAATTACACGTAATTTCATAATAAACAATTAAATGGGAAGGAATGAAGTATTTAAGCATTAACTTGATTTATTTAATTAGCTTCCTTGATTTTAGGGGAAAGATATGACACGCTGTAAACTTGAGAGTGATTTGGACGAATCCACCGTGCAACTCTTATAATTTTTTAATTTAAATAGTAAGGTAATATATAATTCTAATTTAAAATAATCAGCGGGAAACCCACAATTTTATTAAATAAATAAAGTGAAAAATTGTAATAATTACATTCTAACGCAGCAAACTGCAAACCGACAGAAACTTGAGGACTGAAAAAAATAAACCAAAACTTTGAACACGCGTCCCAGTACTAACTAGAGTGATCCCTTCATCTACTATAAACTCATCACTTTCCTTTAGTGAGAGACTGTCTCTCTTCTTCCTCCAAAAACCTTCAAAACTCATTTGATTCGTAGGTAAGGAATTTCCAGCGCTTCAGTGATGATTACACCCTTGAGATAATCTGAGAAGTCTTCTAAGCAATTCGAAATTATTGGGTCTTCTTCACACCCTAAATTCGTCAGGTGATCTGCTCCTTTATTACCTTCTCTTTCTATATGCATAATTTTTAATTCACGTATTCTGAATTGCTGCCTTATTAGATCCATAAAATATATTAAATCACAAGGGCAATTACTGTTCCCTTGTATAATATTCATCAATTGTAAGCAATCTGATTCAAAAACTATATTGGAATCCCCAACAATTTGAACACCCAATAATAGTGCTTTCATCTCAGATTCAAACCCAGAGTTGCTGTTGATTGAAGTATAAAACCCTAAAACAAACTTACCTTGATCATTTCGCATAATACCCCCAACACCACTTTTATTAGTGGTCCTTCTAAAACTCCCATCAATATTAATTTTATTATATCCTTTAGGAGGACATAACCATTTTACCACTTTCATCTTTTTATTATTTTTTACCATTGCATTAATCCCAACTTTGATATCAAAATTTGAAGGAAAACACTTATCCTTGCTGGAGTAAATTTTAATCAAATTGTTGACATTCTCACATATCATTGCTCCATTCATTTGTTTATTATTGTATTTACTACTGCATCTTGCTTTTCAAATTTCTCAAACTATAAACACATGAATGATTTGTTGGAAAAAAAAACCTTTGGTTTTATTTTGTTTTGAATGCAATTAAGTTGTAGGAGTTTCAAAATATTAATATCCCCATATTGATGGCTTTCATGAGTTACATTTTAAAAGTACTTTTCATGAGAAAGAAAAACATGTCATCATACACACTTTCACACATACACATGCATACATATAGAGAGAGAGTACCGCACCACCAACGGCCCGACCGTGGCTCGGTGCCGTTTCCGCCGAGTCACATGCGATAGACGTTGTACCTTGGGAACGAAGTGCCCCATGTAGCCAGAAGCAGAGGTGGCGGGGCAAATATCGTTTAAGGGAAACTGCTTGCAGTTACCTCGTCTCGGACTTTAGTCCATTTCGGTATCATTTACATTATTTTATGTTAAATCTTGTAATTGATATTTTTATATTTGAGGAAACCATTTTCTGTTTATTTGTCCATTTCTTTTCCGTAGAAATTATTGTGTTTATTTACAACGTACCCAACAATCTTAAACGATATTTCTTATGTTTCGTACGTTTATACAATAATTTCGGTGTATGGATTCACAGAAAATTATTTCCGTGGCTAAGACAGTTCTTGGAAAATCATTTTCTAACAAACTTTGGTTTTAAGAAATTGGTGTTTCCGATAGAATTGTCGAAAACGGTTTTTGTGTTTTATTCTTATTTGGGGTTTTTTGGAACATCCGGTTTCAGTTTTAAACCGTTACGTAGCTTGTATTATATGTATATTGTTGTACATGGTACTTTTATTTGGTGCATGCCTTTTAGACTGCATGCTTAATAGTAATTCTTCATGTATTTTAATTCATGAATGCTTTTGGGTGCTTGAATTTGAGGTCAGTGACATGCCTTATATATATATATATTCTTTTATATTAATGTGCAAGTATGTAATATGTATATGTTTGTGTGTATAAACAGATTGATATGTTAGTAATAGAATTGTTAACCTGATGGACTTCTATCTTATTACTATCACAAAGCCCCAATAGTATATTTATAATTTGTTCTCTTGTGAACGTTTTATGTGTTGTACAAATCCCTGTTATAGTAGTTATTCATTTGTTGTTTTTCACATTGATGGTCTATATACATGAGATATTAATTTGTCCGTATATGTTATATGTTACTGATATGTGATTTTGCTGAAGAACAATATTCATGTGGTTTTAGAGTAGCTAATGAGTTATATTGTTATCATTTGCATACTTAGTACTATATTAATCAGTAATTAATGGTTGTGAGTAACATATATTGGATTTGTCATTTACATGGTTACTGTAACAAGCGTGTGTACACATGGCTCATTTAATGCATAAATGGGTATTGATATTTTTTATGTAGTAGCATGTTTAAGAACCATTTTTTGAAATATAAAGTTACAAGTGAAGCCAGTGACTTGGACTTGATTTCAAATGAGTATTTATGTAGACATGGATCTCTACAAGGAATTGGAGGATTGCTGATTTTCGAAATAGTTCGTGTAAAACCATTAATTTGGGGCTTACGAAAGAACTAGTTTCGAAATAGTTCTTGTAAAACCATTTTCTGATTTTTCAGAATTTGGGGCTTACGACAGAACTGATTGAATTCTGAGATTGTTCTGTGTAAAATCAGATTTATCTGGTGTTTACGGCTGAATAAATCTTTCAGAATTTGATAATCTTTTTCGGGAATGAACTAGAATACTCTTGCAAAATCAGTTTCTTGAAACCATGCGTGGTTATAGAAATATGGTGTTTGCGAAGGAGGAGTTTTAGTTTCATTTTTCGAAATTAGATTGTGAGTGTTTGTTATTTGAGATAACAAACAGTTTCCTGCGGGAAACGTCCGGAACACAATGGGTGCTGGAACTGACCAGAACATTGTGGGTGCCGGTGTAACTCCTATTAATTTTGCATTAGTGCATATTAATGACGGGGGTTACTAATTTTTAAACGACCATTATTAAATACATTTATGTGGTAAAATAATGGGTCGTAACTCCTTTTAGTTGTGATTCATTGCAATTTAATTTGGAGGGTTACAAATTTTGTAACGATGATCATTAATGAGATTAATGACGAGTATTTATAACTTCTTATTAATTGTGGTTTAATCGCAATTTAATTTGGAGAGTTATAAAGTATTGTAACGACAGTCGTTGTTGGCATTTATGGAAAGGTTTATTAGCTATCTACGAATTGCATTGACGAGTCGGTTACATATTTGGATGAAATGTTATTTAATAACAAACTTTGTTCATCCAAGAGCAAATAATTTGATAATTGGACAAATTATAAATGGCCGTTGAGTTATATTTTAAGAATAAACAAATATCGGCTAATTTATTATTTGTTAAAATATTATCTTATTAATTTGCTGAAAGAACATGTAATAATTTGTTGAAATTAACATCTTATTTATTTGTTGGAAAAACATTTAATAATTTGTTGAAATAATATATTATTAATTTGTTAGTAAAACATATTGTGAATATGTTGAGCTTGCTATTATTGAGAATAATAATTTAGTAATATTATATTACTATTATTGGGGGAGAACCCCGAGGGTCCCACAAATGTGGGGGTAACCCGTCGATCATGCAGATCGAGAATCTAAACGTACCCAAAAGCGCCTACGGGCGAGTGGGAGAAAACCTAACGGTTCAGTGGTATGGACTTAAAACGTCTGAAATAAATGATATCGTTTCATTTACCACATTGAAATCGATTAAGTTTCTCTATAATAGTGTGCATGTTCTGAGTGAGGACAAATGAAATGCACGAACTGTGGGGGACGTTAATGTGTGGAAATGTTTTAAACGTTTGGAAATCCACTAACAAGTGCAAGCATACAAATCTGAATCATGACTAGTGGTTTTGAAACCTAAAGGGCAGTAGCCTTTCGGTAGCCAAAACACTATGATCAAATTGTGATAAGCTTGTTTGTTTGTGGCAATACATGAGTGACTACTTGTTCAAAATGAGCAATTTAGTCGATACTCTTGTGGTCAATAATGACATGTTGAATTATTCAATCAAGTCACTGATTTGACATGATATAGTAGGTGATGAAAATATAAAAGCTTAAATGTTTTATTTTTCTAAATCTATTATTTAAATTGAAACACAATTATGAGTTTGTGTTTGAAGCAATGTATTGCTAAGTCTTCAGTTCGAAGTTTCGAACGGAGTACATAACCAAATGGTTCGATGCATTTGAGATGAGTGCAAAACCAAGAAGGGTTTAAAAGATATTTTCTCAATTTATTGATGGATGCATTAAACACTGATATGTCTACTTGATGAGAAGTAAAGATAAATCAGTCGAGATATTCATTCAAGTAAGAATGAATACGTGAATTCTATTGTTGAGGATTAAGGCTTGTCAGAAAACATGTTTAATCATGGGTGTTCTGTTGTGTTAATCTACCAACTTTAATCCAATGATTAAGTGTTAATCATTAAATGATAGACTATTCTTGGACGTGTTAGATATTGTCTAACTAGTTCCGAAATGGTATATTCACATGGATATGAATACATGATCAGTGTGATTGAAACGGTGAATATGAGACACCGTTCACATAACTGTGTTGATGGAATGACACCAATCGTTAAAGAACGACTTATTATGCTCTCGAGCAAAAAATGTAGTTCTTAAACGATGAATATCATGTTGATAAGTTCAGGATTAAACTCTGAATTTGTATGGCAAGTGAGCTTTCCGCAAACTATGTGTTGAACAAACTATCTCTTAGGAAGTTGGACCAAACAGTCAGAATTATAGAAGGCATGGTGCCTGACTATAAGTTCGTGAAAGTTTGGTGCTACCTAAGAAAGGTCTCAATCTTGTTCCTTGAAGGATTTGGATAGGATCAAAAACGGTAGATTGTGTGTTCATCGGATAAGCACAAAATATAGTGCTGATCGGTTTCTAGTGCATAAGGCATATGACTTTAAAGTGCATATAGAACATTGTTCTATGTCCGAGAAGCATATTTTCAAAAGGAGAAGTTTTCCGTAAAAACTCTAACGCCTGGCGAGTGTGATCAATACGTTGAGGGTTCAAAGCATTATGCTACCCAAGACAAGTGAACACTCAAACGGTGCTGGAAAAATATGGAAAGTGAATCTTTTAAGGAAGATGAAGTGCATCGGCATGGTAAAAGGGTAAGTAATGAAACTTCCTTTGTCCCTTGACCTTCATGACTGAAGGTGAATCGACGACATTGAAATAATCAATGTTTTTCCATATAATGTGTATATGGGAAGATGCCATCAACAATGAGGTTGATAGGCACGTGAGAAATAAAGTCAATTACTTTAAGTAAACTGACGGTTTTGATAATTTTAATGTCTATACTCTAATCTCTATGAAAAGACGCATCATTAATTAATGAGAACATGTGTTTTATAAATGGAGATCTAGAGAATTAGGAACAACCCATTGGGTCGTGGTTCCGTGTAAAGTAAGTCAAGGTGCGAAAACTTGTTAAGTCGTTATATGGACTAAAACAAACACCTAACTTCTCATAGGTAGTCTCTTGTACGTCAAGAACTGCACTAGACCAGTTATAGCCAACTCAGTGAGCAGACTCAGTAGGTTTGCCAATGAGGCTTCTCAGATACATGAGGTATACTGCCAATCATGAACTGCATTATACGAGATGTCCCAAATGTTTGGAGGGTATTTAGATACCAAGTGTATCTCGAACTTTAACAGTACAAGGTCCATTAATGGATATGTTTGTACTTAAAGAGGTTGCAGTCTTATGGAGGTCTGTTAAATAGACCTGTATAGTTGGAGAAACTGTAGAGTTAGAATTCATAACGTTGAATCAAGCTACAGAAGAGCCAGATTGGCTGAGAAGTCTTGGGAGGTATTCCAAGTGGCTAAAATCTGTTCCCGCAATAAACGTGTACTGCTGCAGTCAGTCAGTTATTAAACGGGATCAGAATAATTTGTATAATGGAAAGTCCCGACAAAGTCATGACATATTCGTCGGAGACACAAATCCGTAAGAGGAATTGCTAGCAAAAAAAAAAAAAAAAAAAAAAAAATTATGGTATCCATAGACTTTGCAAGGTCTAAGGATAATAATGCGGATCCATATACAAAATGCTTGACTCGTAGAGGAGTTGAAGCATCATCGAGGGAAATGGGGTTTGAAGCCCAATAAATTGGAAACCTTCGCATAGGTAACCCAACCTGAACTGGAAACTTCAGTCTCGGGTTCAATGGGAAACTGAATTGTGCGGGTAACCGAACAAAGCACTCGAGAACATAAGTTCTCAGCCCATTTCTATGATGAAAGAGTGATAGACCTGTACCATTTTAAGGGTGAGCATGAGGCTCTTAATGAATCAAGTATCTCGAAGGTCGAGTGGGGTGAGTCAGGACACCCTTGACTTGAAAATCACCTATAACGAGTGTGTATGGCCGATACTATGTGATGATCTAGGGCTAAATCACTAGAGCACTCGGTTGAATTTGCCAAGGCAGTCCAGGGCCAAATATGGACAACAACCAAAGGGCTTAGTAAGTGGTGTAGAGAGGACATTGTGTGAGTATTACCCTGGTATGCACAAACGCTAAAGGGTTCAAGGCTTTAAGGCTACCCAATAGTAGCATATCAGATTTTACATCACTATGGCAGGTTCAAGGCGCACGCTACCTGTCCTTATGCAGTGAATTCTCGTGGTTCTCTCGATTGCATTTAGTTGCACATTGCATGTTTTAATGATTGCATTCATGTGGGGGATTGTTGGAAAAAAAAAACCTTTGGTTTTATTTTGTTTTGAATGCAATTAAGTTGTAGGAGTTTCAAAATATTAATATCCCCATATTGATGGCTTTCATGAGTTACATTTTAAAAGTACTTTTCATGAGAAAGAAAAACATGTCATCATACACACTTTCACACATACACATGCATACATATAGAGAGAGAGTACCGCACCACCAACGGCCCGACCGTGGCTCGGTGCCGTTTCCGCCGAGTCACATGCGATAGACGTTGTACCTTGGGAACGAAGTGCCCCATGTAGCCAGAAGCAGAGGTGGCGGGGCAAATATCGTTTAAGGGAAACTGCTTGCAGTTACCTCGTCTCGGACTTTAGTCCATTTCGGTATCATTTACATTATTTTATGTTAAATCTTGTAATTGATATTTTTATATTTGAGGAAACCATTTTCTGTTTATTTGTCCATTTCTTTTCCGTAGAAATTATTGTGTTTATTTACAACGTACCCAACATGATTTTGCAGAGTTTCCAATGTAGTTTAGAGATAACAGTACCTGATTGAGACAACAAAGAAATAAATTTGCCTCTTACTTGCTCTGAAGTATTTATTACACTCATTAATTTATTAAAGTAATTCCACACTTATATAGCTATAGGCCCATTACTGAATAAGTGTTCTATGTCTTCCACATTACACCCACAACATTCACATTTAGAAGACAGCATAATTCCCAATTTTTGAATTGCAGGATCCAATGGAAGAGCTTTATTGAAGAATTTTCAGATAAAACAAGATATCTTCACATGTATGATTTTATCCCAACACAGCTTGCTAATCCAGTTTATAGATGTCTTGTTTCTCATAAGCTCCCAAGCTGAGTTTATACTGAAATTACCCATTTTATTAATATTCCAAATGGGAGTATCTTTTCTTAACTTATTAATGCTAATATCACTTGAAAACAGATGTCTCAAATTTTGAGGAATAATGTTATTAATTTTCTCTCTATCCCACTCTCCATTAGTTATAACATCTGAAGCCATAATATTATTATCCAAATTAGCATCCTTCAAAGGTCCTTCACCAAGCCAGTTATCTTGATTGAATGATATATTGCCTTCACCTATTAGCCAAACAATGTGTTTTTCAGCTTCACTTCTCATTTTTAACATTTTTGTCCAAGTATTGTCACATTTCCCATTAGTAACACAATTAGGATGCTTTCTTCTACAAAACTTGGCTTGCAAAAAATTAGACCACAGGCTATTTTTTGTTCTGAAATTCCATCACAATTTAGCTGCAAATGCCTTAGAGATATCATTAAAACTTCTTAATCCTAGACCACCTTCATCCACTGGAGAGCAAACTTTTTTCCACTTAACCCACTGATGCTTCTTTATTTGATCAGATGACCCCCACAAAAATTTAGCCAAAATTTGATCAATTTTTTTTATTACCTGTTTAGGTGGATTCATACCTGATAAAGTATACACTGGAATAGACTGGAGAACATATCTTATCAAAATAAGTCTTCCACCCATATTTAACCACTGACTTTTTCAATTACATAATTTTTTTCTTACTTTCAGGATGAGTTCGTGGAAAAGTACACACTTTTTATGACCAGAATACAGCTTGCAGCCAAGATAAGTAAAAGGAGTCTTTTTCACTTCTATTTGTAATTCCTTACTAATTTCTTTCTTTTGTTCTCTATCAACACTTTTTGAAACATAAACAAAACTCTTGTCCAAACTAATTTCTTGCCCAGAATCTTCATTATAGCTCTTTAATACATTTTTCACATTTTGGATAGACCTTTTATCAGCTGCACTAAAAATGATAATGTCATCTGCAAAAGTTATATGAGTTATAATAGGGCCATGTAGAGGAGATTTGAAAGCTTTCCAACTTTTCTTGTCCACTAGAGCATTTAGATTTCTAGTTAGCACTTCTGAACAAATAATAAAAAGACTTGATGAGATAGGATCACCTTGTCTCAGCCCATTAGAAGGGAAAAAATACCCTGTAGGTACACCATTCACCAAAATAGAAGTCCCATTGCATGATATAATTCTCCATATCCTGTCAATACAGATCTCTGAAAACCTAAACTTCCTTAGTACACAGATAAGAAAGTGCCAAGAGACTTTATCATATGCTTTTTTCATATCAAGCTTAATAGCCAGATTTTCCCACTGTTTTTCTTATTAAGAGTAGCAATAAATTCTTGGGCCAATAGTATATTCTCCACTATATCTCTGTTCTGAACAAAACAACTTTGATTGGAGGATATAATGAATGGCAAGATAGTAGATAACCTCTTAGCCATAATTTTTGAAATCACTTTGTTAATAAAAGTACATAGACTAATAGGTCTATATTCTGAAAAATCATTAGGAGCTTGATTTTTAGGAATGAGAGCAATAACAATACTACTGATATCTTTAGGGAGTAATTGCCCAGCAAAAAATGAGACTATTGCAGAGCACACATCTTTACCAACTAGACCCCAGTTGGTAGTAAAAAAACAACCAGTAAAACCATCCACACCTGGAGCACTGTTCTTATTAAGACCCCACACAACTTCTTTAATTTCTATTTCATAAGGGAACTTGTTTAACATTTCATTATCATCATCTTTAATAAGCTTAGAAATGATATCCAGACTCTTATAAGATCCCTTAAAAACTTTATTAGCATCCAGAAGGCCTTTAAAATACTCAACAACTTCATTTTGAATATCTAATTTCTCTGTAAGAACTTCCCCTGTAGCCTTTTTAATATTATTAATATAGCTTCTAGCTCTTCTTTTTTTCACAATACTATGAAAATACTTGGTATTGACATCTCCTTCATTGACCCATTTTAAATTGGCTTTTTGACCGCAGAAATCCTCCTCAATTTTTATTCTATATTTCAAATTTGCTTCAGCTTTTTTTAACGCAATCTTGTTGATCATTGTAGGGTCATTCACAAAGATACTGTCCATTTTGAGAACTTCATCTTCAGCTTCAATTACTTTCTGGAAGATATTCCCAAAAGCTCCTTTATTCCACTCAGATAAGGCTTTCTTTGTTCTTTTTAAATTATTGACTAAAGAATATAGAGCATCACATCTAGTATAAGGCACCCAAACTGATGATATTACCTTACTGTAATCTTGGTGTTTTGTCCAGAAATTCTGAAAAATAAACCTTTTAAAATTATTATCAAACTCAGTCTTGCATCTAATTAGAAGAGGACTGTGGTCTGAAGAGGCTTTATTTAGATGTTCTAAGGAAATATGCTGAAAAAGATCTATACAGTTTTGATTAATAAGGACTTTATCAATTCTTTCAAAAATAGCAGCTTCATCACTTCTCTTATTCCACCAAGTAAATCTAGAACCAGAATACTTCATCTCTTCCATGTTCACATTATTTAAACACTCTAAATAATCATTAGCAGCACCCAAATTTAAATTAAAGCCTCCTATCTTATCTTTTTCTTTTGAAACAGTGTTGAAATCTCCTCCAATAATCCAACACCAGTACTTTCTTGCTGCAACCAATCCCATAAAGGTACTCTTTCTTCTCTTGTACATTTAGCATACACAACTGTAAATTTTATTTGCTTCAGTAAAAAACTCCCTTTGATAACAAAGCTAATACCTTGCTCCATTTGATTAGACACCTCCACATTAATACCAATATTATAGAACACCCAGATTTTGTTATAGTCTTGAGAAAAAGCATTATCAAACCCAAATTTATACTTATAAAAATCAATCTTACTACTACATGTCATAGGTTCCATACATATTAATAACACAGGCTTATGTAACTTGCAAAAAAACTTCAATCTTCTACTAGTGGCATCTTTACCTTCCATTCCTCTGACATTCCAAATAAGAGCATTAATCATTTATACACTTTTCTTGCCCCTACATTAGAGGATCTTAGAATCATACTCTCTTTTTCAACTATTTTGAAATCCCTTTTCTTCTGTTTCCTTTTTGCACTATTAGACATGCAAATTTTCCAATTTTCATCTTCAGGTTCTAGAGGTATATTTCTTGGTGATAAATTCAAATCCTCTTGTAGATAAGCTTCTCTCACATCATCAAAAACAATATTTTCTTCAATTTCATTTTGATTCTTATCACTTCCAGTCGACTTATTAACTATAGTTTCTTCATCTTCTCTTACACTTACTGGTTGCTCAGTATCTACTTCTTCAATGACTTCATTTGTTTCCACTAATTCTGCATTTAAAATTAGTTGTCTTTCACTTCCAGATTTTTCCCCATCTTTATGTTGCTCATTGTACTCCAACTCTTCAATTATTGGATCTGTATAATTTCCTTCATTGACCTCAATACTGATAATATTCTCTACTAGATTATCATTCCCAGTATTTACTAATTTTGTAACTTGTTGCATATTTTCTACAGGTTTCTCTGCATCAGTTACTGAAGATTGCTTTTCCACCACCAAACTATCTTTACCAAAGTTTCTGCTAACCCAATCCTTAGTGCTCTCCTCTTTCTATCCTTTTATAAATACTTTTTTGGGGAAAAGTTTTGTTTAATAAGGCCTTTGTTCGATTTTGTCCTTCCTTTTGTTGTATTTGCTCTTGTTCTGGGGCTTTTTCATTTATTTCTTTAACTTTATGTTTGCTTTCATTCATTTTTATAAGGCACTGATCTTCTTCATGCCCTTGTTTACTGCAATAAAAACAAAACTTAGGTACATTTTCATACTTACAGTCTTGCCAGAAACCCCCATCACCCCCATATCCAATACGAACCCTTTCAATTAAATCCCTTCTTAGATCAATTTCTACACAAATACGTGCCAACCCAGGTCTTGAAAGCTTAGAAGTAGGATCATCTACCTTAAGAGAGTACCCAAACGCTGAAGCTGTAGAAAAAATACTCGACGTATTATATAGATGAATAGGCAGCTTAGGTAAAAATATCCAAACAGGCGTCGATGAAGATTCGACATCCGGATCAAAATCATACGTCCATTTAAAAGTGCGCATATGATATCCTTTAATATACCAGATTTTACGTAACCATATTCGTTGAAAATCATCTTCATGGAAGCATCTAATAGAATATGTTTGTGGTCTAAAACTCCAATTTGATAATTAGCTTGTAGATCAAGAGTATGAAACACTTTTTTAATATCTTTAATCTGTGGCTTACCGTGCGAGAACTTACCTACTATTGTATATTTAAACGGCTCGGATAATTGGCAAATTTCATCCTTTGAAAACTGTATCATTGGTTCTCCTCTATAGGATTCGATTTCTTTCAAATCAATTTTAGTTTTAGCGACTTGTTTCTTTAGAATAGCATCAAAAGACTTTATCGGAAGGTCTGGTTTGATAAGCTGAGCATTTGTATCATCAAAAGGCTTATCACGATATACCATATTTGCGGCGGCTAGGGTTATTCACCATAGTCGTCTCTCTCTTTCTCTCTCTAGGTAATTATATTGTTATCTAGGTTTTATATATACACTATAAAATCTAAATCTCAATCCAACTTAATTCGTTATAGTTAAAACTCCAAGTCAATTCAACTCGTAAAAAAATTTACGGGTTGGGACGGGTTTATTCTTAAATTTTCATTTTGTTTCTTTATTTTTCATAGCTTCACAATCAGCATAAATTTTAAAATAAATTGTATATTTCAAAGAGAAATAAAAATTTAAACTAATTATAATACGTTTATAATATTCACAACAAGTAAGAAAACTCAAATATAATAATATCGTGAGGTTGTTATATTTAAATAAACACAATGTATATATAAATATATATTTTTTTATTTTTTATATATATAGCGGGTTGAAACGGGTTGTGGGGGATTAACCGCGATTTGGTAACCCCAACTCTAACCCAACTCGCAAAATATATAACGGACTGCGACGGGACGGGACGGATTAACTTTTTTTTTACACTCAACACGTCCAATCTGTACAGATAAAGTTATGAGTTGGATTTACCAATTTTATACCCCTCAATACACTTCATTAATTAAACCGTGTCAAAGACGGCATTTTATTAGCCTCATTATTAATGTAGGAGCAACTCACATTCTTTTGATACTTTACCCTACGATGATTGTGCCTAAATTTATAGAGAAAATGAGCAATATGTACATGATTGGTTTCGGTCCGGTTTTCAGAAAAATTGAAATCGAGATTAATTTTTGATTCGGTCATTTTCGGTTTTTTGAAAATATGGACTGAACCGAACCGGATTACTTTCGATCCGGTTCCGGTTCTGATTCGGTCCTGGTTTTAGTTCCCTTTTTTTGGTATGATTCAATATATGTCAAATTACCCAAGAATATAAATTTTTATAACTTTCAGAAATCCCCTATAATATTTAAAAACTACTACTAAAACCCCATTTATTTAAAATATGCTTTATACATCACAAATTTATTAAAGTTTCACTATTTTATATAAAAAAAAATACACTTAGACATTAGAATTAGATAATTGCAAAAAGAAAGCATGTAACTTATTTATATATAATTTTAATATATATATATTGATAAAATACTTGTTAGTTCATATATATATATATTGATTTTTTTGGAGGGTTTTCGGGTTTTTTAACTACTCGGTTAGGTTTTTTAACTACTCGGGTTTTTTTGGTATTTCGATTTTTTGGTTTTTTTTCAGTTCGGTTTTATAGTAAACCGAAATGGACCGAACAACTTTTGATTTCTCAATTTCGGTCTTTTTCGGTTTTTGGGTTTTCCGGTTCGGTTTTCGGTTTCTGTTCAGTTCGGCTATTCCGGGTTTTTGCCCAGCACTAAATATATATATATATATATATATATAGGTGGTATTAATTAGAGAAAATTAAATATGTAAAAACACTTTTAAAATTGATATATACTATTTTATTTATTCTTAGTATACCATCTAAATCAAATCACACATCATGTATCTCTCCTATTCCTATTATATGCATTAAATAAAACTCACCATATCTCGTATTCAATAAAGCTTTCATGGATAAATTAAAATACCATTGACTTAATCAAATCATTTTTATAGGTTTGAGAAACGTACTTGTCAATCTTACTCCCATTTATAGAGAAAATGATCGATACGTATATATAGATTAGTAATCGTGCCTCACGCGTTGCGTGTGTGACGCGCAATGCAATTAAAATATAGAAAATAAGTGTAGTTATGATACAAATATGTTGATAATAAAAAAAACAGTATAAGATAATAAGAATTAAAAGATTAATGTTTGGCTGTTAAAGAGTGATAAATAGTGTTATTAGTTATTAATTTTTATATTTTTTTTTATGTGAGTATAGTATTATTGTAATTAATAAAAAAATATTGGGGTATTTTTGAAAAAAAATGGCTAAATTGGGTAGACTCATTTGATTTGAATTGACTTATTATAATAAAATGATGGTATTAATTAGAGAAATATACATATATAAAAACTCTTTTAAAGAATTGTACATACTATTTTATTTATTCTTAGTATACCCTTTAAATCAATAATACTATTTTATTTATTCTTAGTATACCCTTTAAATCAATAACACATCAACATCTCTCTCATCTCCCTATTATATGCATTAAATAAAAATTACCATACATCATATTCAATAAAACTTAACATAATCATTGACTTAATTAAATCATTTTTATAAGTTGAGTAATGTAATTGTCAATCTTACTCACTTTTATATGAGTTGAGAATATAGTTTCCATGTTGAGAAACGGAAACGGGATACGATAAGGGAAACGAAAACGGAAAACACAAACCAATTTTCGATGGAAAACGGGAAACGACGATATAATAATTTTTTTAAAATATAACATATTACAAATATTTATGAAATACGCTCAATTTTATGAATAATACAATAGTACAGTGAAAAACTAATTAAATTTTTATAATTTAAGAGACAATTGTTCAAAATAACTCATATATGCTCTTTTATTAATTTGATTTCATCATATTTTTAACGCATTTTTTCACTTTTATTAAAAAATAAGTGTCTTACGAGTTTCTTGAATGTTTTATTGAGTTTTCCGAGAAATATAATTTAAGATTTTAAAAAGGTTTCGCTTAACTTTCCGAAACGTATCGGAGACGTTTTTTTCTAAAATTTTGAAAGAGTACCGTACCCGTTTCAGAAACGCATTTCCGGGGAAACTATGGCTGAGAATGTGATTTTTTGACAAATTAAGTACGTTTTTATGTACTAATAATTGATTGCCAAGAAATGCTGCGTAATGCTACTAAATATACTACATTATACTACCTGTTTTTATCATTAAATTTGATGTTAATGACGTCATTACATAATGCTACTATAAATCATAAATGATAATACATATGCTACTACAAATTATATATGATGCTACTTATTTTGACTCTTTATTTTTAATTTTGATATTATATTAAATAAAAGTTGGGAATTATGCTACATTAATTTTCCACCATTGTTGTAAATATGGATTTTTTATTTGTGGAGTGATTTATAGAGAGAGAAAGGAAAATAGTATTAGTGAGTGATTTATGGTGTGATGTTTGATAAAATTAAGGGTATTCTGATCCTTTAATTTTATATATGTATCAAATTATAAAAGTGATTTAATAATTTAGTTTTTTAGAAATTATTTCTCTTTTTATGTTCTAATTGGCGATTCTACTACTTTAAAAAATAACAATATAAATTGTTTCTATTTTGTTGAGAATTTAGCCGCTCAACTATAATAAAAAAAAAATAGAAACCAAGCTTTATTTTCGAGTAGTGCATCTTTAGTTAAACGTTAACATTATTAAGTTTGTTATAGTCTTCAAAGTTCATCAACCTAGAAACTTTTTAGGTTGATTTTCATAATTTCGTATCTCAACGACTGCATTCAAATCGGTTTATTTTGTCGAAACATTGCTTGAAAAAGTATCCTTAAAATTCATTTTAAATAAGTTGAAATGAAGTGTTTGACACGTAAACATAGTTTATTTTTGGTGATGGGTCAATTTCTAACCCTTTCAAATTAAAAACAACTTGTACATGTACACACAAGTGTTTGTTAAAAAAAACTGTAAAATTTGACTTTTTATTTATTTATTAATATTACTACTTTATAATTAAATCATCAAAACATACAATAAATACAAAAAATAATATTAAAGTCAAATTTTACAGATTTTAGAACAAAAACTTTAGAAACAAACCGTTGATTTAAGAAAAACAATCGAGAATTTTTTTTACTAATACATATGAAAAAAAAAACGATAACATAAATAAAATATGACATATTTAACATGACCAAATGTCATTTGGTTACCGTGTATCCAAATTACATCAAACAATTATAACATGAAAGTAATGAAACAAATTTTAAATTTTGGAAATTATTGCTTCAATATGACTCGGTGCTAGTTCTTGGTCTTCAAGCAAGATAACTAAATTGTTGAATATGTTAGAAATTTGTGAGAGATTTCCAAGAGAATATTCCTACATGACTACATGGTACAACAGTCAGCCTCTAATAATATTCTACTCGTTTTTCTCCCATTATATATATATATGTATATTCATTATTGTCGAACTGACAAAAGTGCACTATAATTAAATCAACAATTGGTTATTTATTTACATGGAAAAACTATTTGTCAAAATGTCTCTACTTCTTTCCCTTTTCCTTTTTCTTTCCGTAATTTCTTATGGCAGTGCTGCTGAAACTAAATCTTATGTAAATATCACACCGGACAATCCTCTGAAAATAGCAATTCCCACAGGGGCCTTCTCTGACAAGTTTGTAAACGTAAACCAAGCTAAAAATATGACTACCGGTTTTTGCATTCGTGTTTTCGAGGAAGTGGTTAAGCTCTTAAGGCATAGGCATGACATATATTATGATTTTGAGGCGTTTGATGGCAGTTATGATGAGTTGATCGATAGTGTGGCCAACAAGGTAATGGTATATTTTAGCATTTTGATTCCCTTTCAATGTAAATTAATTATAAGGAGTATGGTTCAACAGTTGTGTTGATTTTATACTAGATTTTTCCGGTTATATTTCTAAAAATCTTACCCTCTAGTTGCCAATCCTGATTGAAATAAGATAAAAATCTTTACTCCTACGGTTTAGTCACTTTTCATAATTATCTGTCAAAGCTAGAAGGCTTTAAAATGAATTATGTCAAAATAAGTCTAAATTAACTAACTGGCTAAATAATCTTTTAATTTTGTTGAATCAGCTTCCAAGGCCCTAATATTCGTTTAAAATCATTTGTCGGCCTTGTTACAGATAAAAATCTTACCTCAGAAATTGGCCTATATTTCTGATTGATATAAGATAAAAATCTTTACTCCTACGGTTTCGTCGCTTTTCAATATCTGTGAAGGCTGGAAAGCTTAATGACATCAGTTCCAACATACGCATAATAATTTAAGTAGTAGAACTGGAGTACCAAGGCCGACAAATGATTTTAAACGAATATCAGGGCTTTGGAAGCTGATTCAATCAAATTAACAGATTACTTGGCCAGTTAATTTGCACCTATTTTTGATATAATTAGTTTCTCTGTTCTAGTACTTCTTCCTAAATGATGCTCTTGAAATTATATAACTTTGTATAAGAAACTATTATAATTCTTTCACATAAATCTTATAAAATGCTGCCAATATATCTGCAACTCTTATGACTATTTTAATTTAAATAGTAGGGAAATTTAAACTTCTTCTCAAAGACAAAACTAGGTAATTTTATAATTAATAATGTCATAACTAAATTTGTCCCACAAATTACAAACTTATTGACTTGGACTGGTCTTCTTGTAACAAGTGGTGTAAAGGGAATATGGGGCTTAGAATAGTACACACTTCAATTAAACCGTGTTAAAGACGGCTACAATAACCCTCCTTTTTAATTCACATTTAATTCATACATAAACATTCACATTTGATTCGTCTCTTTATGTATTTTACTTGTTTATTTTTTCTTAACTTTATCTATCAAAAAATGGGATGATTTACGTATAAGTTTTGAATTGAAGAGTGTTTGTGCATTGTATCTTATTTGTCGTTAGCCCCCTCAGAATTTGTTTCCGAGACAAATTAAACTATGTACTAGCGTATGTTATTATCAATAATAATGAGCGATGGTCATGTTGCTATAAAAAAAACAAAAAAACATTTACATACGCTCCCTTCTTAATTCACATTCAATACATACGTTGTTATTCTGACGTTATATTGACTGGGATAATATAAATTGTTGATATATTTGGTTAGGAATTTGGACAGAACTAATATAACGTTATAATGACAGTGGAACGTGAGTCAGTTTTCAAGCAGTTTCTAGTATTAATTCTTTATTAAACGAAAACGTTATTATGTATGGACAATTTGGACATTTTTACATTAATATTGTCTTCAAAGTTCAGTCTAGAGACTTTTTAGGTTGATTTAGATAATCTCTATGAGTGCGTTTGAAATTAGGTTTTGGTACAAAAGTTGCTTGAAAAAGCATTTTTTTTTTATTTTGAAAAGAAGCTGCAACATGGTTTGACATTGTCTTCCTTATAAGTAAACATAACTTAGGATTGCAAAAAAAAGAAAGAAAAAAAGAAGTAAAACTAATTTATTTTTGGTGATGAGTCATATTCTAATTATTTTAAATTAAAATAACTTGTAAAAATACAAACAAATTTCAAATAAATTTTGTATCTTACAAATTTTCCTGTGAGAAAGTTAAACATAAATCTGAGTAGCTTCAGTGATTTTAAACTTCTTTAGTTTTTTTTTTTGAGTTAGAAACTAGCTTTTTTAAAGACAACAAAGCTAACATTCCAATCACCCAAAAGTTTTTATTTAGCAAAAATCTTAAAAAATAAAAACAAATAGACAGTATGCTAATCATATGAAGAGCTTGGCAATGCTTGTGATTTTTAAGCTTAGGCTCAGGGGCTGAACTAGGATTTGAAGGTGGTGGGGCTGAGTTGCATGTTTATTTATTTTTTTCATTATAGGGTACTGAATATATATAATCGTAGCTTTTAAGTAAAATACATTGAAAAAATTCGTAATTTTATCAGCATGGGGGGTGTTTTAACCCCTTTTTGCCCGTACCTAATTCACCCCTGCTTACGCTATTCGCTTCTGTGTTAATGGGCCCGCAAATGATAAAAACAAAAAGAACCTACAGAGTTTTAAGATGGATTGTGATTAATAGTACTCATTCGGTTCCGAATTGTTTGCCTAATTTTAGGAAAGTAAATGTTTATGAACATTCAATTATGAGTTTGTCTAATTAAGAGCTTAAATACTGACTAACCGCGGCCCCTTTATACATTAACTTAAAATTTGTAATGGAAAACAAAGGCTAAAGTTGAAACATTTGTTAATTTTTTAATTAAATTTTACAAAAGGTGAAACAATAGCAAACATTTTAAAGTTTGCAATAAAAACAAAACGAAGGCTAGCTAAAGTTGCAATATTGGCTAATTTTTGAATTCTACAACAAGGACGAACAATAACAAACATTTTGTATCGGAGTACTACACAAGCTGATTAGAAATAACCCTGATAATTTCTCTTCCATAAGGCACGTTATGAAAGATGGCTTGAATTTTCCGTTTGGCTCGACCAAAAGGTGCACCAAATTCAAATAGTTAGTCACAGCAAATTCAAATAGTCCTTGCAAATTTTAATTTTATTCACGTTTATAGACCTTTGATGCTGCGGTGGGAGACATTACAATAATGGCAGAACGATGGACACAAGTGGAGTTCAGTGAACCGTTCACTGAGTCGGGCTTGGCGATGGTGGTCCCAGTCAAGCCCGCAGAAGGTTGGATATTTCTCAAGCCATTCACTACAAGTCTATGGATAGCGACCGGGGGTATATTGGTTTATACAATGTTTGTTGTTTGGTTTATCGAGCACCGATCCAACTCCGAGTTTAGTGGTTCATGGAAAGAGCAGCTAGGAAATGCTCTATGGTTCACCTTCTCTTCACTCTTCTTTGCTCATAGTAAGTATTTATACTATTCTTACTAGTTTTTAGATAAAATAGACATTACGGGAGCACCGGAAGACTAGAATATATGTATTGAGCCTCCCAGTTAATACTTGGCAAAAATGTTTGATTCATATGGGATTGACCACTGTAGTACTAAATGTTACCGAGACGCCGTATTTTTTAGCCTTCCCCAATATGCAATACTTGATTACTTTCACCCAGATTACCAACTAATTCAAAGTAGAAAGTTTTCGGATGTATATATTACACTTCTAAATTTCTATTTAGTCTTAAATTTTGTATCAACAATAATAATTCCCAAACAGAAAACTTTATATATTCCTAAGTTTTGTATATGCTAGACTTGATCCCAAAATTTGGAGAACGGTGATATATACTATATAGTCACTAATAGAGCTCTTTCATAATGAACCACAAAATGCTCAAAATAAGAGAGAAAAATCAACAGAAATCTAATTTGAAAGTAAAATTTGAAGTTGAACCGGAAATGTCTCAAAATTTCAATATACAGTATTTTACAGCTCCGACAAGTATTCATTCATGTACTAGATACACCATCCCCAAGGAAAATATGTCATAACAGCAACATGAATGGCCTTAGTTCAGCTTTACCGACTTTAATTCAATTCGAGACACCTTTTGGCAGTTGCTACTAAGTTTTTCTATATAGTGGTTTTAACCTCTTTTAGCATACATTAAGGAAAATCGTGTACATAAGTGATGTATCAAAAGCTAATCCAAAATATTTGATCATAACTTTATCGAATTATCTTCAGAGGAGAGAATAAACCGAACCCACACTAGAGTGGTGGTGATAGTGTGGCTCTTTGTGGTTTTGATCCTGACACAGAGCTACACCGCAAGTCTTACATCGATGCTGACCGTCAAACGCCTCAACCCCAATATTGATTCTATAAGAACAGAAAATACCAAAGTTGGTTGCTACAACAACACCTTCATGCAAAAATACGTTGAGGAAGAGCTCCATTACAAAAAAGAAAACATTAAACTTATAATGGACGATATGGACTACTTGAAAGCTTTCAAGGATGGGAGTATCTCAGTTGCTTTTCTTGAAATTCCATACGCAAAGTTATTTGTCAACACACATTGCAAGGAATTCACCATTACTGGTTCAAGTTATAGATTCGGAGGATTGAGCTTTGTGAGTAATCTATTTCCAATTAATCAATTCTTTTCACTTATATGGTTTTCACTAGCTAAATTTTCTGCAGTATAAAATTTGTCATAGTTTTGATATGGTGTGACCGTGTGAGTTTCTCTAATAGAAATCATGGCCATAATTAAGCGTTCTACACTTCCAGTCGTTCGCTCTGTTTCTTATTTACACCATCATTTTTACATCTCTGGATTCTTTCAAAGTTATAACTGAGGTGTTAAAAATAAACAAGATTGTGAGGAAAACACACTATCAATACTAAAAAGGAAATCAAAACCGCAATGCCTGTGCATGGGATTATATTGGAGTTGTAGCACTCCAAGGTTTAGTTATTAACTTATTATAGATGTAAACGAAATGAAAGTCTATTCGGTTCAAAAAGTTCAACTTTATTCTTTTTTTCTATGTTGTTGAAAAGAAAATGCACAAAGGCTAGAAGCAGTTAAATGTACCATTAGTTGTCTGGCAATATATACCATTTGTATAAATTACAAATTGATTGAAATACTCAATGTCTTGATATATTTTTCCTGCTTTCATACAGTAGTTAATCGAAAGGTATAATGCAGGCATTTCAGAACGATTCAGGAATAGCTTACGATGTTTCCAAAGCCATTTTAACACTTTCCGAAAACGGGATGCTGAAAAACCTTGAAGAATCGTGGTTAACTTCCCCTTCTGAGTGTACAGAGACTAACACTACTAATGACCCTGATAGCTTGAGCTTTCAAAGCTTTTGGGGTCTATATTTGTTCTGTACCGCAATTTCCACTCTCTGTCTTATACTTTTTATTGTTCGGATACTCAATGATTATCGACATTTTAGGCAAACACGACCAGACGATAGCAATGAAAATGTTTGGAATAAGTTTGCTGCGGTGGTCAAGTACTTGAAAGACGCAGAAAATGGTGACCGAATAAGATATTCAACTTCAAGCTCTAGCAAGGTAGTGCCCGAAATCGAAATGACTGAAGATCATGAAGTCCATGAGTCTGTGGTTTAAAAAAATGGTTTACCGAGTAAAAGGGGAAATAGATGTAAGCCTATTCTGTAAAGACAACTTTAGATATTCCAAGATCTTCACTTTATACCGTAATTTTAGCAATGATGAAGATGCCCGAAATCGTAGAAATTGCCTCATACGAGGCTATTGTTATGGTACCCTAAGGTACCTTATGTATAAAATTTGACAATAATATCATTATTTTTGATTTTTTTTTTGAAAAATTGTATATACTTAGTAGAATTTTCTTTTCCACTTGGCTACAATATTTGCATGTGTTCTTCACAATACTAAATAGATGTTTGCTCATTTTAGGAATAATCATACAGAAGTGGAAACCCAAAAAAATGGTTTACCGAGTAAAAGAGGTTTATGTTGTACTCGTACAAAGGAGTCTACGAGGATAAGAGATTCATGATGAATGTACCGACAAACATTGCACTTGTTTAATAGTAACAATGTTGAGAAAATTTTAAAAACTTGTAGTTGTGAATAAGTTTGGTAGAGATTTATGCATGGATTCAATTTGTAGTCATCAGCATACTGATAATTCTTGGAAAATTGGGCATCGGCATACTGATAATGCTTGGAAAACATTTTGTTCTTAATTATAGTACAATAATCAGATTTTTTAATTTGAGAACATTTTACTCCTACATTTTAAAAAAATATTGCAGAATGTAGTTCCTTTTTATAGGGAAAAATATATATTTAGTGTACAGTCTTTCTTTAAGTACGCCTGATTTCCTAACAGCTGGCTCAATATTTGCAGAAAAATCAAGACAGAAATGAGTATATGCAGTAGAGAGATGGAAATATGACACATAAGAAGAAATAGGATTAGTGACTGCAGAAAACACTTTTAAAGAAGAAGAAGAAGGATTAGGAGGGACACAATTCTCATTTGTAAAATTATGGTGATAAGTAAAAATAATCTCATTAACAAACTAGAAATAAAAGTTTGATTTTTATCTAGGTCATATAATTTGTAGCATTTAGTATAGAATGGGTACCTAATAAAGATGTATCTCCTATCTTTAGCATCAAACTTTGTCATGTCTCTAGATAAATTTAAAGCATAACACATGAACCCAAACACTTTCATGTGATTGTAGTCAAGTGGCTTGTGATAATACTTCTCATATGGAGCACTATAATTCATTAATAGGGTAGGGAGTCTGTTAATCAGAAAAGCAGCTAGAATTTTAGTTTTTCTAAAATCATATTTCAAAAACTAGAAATAGTTTTCAACATACAGTTTGGCACTTTTGGAATTAGCTTTACCACTTTGTTAAGATAGAGCCAATTACTATACCATCTAGAAACCTAGAAGTCTTCTAGGCCTGTTTTTTAAGTATTTCTAGCATGAAACTAAGAAAATTAGACATATTTCCCTTCTTTTGGTGGGATAAAACATTGTCAACGGGTCTGGCTTAGTTTGTAAGGTTTGATGAAGGTTTTTTTCTATTGTTTTTTAACGAATAATTTACTCTATTTCGTTTTAGTGCCCTTTATTAAAAACAATTTTTTTTAGCATCCAATATTTCAACAATCTCACATTTTATATCATACCGTTAATTGTGGTATGAAATGATAATGTGTGGGTGATGTAATTGCCGCCATATCACAAATGTCTGTTAGATAGATAAGGTGTTTAGTAAATTTTGTCAATGACACATTATCATTGCACGCAAAAATTAATGTTAGAGTGAATTGATAATGTGTCGGTGAGGTGATTGCTGCCCCGTCACCAATTTATGTTAGATAGATGAGTATTTTAGCAAGTGTTATGAATGACACATTATCATTCCATACAAGAATTAATTTTAGGATACAAAACCAGATACTGTTAAGGTAGAGAGCAGCAAACAATTTTTTTTTATAGCAAATAGGACACTAAAACGAAATCTATAGTAAGTACATTGTAAAAACACATAAAATATCATTTGAACACGGAGCATTAAACTATTTAAGCTTTCACTAATTAACTATTGTCTCTTTTAAAAACTAAAAACGCACCCAAGTTTATGTGTTACTTCACTATAATCTTCTTGCGGGATAATCCAATTATATCGTTCACAAGTAATGTACTTAAGATAATTTTAAACGAAAGTGCTGCGAAACAAAATAAAGTATTAACGGGGTAAAATGTAACAACCTTACAATTGTAAACCTTTTTTATAATTTTTGTAACATAGAGTGCCTTTTTATAATATTCGAAACTCATATCTAGAGAACAAGATACATATTTTTATTAATGATTAAGAGTGATTTATTTTTAATTTTATGAGATAAGGGTTTTCGGAAAAATATTAACAACCACTTATATTAAGGATGAATTTTTTAAAAGCTCCACACTTGTAAAAATAGTCTAATCTTTACAAACGGGTGGTAATAATCAGAAGAACATGAGTTTTGATTATTATATAAAAATGTTAAACTACCTTGAAAATTAGAGAGTTTTATTACTAAGTACTAAATGTGTCAAAAATAATTTTGTCGATAATTAGTCAAAAATTGATAAAATCACAATAACAACAAACTTTTCTTAATGATAAATAACAATTATTATTGATAGAATTTATTCCAATCAATATGTCAATAAACAAAATATATAAACTTAAAAACACGTAATCATCACCAACACAAACGTTTTAACAAGAAAGTGAGGCATTACCCCCTAAAACTTTTGTTAAAATTAAGCTAAAATAATAATAAGAAACAATACACAATAATAAAATTGAAACATATTTGTCTTGGATGGAGAATGGTGAATTGTTGCGGATGAAAAATTATGAAAAGTTTACAAAGTGTTAAGAGTGTTTTCAATATGTCCCCTTTCATTCTGTGTCATTGCATATATACGTATGTCCCCTTTCTTTCTCTGCCATTGTATATATGGAGAAGGGTGAATTGTTGCGGATAAACTAATTTTTTGTTTATCATGTATATCAATAGTGTATATCAATAGTAATAATAGACTCGTAGTCATAAATTGGGAAATATATCAGCTGCATTTTTTTTTTTTTTTTTATTTTTTTTTTTACGTTTTGAGACTTTGCTTCATTTTCCTTTATTATTTGCATGTGTGAGTAAGTTTAGAAAACTTTGCATGTGTCAGTAATCTTAGAAGACTTTACTGCCATCTTATGGAGACTTAGTCTCCTTTTTTTCTTTTCTTTTTTAATTTTGTATTTATAGTTCCCGGAGTTAGCAACGAATTACCATTTGCTTTATTGTTCATTTCGTCTTATTGCCTTTAATCGCATAACTTCTAATTTAACTGTCTTGAGTCCGCAATTTATTTATTTTCGCACATACTCGTTCGGCTTGTTTGGGGCAATTTTACGTCTACTGATTCGTCAGTGTCATAGTTTCACCATTTAATCTGTAAAATGAATACAAAAACAAGTAAAATAGTATAAAACTATAATTTACATAATAACGCTTAATTTACACATATTATTATATTTTTGTTTTTAAAACATTACACAATAATAGTAAAATATTACAATGCTTACAGCTAATCAACTATCCACCACCGTGGTATTATGATACTTGGCAAAGATTTTTAGAAGCAATTTTGTTACCGCTTATGTCAATTACATTCACTATAAATTATTATTGATTTAGTCAGCGTCGAAAAATGTCACAAAGTATCGTTAATTTAAAAAGTTGTCACAAACTTGTCACAAATTTACTAAAATATCATAAATTTATTACAAAAAAACATAGCTAATCAACTCGTTAGAAAAAAACGTCACTGATCTTGTGGCTATTTGGACATATATTTTATAGTGATTAAACAATCATATACCATGAAAGTAATGAAACTAATTTTGAATTTTGGAAATGATTTCTTAATGACTGGATAACTAGTTCTTGGTCCTCAAGGAGAAGATAACTAGGTTGTAAAAATTCATACATAACTACGTACATGTACAAAGTCAGCCTCTAATATTCTACTCGTTTTCTCCCATTATATATAAGTATAACAATTATTGTTAAACAAAAGTGCACTATATATATCAACACTTGTTTTATATTTACTTTGTAAAAACAATTTGTCAAAATGCCTCCATTGCTTTCGCTTTTCTTTTTTCTATCCATGCTTTCTTATGGTAGTGCTGGTGAAACTAAATCTTGATTTATGTAAATATTACAGCGAAAAATGACCTGGAAATAGCTGATTCCCTCAAAATCCATCTCTGCGGAGTTTGTAAACGTAAACGAAGCTGAAAATATCTGGGTTGAAATAAGATAAAAATCTTTACTCCTACGGTTTAATTCCTTTTCGTAGGATTTTGATTATATGTAAGAGTTGGAAAAGGTTAAAAGACATCAGTTCGCAGCATGCATAATAATTTGAATAATAGAAGGGGAGTAACAAGGCCGATAAGTGATTTTAAACGAATATTAGGAACTTGGAAGCTGATTCAATAAAATTAAAAGACTATTTAGCTTGTTAATTTAGACTTATTTTTGACATAATTACTTTGTGTGTTCTACTTCTTCGATCCTATATAGTAAATGACGTTACGTTCTTGACATTAAAAAAAAAAACATTTGTTGGGCGTTTTCAACATGTTTATGTAACCGATAAATAATTTTGAAGGGTCAAGCAGGGTTTTTAAAACTTAGACCAATAACAAATTAATAGTTTGGTGGATAATTTTCTTACATAAATCTTAGATAAATAATTTTCCTCACACATTTTTTCACCCAAAATATATAACCGTTGATGTGGCATGCACAGATGACATGTATAGTCATTACCGCTTTACAATTTCCAAGAAGCCACAATTAAACCACAAGCTTAATTATCAATGACCAGTCCAAAATAATTGCACTTATGACTTTTCATCTACTATAACTGAAAAAATAGAAACTAGTTAATTACAATGGCAACATATATTCGAGTGGATTTATGACGTTTTTAAAAAAAAAAAAAAAAACCATATATTTAGCGAAAAAAATCAATTAAATTATAGCCTAGATTTTTACTTTTGTAATTAATTAGCCAATTTTTTTTGTATGTAGTATCACATAATAGTTTAAAACGATGATAAACTCTTGTTTCGTTTCACCTTTTAAGGACAAATTTTTTGCTTTTCTGATTTAAATATATACGTTTTTTTTTTCAATTTAAGATATTTTCTGTAAAAGAAAAATTAAATTTTTGTTTATAGATGTTGACATTTGACACATTAATTACCAGTTAAAGAGGAATGTGGGATAAGAAAAAATTGAAGTACTAATTGGCATGTTAATAATACTTGGATATGGAGAAATTAAATAATCAATAGGTCTTTAAGCATTAACTTTGATTTATTTAATTAGCTCCTTGCTTTTTGGGGAAAGATATGACACGCTGTAAACTTGAGAGTGATTTGGACGAATCCACCGTGCAACTCTTATAATTTTTTAATTTAAATACTAAGGTAATATATAATTCTACTCCATGACAAAATTAAGTAGTAAAATCATAGTTAGATTTGTTCCACAAGTTGACAAACTTATTGACTTGAACTAGTTTAGTCCTCTTGTAACAAGTGGTGTAAAGAGATGTGTCAGGCTTTGAAAAGTGTTGGCCTCATTATAAATTCACATTTAATGTAGGAGCAACCCTCTTGTAAAGTGTTGCTATTTTGTTGAGAATTTAACCACAACTATAGTAACTTAAGAATAGCGACGAAGTTTTATTTTCTAGTAGTGCGTCTTTGTTAAACGTTAGCATTAGTAAGTTTGTACACATTTTAAAGCATTATTGTCTTCAAAGTTCATCAGCCTAGAAACTTTGTCTTCAAAGTTCATCAGCATTATTGTCTTCAAAGTTTGTCGAAATATTGCTTGAAAAAGTATCCGTAAAGCTTATTTTAAAGAAGTTGAAACGAAGTGTTTGACACCATCTTTAATTATAAGTAAACATAATTTATTTTTGGGAGATGGGTCATTTTCTAACCATTTCAAATTAAAAACAACTTGTACATGTACAAACAAGTGATTGTTTTAAAAAAAAATTCTGTAAAATTTGATTTTTTATATATTTTTTTGTTATTTATTAATAACACTATCTTATAAATTGTAAAAACAAACAATAAATACCCAGAAACTAATACAAAAAGTCAAATTTTACAGATTTTTAGAACAAAAACTTTAGAAATAAAATAAAACGTTGGTTTAAGAAAAACAATCGAAAAAAAAAAAACTACGAATACATATGAAAAAAACGATAACATGACTAGAACGTAACATATTTAACATGAAACTAATTTTAAAATTTGAAAATTATTGCTTCAATACGACTTGGTGGTAGTTCTTGGTGTTCCAACAAGATAACTAAATTGTTGAATATGTTGTAAATTTGTGAGAAATTTCCAACAGAATATTCCTACATGACTACATGGTACAACAGTCGACCTCAAATAATATTCTACTCGTTATTCTCCCATTGTATAAATGTATGTATATTTATTATTGTCAAACTCACAAAAGTGCACTATAATTACATCAACAATTGGCCATTTATTTACATGGAAAAACCATTTGTCAAAATGCCTCTACTTCTTTCCCTTTTCCTTTTTCTTTCCGTAATTTCTTATGGCAGTGCTGCTGAAACTAAATCTTTTGTAAATATCAAAGCAAAAAAACATCTGAAAATAGGGATTCCGGCAAATTCCTTCTCTGACAAGTTTGTGAACGTAAAGAGGAATACTGGTTTTTGCATTAATGTTTTCGAGGAAGTGATTAAGAACTTGACGATCGATTATGATTTTATACCGTTTCATGGCACTTATGATGATTTAGTCAAAAGTGTGGCTAACAAGGTACGTGTAATGGTATATTTTAGCATTTTACTATCTTTTCAATGTAAATTAATAATCATATGGAGTATGGTTCAAGAATTGTGTTAATTTAACTAGATATTTCCGGTTATATTTATAGAAATCTTACCTTCTAAAATTTGGCCAATCCTGATTGAAATAATATAAAAATATTTATTCCTACGGTTTAATCACTTTTCGTTCGATATTAATTATATGTAAAAGTTGAAAAGGCTTAAACAACATAAGTTCGCAAGATATGCATAATAATTTGGATAACAGAAGCGGAGTACAACCTGTCAAATGATTTTAAACGAATATTAGGGACTTGGAAGCTGATACAATAAAAGTAAAAGATTATTTAGCCAGTTAATTTGGACTTATTTTTGACATATAATCACTTTGTGTTTGTGTGTTCTACTTCTTCGATCCTATGCAGTACTAAATGACGTTCTTGAAATTTTTAGTATAAGTCTCTTTTATAGTTCTCCCCAATGTCTGAATTATTTTTAATTCAACTGTCTTATCATTAAACAAAAAACATTTGTTGGGCGTTTTCAACATGTTTCGGTAATTAATAAATAACTTTGAAGAGCCAAGCAGGGTTTTTGAAACTTAGACAATATAACAAAGTAAGACTTAGGCGGATAATTTTTTCACATCAATCATGCATATGCTGCCAATATGTGCAACTTTTTTTAATTTAAATAGTAGGGTAATATATATATAATTTTAGGGGTGGTAAAAAATCTCCAAATCCTACCCGTAACCCAACTCGTACAGATTGGGGTTGGCTGACTATCCAAAAAAGTTCAATACGCCCCACCTCAATCTGTTATATATTTTGTATCCAATATTTCAACAAACTCACGATTTATATCATATTATTAATTATTGGATGAAATGATAATGTGTCGGTGATATCATTACCACCACATCACCAAATTCTGTTAGATAAAGGAGTATTGTAGTAACTTTTTCAATGATACGTTACATCCAAGAATTAATGATATGGTACAAAACGTGATACTATTAATTAAGTAGGGAGTATCATTTTTTTTAGCTAAACTGAAATGTGTATTTAGTACATTGTAAGAAAGCATTACAAAAACATAAAAATCTCATTTGAATACGGAGCATTGAAATATTTAAGCTTTAACTAACCACCCACTGCCATTATTTACATTAAACAATCATAACATGTAACTGTGAAAGTAATGAAACTAATTTTAAATTTTGAAAATGATTTCTTAATGACTTGGTAGCTAGTTCTTGGTCCTCGAAGAGAAAATAACTAAGTTGTTGTACTGACTACTTGTACAAAAGTCAGCCTCTAATATTCTACTCGTTTTTCTCCCATTATATATAAGTATAACAATTATTGTCAAACAAAAGTGCACTATTTTCATCAACAATTGGTTTTAAATTTACCTTGTAATTAAAGTGCCTATATTCATCAACAATTGGTTTTAAATTTACCTTGTAAAAACAATTTGTCAAAGTGCCTTCCTTGCTTTCCCCTTTCCTTTTTCTCTCTATGATTTCTTATAGCAGTGCTAGTGAAACTAAATTTTATGTAAATATCACAATGAAAAATCATCTCAAAATAGCGATTCCAACAAAATCCTTCTCTGACAATTGTTTGTAAACGTAAACCAAGCTAAAAATACGACTACCAGTTTTTGCATTAGTGTTTTTGAGGAAGTGATTAAGCTCATGAAGCATAAGATATACTATTATGATTATGTGGCGTGCGTAATGGTATATTTTAGCATTTTACTATCTTTTCAATACAAATTAATAATTAATCATATGGAGTATGGTTCAACAGTTGTGTTAATTTTACTAGATATTTCCTGTTATAGTTCTAGAAATTTTACCTTCCAAAATTTGGCCAATCCTGATTGAAGTAAGATAAAAATATTTACTCCTACGGTAGTACGGTTCAATCCCTTTTCATTGGATTTTGATTACATGTAAGAGTTGGAAAAACTTAAAAGACATCAGTTCGCAACATGCATAATAATTTGAATAATAGAAGCGGGGTAACAATGCCGATAAGTGATTTTAAACGAATATTAGGGACTTGTAAGATGATTGTTCAATAAAATTAAAAGACTATTTAGCCAATTAATTTAGACTTATTTTTGACCTAATTACTTTGTGTGTTCTACTTCTTGGATCCTATATAGTAAGTAGACGACGTTACGTTCTTGACATTTTTATAAGAGAATATTATAGTTCTCCCCAAATTCTGAATTATTTTTAATTCAACATGTTATATATATATATCATTAAACAAAAACATTTGTTGGGCGTTTAATTTCAACATGTTTATGTAACCGATAAATAATTTTGAAGGGCCAAGCAGGGTTTTTAAAACTTAGACAAATAACAAATTAAGAGTTTGGCGGATAATTTTCTCACATAAATCTTATATATGCTGCCATGAAGTGCATCTCTTATAAATTTTTTTTTAATTTAAATAGTATGGTAATATATAATTCCACTCCAAGACAAAATTAAGTACTAGTAAAATCATACTCCACAAATTGATCACAAACATATTGACTTGGACTAGCCAGTCCTCTTGTAACAAGTGGTGTAAAGGGAATGTATTACTCTGAAGATATTATCCCACAAATTGACAAACATATTGACTGTGACTAGCTAGTCCTCTTGTAACAAGTGGTACTCAGAACTAGAAGAGTAACTGTGGATATATTAACCCTAATTCTAATAAAACCGTAAAATAAATTAGAGAATGCATATAAAATCTAAACCTCAATCCAACTTAATTCGTTATAGTCAAAACTGCAAGTCAATTCAACTCGTAAAAAAAAATTACGGGTTGGGACGGGTTTATTCTCACATTTTCATTTTGTTTTTTTATTTTTCATAGCTTCACAATCAGCCTAAATTTTAAAATAAATTGTATATTTCAAAGAGAAATAAAAATTTAAACTAATTATAATACGTTTACATTATTCACAACAAGTAATAAAACTCAAATATAATAATATCGTGAGATTGTTATATTTAAATAAACACAATGTATATATAAATATATATTTTTTTATTTTTTATATATATAGCGGATTGAAACGGGTTGGGAAGGATTAACCGCGGTTTGGTAACCCCAACTCCAACCCAACTCGTAAAATATATAACGGACTACGACGAAACGGGACGGATTGATTTTTTTTTTTTACACTCAGTCCAATATGTACGGATAAAGTTATGAGTTGAATTTACCAATTTTATACCCCTCAATACACTTCATTAATTAAACCGTGTCAAAGACGGCATTTTATTAGCCTCATTATTAATGTAGAAGCAACTCACATTCTTTTGATACTTTACACTACGATGATTGTGCCTAAATTTATAGAGAAAATGATCAATAGGTACATGATTGGTTTCGGTCAGGTTTTCAGAAAAATTGAAATCGAGATTAATTTTTGATTCGGTCATTTTCGGTTTTTTAAAAATATGGACTGAACCGGACCGGATTATTTTCGATCCGGTTCCGATTCTGATTCGGTCCGTCCGGTACTGGTTTTAGTTCGGTTTTTTTTGGTATGATTCAATATATGTCAAAATTACCCAAGAATATAAATTTTTATAACTTTCAGAAATCCTCTATAATATTTAAAAACTACTACTAAAACCCCATTTATTTAAAATATGCTTTATACATCACAAATTTATTAAAGTTTCACTATTTTATGAACTATTTTATATAAAAAAAATACACTTAGACATTAGAATTAGATAATTGCAAAAAGAAAGCATGTAACTTATTTATATATAATTTTAATATATATATATTGATAAAATACTTGTTAGTTCATATATATATATATTCATTTTTTTGGAGGGTTTTCGGGTTTTTTGGTTAGGTTTTTTAACTACTCGGGTTTTTTTGGTATTTCGATTTTTTGGTTTTTTTCAGTTCGGTTTTATAGTAAACCGAAATGGACCGAACAACTTTTGATTTTCTCAATTTCGGTCTTTTTCGGTTTTTGGGTTTTCCGGTTCGGTTTTCGGTTTTTGTTCAGTTCGGCTATTCCGGGTTTTTGCCCAGCACTAAATATATATATGTATATATATATAGTGCGGTTAACGATTTGGGTACCCACCTTTCAAATTTTCCAATTTAGGTACCACACTATAATAAATTTTCAATTTAGGTACCACCGTCTTAATAAATCACGAAATCATGTCACGTGATATTTGACAAACATTAATTTCATAGGCTAATTTGACAATTTTGCACAAAAATATGTCATATTAGAAAAACTTTTCCCTCAATTTCACACATAAAAAAATTTAGCATATAATCCAAATTCATGCATAGCTAATACCCAACTCTCATCGAGTTCCTTCATGAATGTTCTTAGGCTCTAATTGAGACAAGAATGCAAGATGATTAACTAAATTTCTCAAAGAAGAACGTGTATGCACTCTTTCTCCTGGGTTACCCAAGATTAATTCTTGCGGATGGTGATTGGCATATCTCCATTCTTGAGGTAAATCCTCATGAATGTGTACACTAGATTCTAAGTCCGTTTGAAGTCTCTCTATAGTGACTTCTTCAACAACGGGTTCAACCTCTATACTAGGCGTAGTCTCTAAGCTAGATGTAACATGATTAGAAGAAGATGCATTATGAAAAATATCATCATCAATATTATGAACAATTAATGACTTATCAATCGTCGGTAAAATCTCATCAAAGGAAACATGTACCGATTCTTCCACCAATAAAATTCTTTTATTAAAAATTCTATACGCTTTACTCGATATAGCATATCCGATGAAAATTCCTTCATCAGACTTAGCATCGAATTTTCCTAGATTATCCTTACCATTATTATGAACATAGCATTTACAACCAAATGCACGTAGATGAGAAATATTGGGCTTTCGCTCATTCCATAATTTGTAAGGTGTCTTTTTCAATATGGGCCTAATTAAGGCTCTATTTAAAATATAACAAGCGGAATTTACGGCTTCGGCCCAAAAATACTTTGGCAAATTATTTTCACAAAGCATGGTCCGTGCCATTTCTTCTAGGGTTCTATTCTTCCTCTCTACTACCCCATTTTGTTGGGGCGTACGAGGGGCCGAAAAATTATGATCAATACCATTTTCATCACAATAAGTTTGAAATGGAGTATTCTCAAATTTCTTACCATGATCGGTTCGGATACTTTTGATCATATAACCATTTCGTGTTTGGAGCTTTTTGCAAATAATAGAGAATTCTCTAAATGCTTCATGCTTATGAGTTAAAAACAAAACCCAAGTAAAACGACTAAAATCGTCAACCATGAAATATGCATATGCACGCCCTCCAAGACTAAGTGTCTGGGAGGGGCCAACTAAGTCCATATGAATGAGCTCCAAACAACGAGTAGTAGAAATAATATTTTTAGATTTAAAAGAAATCTTCGTTTGTTTGCATAATTGACAAGCGTGATAAAGTTTGTCCTTTTTATAAGGAGCTTTTGGTAAATCTATTACCAAATCTTTTCTAGAAAGTTTAGCAAGTAAATCAAGACTTGCATGACCAAGTCGTCTATGCCACAACCAACCATTGTCGTTGATAGTAACAAAACACTTAACCTCATTATCCACCGAACTATTCAAGTCAATTATATAGACATTATTTTGTCTTTGACCCATGAGAATAGTTTTATTATCCGAAATACAATGAATTATGCAATGCGATTTTTCAAAAATGACTTTGTGACCCAAATCACAAAGTTGACTTATACTAAGCAAGTTATGTTTAAGACCATCAACAAGCAATACATTATCAATAATAACATTTGATGGTTTAGAAATACTACCAATACCGATAATTTTACCCTTGCTATTATCCCCGAAGGTCACAAAGCCTCCGTCTTTAGGTGCAAGAGTAGTAAATTTCGTTTTGTCTCCCGTCATATGTCTTGAGCATCCACTATCCAAGAACCACTTGTCCTCGTTAATTTTTGACCTCAAGCATACCTACAAAACAAAATGATCATTGGTACCCTAATCCACTTTTGGGTCCTTGAGGGTTAGAGTCTTGACCCTTTGGAATCCAAACCAAGTCATTTCTATTTAATTTATATCTATAAGGGCAATAGACATAATCCTCAAAGTGATCACTACGGTTGCAAGTAATACATTTAACATGCGTGCTTGGTTTAACAAAACGATTATAAACTAAATTATTTTTATACAAGTTGTTCTTACGAGAGTAACTTGGTTGTCTATTTTCATTTTTCGTCATTTGTTTGGTGAATAGATTTTTATGCTTTGCCGTTAGAAGTGGTTTGTACCCTACACCGGTTTTATCATACGCGCCTTGTTGAGAAGCTAATATAGTACTTAGCATTTACTTCCCTTAGTGAATTTAGCGAGAGTAAGTTCGGCGCTATCCGCCTTAAGTTTACATGAACTAAGTTCATTAACTAACTTATCATTTTCTATGGTAAGTTCGGCATTTTTAGACGTGAGTGAGTCATTTTTTATAGCTAAATTTTCAAGTTCATCTTGTAGAGTAATTAGCATTTTTCTAAAGGATTTGTTTTTACCTCTAGCTTTTTCTAAAGAAGCTAACACATCATTTATATCAAAACAATCATCACTCGAAAGAGAAGAGTTAGAGGAGTGAAAGCTTACATCCTCGGTATCGTCGTCTCTAGCCATGAGACATAGGTTTGCGACTTCTTCATTGTCGCTATCGGAGCTATCATCATCGCTCCCCCATGCGGCCATGAATGCCTTCTTGTATTCCTTTTTCTTTTCGAATTTGTCCTTTTTCTTTAAGGGACATTCGTTTTGCATATGGCCGGGTTTGTGACATTTATAGCAAATGATTTCGTCCTTCTTGTTCGATTTGTCGGAAGGCTCTCCCTTATATTCCTTTTTCCGAAATCGTTGTCCGCCCTTCTTTTTCTAACTTAGGAACTTGTTGTAGCGTTTGGGGAAGAGTGCCATTTCATCATCCTCACTAGAGGAATCGTTGTCGCTATCATTATTTGTTGTGCTTTTGAAGGCGATGCCTTTCTTCTTTTTCGAGTCATCCTCATGTTTTCGAGTTGTCATGTCGAGTTCATGAGTGCTTAAGGATCCTATGAGGTTGTCGAGAGAAAGAGTGTTCATGTCCTTGGCTTCTTGAATAGCCGTCACTTTCGATTCCCATTTCCTCGGAAGGCTCCTTAGGATTTTTGTCACCATCTCCTTGCTAGAATACACTTTTTCAAGTCTTTTAAGATCATTAGTAATTTTAGTAAAACGAGTGTACATAGAAGCAATAGACTCGTCATCATCGACTTTAAAAAGTTCATAATCATGAATAAGCATGCTAATTTTAGAGTCCTTAACTTGACTAGTTCCTTCGTGCATAATAGCTAGCTTATCCCACATTTTCTTAGCGGTATCACAACCGGAAATCTTATCATACTCACTAGGCGAGAGCGCACAAGTTAAGGAAGTCATAGCTCTACAATTTAGAGAGAAAGCGGTGCGTTCATCCGAATCGAGTTCTTCTACGAGTTTATCTAAATCATTTCTCCTAGGCGTTTTATAGCCTTTGCTAATGCTAATCCATTGGTCTATCTCGTAACCACATAGAAAAATTTTCATAAGATCTCTCCAATAAGGATAGTTTGTTCCGTCAAAGAACGGGGGCCTAGTTATGGACTTAGAATCTCCGTACGTAGACATAGCGGATCTTTATACTCAAAATCGTTAGATTTATATAAATAGAAGAGCTAGGCTCTGATACCAATTGTTGGTCCGTAAGTGTCTAAACCTTAGAGAGGGGGGGGGGGGGGGGGTGTGAATAAGGTTTTCGTACGATTTTCGCGGAATAAAAACTTTGAGTTATTAACTATGTTAATAAGTAGAATTTTATAACTAAACACTTGTGTTAACTATTAATGCTATTTTAAGCTATTCAAGCAAACAAAATAAGCAATAAATAAGTGCGGAAAGTAAAAGTTAAGGGAAAAGAAATAACACAAGAGTTATAGAGGTTCGGCAAAACGCGCCTACGTCCTCTCCTCGGTATTCACACTACCGAGTGTTTCACTAGAATCTCCTTCCAAGATTACAACCTAACGAGCTAATCGACCGATTAAGCTCCCCCTCACTTTATGAGTATCCCGAATGAAAAGACTTAGAGCTTTTAAGCTACACTTGCTTATAAAGACTCTACCCGACCACTCGCTCACAAATGAGTTTATAAATTACTCTTACAAGTTTGAATTTGAAATGAATCACTCACTAACAAATAATATCTCGGTATTTATAAGATTACAATAATATTACACTCGAGAATATTTATGAATACAAGTGAGAAATATGTAGTATAAGCTTGAAGAATTTCTTGTAGGAATTGCTTAATTGTTGTGTGTTGATTGTGTATCTTCAACAATGGATTTAGGGGCTATTTGAAGAGCCAAATATGTCCATTGGTCAATAGATGACCGTTTGTAGTTGTTGAGTTTATTATCCAATGGTTTTTCAGCAGTTACCCAGTTTTTCAGGATAAGCCAAAAAGCTGCTTTTTGAATTTCTACAGAAACGATCGGTCGTTGTCTGAAAAACGATCGGTCGTTTTTCTTGTAAACTCACTGGAAGAAAATGGACAGAAAACGATCGGTCGTTTCTGCCATTACGATCGGTCGTTTTATTGATGAACTCACTGGGATAAAATTGGACCAAAACGATCGGTCGTTTTGTCCAAAACGATCGGTCGTTAATCTCTGGCAAATTCTCGGTTTTCTCGTTATTCTTCGAAAGCTTGTAACTTGTTCGTTTTAAGTTCGATTGGGGTCCCGCTTGATCCGTTGGCTTCGTATTTCAATATACTAACATTTTGAACCTTTTAACATGCTAGATAAAAGATTAGTACGCAAAATGAACTTTTATCATGTTTTACAATTTTTGTTATCATTAAAATAATCGATTAGAAGAACATCGTTCAACAAGAATATTCCTACATGACTACATGGTACAACAGTCAGCCTCTAATAATATTCTACTCGTTTTTCTCCCATTATATATATATGTATATTTATTATTGTCAAACTCACAAAAGTGCACTATAATTACATCAACAATCGGTTATTTATTTACATGGAAAAATCATTTGTCAAAATGCCTCTACAGTTAAACCTCGATAAATGAATGTCCGATAAACGAATAACCTCACCAAATGAATAATTTTCTCCGGTCCCGACTTGGGCAAATGGGCTAAATGAATAACCTCGCTAAATGCATTAACGAATAATTTTTTTTGAATCCTTAAAGACCCCATGTAAATATAAATGAATAATCATTAAAATTCATAAGATATATATATATATATATATATATATATATCCTAAAAACAAAAATATTTCTTCCAATCAACAATGTTTATACAAGAAGTCATTTCTTCACAAAAAAAGCGTCTAAAGTTGTTTGTTTTTTCCTTCCACCAAAATGCATCACATCTGCGACTTTTTCTAGTGCAAACACAACTTCTGGAATATTCTGCTCATGCTGTAGCAAATAGTTTCGTAGGGTGATTACTACTTGAAAGGCTTCTTTTGATGACACATTTGGTGTGACGCCACTATCATCTGGTTCTGGATCATTCTCATCATTTAGTACGGAGTCGATAATTTCTTCGTCTGTAGGCAATTCCATAACTGCATTATTCTCGTTAGGATAGTTCAAAAGATGTTCGACGTCCATCACATTTCTGTAGCGTAAATTAGAAATGACATTCGTTAATCCTTGGATATCTTCTTCTAGTTGATCAACTTCTTCTTCGGGAACATCAATATCTTCAGACCGTATCTTGCAATGCCGGAAACAATTTGCAATTGTTTTTTCCTTTACATCAAATCTCCAAGCCATGGTAGCAAAATTAATAGCATCCAAAATGTTAATCTTTTCAAGATTTGATGAGTCAACTTCAAGGCTCTGTAAGATGATAGAATAATAACGACGTCGATAATGAAGTTTGAATGCCCGAATAATCCCAGCATCACATGGTTGAATTTTAGACGTTGTGTTAGGGGGCAAGAAAAATAACTCTACATTATTCAACCCTTCAACAACCTTGCAATTATCTACTAACAAGAGAACCTTTCTGTCATTCATTCTCTTATCAAACCAATGGCAAAATTCTTGAAAAAGCAAACCAGTCATCCAAGCTTTCTTGTTGAACCGATACTCGCAACTAAGATTGTTCATGTTCACATTTTTAAAGCATCTAGGTTTTGCATACTTTGTCGGATCCATCACCATTACATCAAACCGCAACAGTGATTCTCTCCTTGTCTTTCTTTCGTCCTTCAAGCTGCTTTGTGGCAAGTGAATAGTCAGCTTCTAACCGATAAAATAATCCAGTTTCATCCATATTGTAAATATCTTTCAACTGAAATTGTTCTAATTTTGACCGTATTCCAGGTAAAGCATTTTCAATGTCCTCCATGTTTACGGAACCGCTTTCACCGAATCGTCGGTAGGACTTGATTGAATATCTTGCCTTGAAACGTTCTAACCATCCACTCGAAAAGCTGAATTCTTGATTTGTTTCACCATACATTTTTTGAAAAAACTCTTTTGCTTTGCTTTGGATCATTTCTCCTGACATATTCACTTTTTCTTGTCTTTGAAGAATCCATTCATATAAAACTTTCTCTAAATCGGGGTACTTAGCTGCCTTGTGCCTATTAGCATTGCTATCTTTCATCTCCTCTGACAAATACACTGCTGATCTTTTGAGTGTATTTGATATTGTAGTTTGGCTGGTATCCAAATCAAACTTTTCCTTCACCCATGCTTGCATATCCTTTTGCGTAAGACTTGGTTGTTCCTTCTTATGCTCACATATGGCCCTCCTTATCTGGTTGGTCAAAGTTGATTTTGTTGTTGGTTTTGACTGGTGATCGGAAGCCATCAGACTGAATATTAAGAAAGATTAGAATGAATTATTTAACAAACCAAGACTCTAGAAAAATATATATATATTAGTTTGTAGGTAGGTTAGGTACATTGTCTTAGTCTCTAAGTATTCCATACATAGAATATTATTATTAGTACATGTTGCATGTATTTAGACTCTAAGTATTCCATACATAGAATCTTATAAGTACATGATGCATGTACATAGTCTATATACGTATTTGTACATTAGATGTAAAATAAATAATCATACGAAAAAATAAAAATGTAAAAATACTATCTAAATGAATAAAAATTCATTTATCAATAAATGAATAATATATTCATTTATCGATAAGTAAATAAACTCACTAAACGAATATTTTTTGCTGGTCCCAAGAGCATTCATTTATCGAGGTTTAACTGTAACATAGCAGATCATTGGTTCGAAACTCTTAAGTTACAATTTAATTTTGATTTGTATTTATCGAGGAAAAAAAAATCGAGTTTTAGGCATTCTGACATATCGGGCCAGCACTGGGTAACAACATTAAATTATACAAAATAATCATTATTTGCATACGATACAATCAAAACATAGGACGTGAGTCATAGTTAGGAATGACAATTTATCGGGTTTCAACCCGACCCGACCCGTCGCGGGTCGGGTAAAAGTGCAATTCTATTCAGGTTTAAATGGGTAAAAGTGCAACTTAACACTATCTCACATCTCTCTCATATACATTAAACTCTCTCTTTTATATTATTTTTATATTATAGTTCTAAATCAAATGATTTTTTAATCTAACTAACAAATTTTATTTGAAAATTTTGACATTTATGAGATTTATTTTTTAAAAGGAAAAAAAATATTTTTTTAAAACCGGATCAAATGGATCGGGTCTGATCAAATGAGTAAATGTGCTACTTTGTCCTCGGGTCGGGTCGGGTCGGATTGAAACTCGCGAAATTACCATCCCTGATCATAGTCTCGGGATTTGCTAATCGGTCAACCAAACAAGGTTTAAGTGAAGCTTGTTGCCAATAAAGGATTGGTCAACTTTCATCTTCTCTCAAATTTTGGAATATTACAACTAGAACTGAAAATACAGAGGTCATATAGAAACTGCATTGACAATACAAGGACCCTATTACTGTATTATAATCATTATTCCCACCTTATCATGAAATGATGACAAGGCAGCCAACTCTTAAGTTACAATTTAATTTCTTATGCCGGAAGTCCTGCTGAAAATAAATTTTATGCAAATATCACACCGGAAAATCCTCTGAAAATAGCGATTCCCACAAGGTCCTTCTCTGAGGAGTTTGTCAATGTAAACCAAGCTAAAATTAGGACTACCGGTTTTTGCATTAGTGTTTTCGAGGACGTGGTTAAGCTCTTGAAGCATAAGATCTATTATCATTAATTTTGTGCCGTTTGATAGCACTTACGATGATTTCGTCTCTAGTGTGACTGATAAGCTACTAGATTTTTCTCACCAAATATTCAATTTAAAAACTTTTCCCGTTTTGAACCAATCGTTTTGTTTGTGATTTTAAAAAACACATCATTGTTACACTTAATCCGTCACATCAGGAAGTAACTGGTAGTGCTTTTTGGTTAGATTCATGGATGACTATAACAACACTCTTTAGCATTTTAATTCCCTTTCAATGTAATTTAATAATCATATGGAGTATGGTTCAACCAGTGTGTTGATTTTATACTAGATATTTCCGGTTATATTTCTTGAAATCTTATCCTCTAGAATTTGGCAGAAATATAATAAAAATCTTTTACTCCTATGGTTTAATTAGTTACTTTTAATAATTATCTGCAATAATGTCAAATTATGTCAAATTCTAGAGGATAAGATTTCAAGAAATATGCGTAATGTTTCGAATGGTGTTACGCGTTTCAGTTATAACTGAGATTCTGTTTCAGTTATAACTGAAGAGTTCTAGTAAATAACACACGACGTTTAATTACGAAGTTCGATGTGTTCACCACGACGTTTAATTACAATAGTACACTCAACTCTTACAATACTCAATAACTCGCTCATTAGTATTTGTCTATCAAAATATTGCTCATACCTAACATCTCTCAATATCTAATGACATCCCGTTAAAAATTTCTCTCAAAGAATATTTTTTCCTCTCGAATATTTCGTGGATCTCTCTATATTTGTTGTATATATAGACACCCAAAATATTAGAGTGTAATTGAATTTATTTATAGCCTTACAAATAATTTTAATCTTAATCAAATAGACGGTATTTCATTTTTCTCTCTTTTCTTCTTTAACTAAGATTCTTATTTACTCTTCAAGTCTTCTAATTCAACAAGTAAATCTCTTCATTCTCTACAATCTAATTTTCTAAGATTGCACAAAATCTTCTCGACTTGCTGCTCACATTTCTGGACCTTCTAAAATATCTTTTACTTGATCGTCAAGTAATCTGTCCGCCAGTTTCAGTTATAACTGAAATTATAACTTCAACTTATATTTAAACATAACTTAACAAACGTTTTACACATTAACCGTTAACATAATAAGAGTTCAATATAAGTTAACTTAATATATTTTTAGTAATATGATGACAAACAAATATGGTACAATAGACTTGTACATTGGACCTAACAATCTTCCCCTTTGTCATTATTTTGGAAAAACATTAAATTGTAAAACTTTTGAAAAACAAACTCACTCATAATCTTATTAACACAGTTAAAATCGAAAATCAATCATTTAAGCTCAGAGCTTATCAAAACTCCTCCTGCAAGTCACATCTCATAAATATATAAAACACTTTTACACTTTTAAGCATATAAGATCAGAAAGATAAACCTTTAAAATATTATCAAAACAAGCAATCAATCAGAGGAGGCATTCTCAAAAACAGAAATATAAACAATCATCATCAAAGTCAAGCTCATTGCTCCTTCACAACAACTCATCAATTTACTCTCCTTTTTGTCATAAAAATGACAAGGTTAAAATGCACCACACTCATCATAATCAACCAAATTAGAACCAATATACCCATAATCACTCTCATCAAACAACCAAAAATCATATTATCACTCACCAATATCCTCAGATAATTCACAAAAATTTTATCAAACCAAATCTCCATACATCCATGAGGGCTTAATCCGCTGTAACTCTTCTTTTAAATGAGAAAACAAATTTTAAGAGCATATAACTTTAAACAATGACGAGTTTTCAAGTTTAAGAACAAAAAAACCAGTTTTAACTATTAATCCAATCCATCACTTTATAACCGAAAAACTTAAGTTTTTAGCACAATAAAAATTGTTGACATTCCACTCTATTGTCTAGAATATTTTGCACAAAAAATGGGTTTTCAGTTTTAATCAAATAACCAATATATCAAGTAAAAATAAATTTCTTGTTTACTTGAGTTGCATCTCAGTTACAACTGATACTTGAAACTGTATTGGAACAAAAAATACACAATTACTTCTTCCAAGAAAAATTGATCAATATTACTTTTTTATTAAGAAATTGACATTTTATAGAACACATCATCATTAATTAACTGGACATTAATTCACGACATCATTTTATTTTCAGTCAGATCATAGTACGAGTCCCAGTTTTAACTGAGCTTTAACTTATTCTGCTGCCATTCGGCTGCTAGTTTAGTTCTAAATTGTCCCAACCAATGGGGAAAAAATGATAAAAAAAATATCTCTATGCAAGCAGTGAGAGACATGGGTCCACATTCATCATTTTATAGCATATTCAGCAGAATTATTAAACCGATTATTAGTGTCAATTCTCCTTTTTATTAAGCAAAACTTCACTTTTTTTCAGAAAAATTATATACAGCTCATGCAGATTTATTCAATTGTTTGTAACTGATTATTCGCATAATAAAAAACAAATTCTTTACTCATATAGATTCATAATAGCACATCCCAAGATCACTTTTTAGGGATTCAATCATTTTAACATCCAATGATTTTGTAAATATATCTGCCAGTTGTTTCAGTTGCAACATGTTCCAAAACTAGACATTTTTCTTCAACAAGTTTTCTAATAAAATGATATCTTAAGTCTATATGCTTTGTTCTAGAGTGTTGAACTGAATTATTAGCTAAATCAATAGCACATTTATTATCACAATATAAAGTAAAAGTCTCTTGTTTAATATTATAAGCCTCAAGCATTTGTTTCATCCATAAAAATTGAGTACAACCACTCACAGCTGCTATATATTCTGCCTCTGCAGTAAATAAGGAGTTACAACTTTGCTTCTTACTAAACCAAGATACTAAGTAATTTCCAAAGTAAAAACATCCACCGGATGTACTCTTTCTATCATCAATATTACCAAACCAATCAGTATCACAAAATCCAACTAAATGATGATTAGTATTCTTAGAATACCACAAGCCTAGATTAATAGTTCATTTCACATATCTGATAATTCTCTTAACATCTAATAAGTGAGATTCTATGGGATTAGCTTGGTACCTAGCACAAACTCCAACACTCAAACACAAATCAGGTCTATTATCAGTCAAATAAAGCAAGCTATCAATCATAGATCTATATAAACTTGGACAAAAATGCTTACTTTTATCATTCTTAGACCGTTTTATGTTAGAACTCATAGGTGAGTTTTTCTCTTTACTATCAGACAAACCAAGTTTTGTAACTAGATTTCCTGCATACTTACTTTGACACAAAAATATGCCTTTATCACTTTGCTTAACTTGCAAACCTAAAAAAAATTCAATTCACCACCACCACTCATCTCAAATTCACTTTTCATATCAGTAATAAACTCATCAACATAACTTTTGGAAGTAGAACCAAACACAATATCATCCATATAAATCTGAACAACTATAATATACTTAGGAGTTCTCTTGATAAACAATGTTTTATCAACTCCCCTTCTTAACAAACTTTTTTGAATCAAAAACTTTGTTAATCTATCATACCATGCTCTAGGAGCTTGTTTTAATACATAAAAAGCTTTCTTTAAATGAAAAACAATGATCAGGTTTATGAGGATCTTGAAATCCATTTGGCTGCTTAACATATACTTTTTCTAAAATATTACCATTAACAAAAGCACTTTTAACATCAAGTTGAAACAATTACAACCGAGTCTTCAGATTCTTTTTCAGACAACTTATCATGTTGTTCCTCAGTTATAACTGATGCAGTAGCTGACTGTTTTGGCTTTCCATTTATCTGCTCTTCCATGGTTGTATCCATCAAAACTGTCATATCATCTTCACCTGCAAAGTTAGATATATCTTTAAGATCATCAAAAACTACATTATAAAATTCCATGATAACTTGAGTTCTCAAATTATAGACCCTGTAAGCTCTGCTGTTCACAGAATATCCTAAGAAAATACCTTAATCACTTTTAGAGTCAAACTTTTCTAGGTGTTCTCTATCTTTAAAAATATAGCAGACACAACCAAACACATGAAAGTAACTCAAATTAGACTTTCTTCCTTTCCTGATTTCATAGGGTGTCATATTAGTTCATTTAGTGAGATAGGCCATATTCACTATGTGACAAGCAGTATTAACAGCATCAGCCCACAATCTCTTAGTAACTTTCTTAGAATTGTCACGCCCCAAAATCCGTAAACACGGATATCGAGGCATGACCTTTTTAAATAAAAGGAAAAGGAACCTGTTGGTACAAAATTTAAATTTTAAAAAAAACAATTTGCAAGCTAGTGGAACAAATAAACGAATAAATAAAATGTTTGCCAAACGCGGCTACATGACCAAATGGTTTTAACAAAATTATAAATAAAGAAATAAACAAATGTAATTTGCCCGTAGGCTACATCCTCGAAAACTAGTCTAAAGAAATAAAATGATTAAAGAAGCCCAAACCCATGCGCTACCTCGCTAATGCTTATATCCAACGCCTCAACCTAAGTTGTACCTGAAAGACAAAATTGTAACGGTGAGTCCCACGCACATACATAGACGGGGCGGCACCACAAATACCGTCACTCCATCCCATAAATGCAAGAGCTCACAAACAACAACTTATAAAAAGTAATATAATAACGACGAATAAAAAGAAATATATTAACTTCGTACAACTAAATAAATTAAGCAATTCCAACATACATCTATAACAAACATGGACCTCTCACGCCACCTACCCCAGTCCGTAAGGTAGGTCATTCCCTATCCCTTCGGCCGTCTTATGTCCCCGGAATTAGGGAGAGACATAGACCATTGCTAACAATAAAAGTAGATTTAGAGTGCGCACTTGGCCCTCTCACGCCACTCGCCCCAGTCCGTAAGGCGAATCATTCCCTATCCCTTCGGCCGTCTTATGTCCCCGGAATTAGGGAGAGACATAGACCATTGCTAACAATAAAATAAATATAGTGCACACTGGGACCTCTCACGCCACTCGCCCCAGTCCGTAAGACGAGTCATTCCCTATCCCCTCGGCCGTCTTCTGTCCCCGAAATTAGGGAGAGACAGAGACCATTGCCACTACAGCTAAATCACAAGGTCTCGGCCAATAATATAAAACCATTCAATTATCACATCTCAAAATACCAACATTCTCAAACGTCACTTTAACGTTAATCAACATAACACATAACCATATGTACTAAAATCACAACTAGCCAAACAACTCCAATAACGTAAAATCCCATTCGGGCATTTTAACAAACACCTTATATGCACAATCTAAAACTCATCTCTATTCAACAATAATTTACCCAATTCTATCAACAACCATAATAACATATAATTAACGCATAAAGCACGCAAACCCATCAATATTCTCATTAATCCGAAATTAATATGACTAAATCCTCAACTTCTCCAATTCAAATAAGTGCATTAAAAGTACAACAAATAAACCCCAATTAACAATTTAAGAACATAATTAAGATAAAAGGCAAAAACCCCCAATTTATAAAAAATGCAAAACCTAATCCTAACATACACCCTCGTCTAGTCTCAATGGATAACCCCTGTTACCTTAGAGCGTAGAGGAGATGCTTCCGGTAAGAACCCGCTAATGGCGGTTTCCTCTTCTTCTTCTTCTTCTTCTTCTTCTTCTTCTTCTTCCTAGGGTTTGAAATCTCTCTTTTCTCTCTTGTTTTGGTTTGTTTTTGGTTTACTGATTTAAAAAGTGGGCTGAAAAGATGTTTAGAAAAACTGTTTTGAGAAAGTTTGGGGAAGCGAACTATTTGGTCCCCAAAGTTCTAAAAGTTAACTCTTAATCAAAAATATTAATTTACTGCTCAAAAATAACCAATCTTTAGAAACAAAACTATTGGGTCATTTTTATTTATAAAATTAGTAACAAGTTTTAAAAATAAAGTTTTTCGAAAGAGTTTCGGTTTTCGGCTAAAAATTAGTCGAGTGACCGGTTTTTGGTAAAATTTGTATAAAACGTTTTTGGATAAATTAAATCATAATTAAAATCACTTATAAAAATACGGGATGTTACAAGAATTTAACATAAGTCTAGCCATCTATTGAATAGTTCTATTATTTTTTTCAACAATACCATTCTGTTAGGGGGTTTTAGAAGCAGAAAACTTATGAGAAATTCCTAAAGAATCACAAAAATCAGTAAATTTGGAATTTTCAAACTCTTTTTCATGGTCACTCCTAATTCTAACAATTTTACCAATGGTATAACCTTTTCCAATTTGCAGTTTTAAACACAAATTCTTGAAAATATCAAAAGATTCAGATTTTTCTCTAAGAAAAGCTAACCAAGATAATCTACAAAAATCATCCACAACCACAATAATATATCTTTTACCATCAATACTTTTAGTTTGCATGGGACTCATAAGATCAATATGTACAATTCAAGCACACTATTAGTATAAATCTGACTAGCAATTTTATGAACACTTTTACTTTGCTTTCCCTTCATACAATCACCACAAGTACTTTATAGTTTAAATTTCAGTTCAGATACTCCTCTAACAAGTTGAGAATTAACAATTTTAGTAAAAGTTTTACATGTCCCAAACGTTGGTGCCAAATTTCAGGATTATTAGTTACAGCTTGGTTACAACTGACTTTAGATAAGTTTACAATAGACTTATCAAACACATAGGAACTATCACTAGATCTCATTCCAATCATGATTAAGTCAATTATACTTATTAAACTTAACATGCATAGAATTATCACACAATTGGCTAGCACTTTTAAGCTCAGGCATGCCATCAACATTTAAAGTTCCTTTACCAATCGCAAGACATTTATCACCACTTTCAAACACAACATAATTGTAAGATATATTCCTAACATTCTTTAAGAATTTAGCATTACCAGTCATATGTTTGGAACAACCACTATCAAAATACCAAGAAGTAGAAATAGCAGCATTCAAGCAGGTTAAAGTAGTCTTATTATAAGTAGTTATCTCACTTTTGCTTTTAATCTTCTAGACCCACTTGGGTATTTGTTTATAAACCTTGGAAAATGTTTTTGATAACTCAAAAATCTTTTATTGCAAAAAGCCCAAGTGTGTCCAGATTTATTACAAAAATAACATAGCCTCAAGTAATTTCTAGTTGCAGATTCAGTTACAACTGAGAACAGTCTGTTCTTAGTTGCACTTTCAGTTATAACTGAAGACTTCCTTGTACTTACAGTGGGTTGTAGGGTTGATTTGCTTGTTGCGACCTTCACGAACACGGTCTTTCCACTTCCATTAGCTCCAGAATTGCCCAATCCAATATTGTGTTTTGCATACCTTTGACATAAAAGCACTTTGTCTAACTTTTCAGTCCCATTGTTGAGAAGATTGATCATCTTTTGAGTTTATTCAAGTTGAACATCCTTTTCTTTAACCCCAAATTTTCAACTTACAACTCTTTTTACCATTTTAGACACAACTGAAAACCTCTTGAACAATTTCAGATATTTCTCTTCTAGCTTAGCAATAGTAATAGTTTCATTATCACAACTATCAGATTCGGAGTAATACCCTTCTTTAGTTTCGGTATCAGTTACAACTGAGTTTGTAACTGAGATGGATTTTTGAATTTTTCGCACTTTTCGTATTGATTTTCGAGATAGCCACAAAAATTGTATAGTTTCTTTCCTCACCATCTTCACTATCATTACCAGATTAATCACTAAAAGTTGCTGCCCTATTCTTCTTAAGCGTATTCGCACATTCAGCTTGAACATGACCAAAACACATACACTTACATTGAATCTCCTTTGGTTTAAACTCCCTAAATTTCCACTTTGTTTTAGGTTGCTTCTCCTCATAATTTTTTGATTTAAATTCCTTTTTCTGAAACGGTTTACTAACTTCTCCATCACCAACTTTCTTTTTGAAAAATCTTTTATATAACTTTTTGACGAAAAGAGCAAATTCTCCATCATCAGTTTCAATTTCAGTTATAATTGACTTTGCGACTGAAGTCTTTTTATCATGAAAATCAATACCTTTATCCGAACTTTTTGGTGACTCAAACTTCATCGCATAGGTTCTAAGATTACCCATAAGATCTTCCATCTTCATACTTTCGATGTTGTTATACTATTCATTTTCTCTCCAAGAGCATGAGATTCAGTAGAAATCTCACATAAATTAGAATAAAACTCTTCTATGGTTTCATGCTCCTCCATGTTTAGATTTTCGAATTTGCTTGTAAGTTGTTGAAGTCTTGATGCTTTGATTCGGCTTGTACCTTCGTATGTAATCTTTAAAATATCTCAAGCTTATTTTGCAACTTTACACATGGATATTAATTTGAATAGGTTAGGATGAACCGCACTAAATATCGCATGAAGTGCCTTTGCGTTTTTATTAGAATCATTCTCCTCTTTTTCAGACCAACTATCTTCTAGTGTTGGATATTCTTCTCCTTCTTCATCAGTGAGCGTTGGTAATTCATAACCCTTTATAATAGATTTCCATTCCTTTTTGTCTTGAAATTTAATAAAAGCTCTAATTCTCACTTTCCATGTGCCATAATTCGAACTTCTTTCAAGCAATGGTGCTTTTTTGAACGATCCACCATTCTTAAATAACTCCATATATTCATAACACTGGATCCACACCAAGTATAATTAGGTGTGAGCCTCTTATACCAATTGAAAAATACGTTTGTCTAATGTTCCGAATGTTGTTACGCGTTTCAGTTATAACTGAGATTCTGTTTCAATTATAACTGAAGAGTTCTGACAGAAGTTCTGACAGAATAGTAAATAACACACGACGTTTAATTACGAACTTCGATGTGCTCACCACATCTACGTCTCTGAGGCACTCACCCAGTATTTATTGATATTGTCAAGCTTACAATAGTACACTCATATCTTACAATACTCAATGGCTCACTCACTAGTATTTGTCTATCAAATTATTGCTGCTACCTAACACCTCTCAATATCTAATGACATCTCATCACGAATTTCTTTCAAATAATTTTTTTTCCTCTAATATTTTATGGGTCTCTCTCTATTTGCGCTATAATCTATGATGTAGAGACCCAAAATATTAGAGTCTAATTGACTTTATTTATAGGTTTACAAAGAATTATAATCTTAATCAAATAGGCAGTATTTCCTTTTTCTCTCTTTTTTTTCTTTGACTAGAATTCTTATTTACTCTTCAAGTCTTATAATCTAACAAGAAAAGTTATTCATTCTCTTCAATCTAATCTTCTGATATTGCACGAAATTTTCTCGACTTGTTGCTCATGTTTCTGTACCTTCTAGAATATATTTTATACTTGATTGTCAAGTAATCTGTCCACCAGTTTCACTTATAATTGAAATTATAAATTCAACCTATATTTAAGCATAACTTAACAAACGTGTTACACATTAACTGTTAACATAATAAGAGTTCAATATAAGTTAACTCAATATATTTTTAACAATACGATAACAAGCAAATATATTACAATAGACTTGTATTTTTGATCTAACATAAAGTTTGTAATTAATGAAAAAATTCAAAGGCTAAAGTTGGAATATCTGCTAAGTTTTATTGAATTTTACAAAAGGTCAAAGGATAACGAACATTTTAAAGTTTGTAATTAATGAAAAAATTCAAAAGCTAAAGTTGGAATATCTGCTAAGTTTTAATTGAATTTTACAAAGGGTCAAACAATAAAAAATAATTTATCATGGAGTAATAGCAGATTAGAACTGGATCCTTTAATTTTTCTCTTCCATAATGCACGTTGTGAAAAATGGCTTGAATTTTTCGTTTGGTTCAAACATTCACAGCTTATTAAACAAATCCTTGAAAATTTTAATTTTCGCTTATAGACCTATGATGCCGCGGTGGGAGACATTACAATAATGGCAGAACGATGGACACAAGTGGAATTCAGTGAGCCGTTCACTGAGTCGGGCTTGGCGATGGTGGTCCCAGTTAAGCCCGCAGAAGGTTGGATGTTTCTCAAGCCATTCACTACAAGCCTATGGATAGCGACCGGGGGTATATTGGTTTATACAATGTTTGTTGTTTGGTTTATCGAGCACCGATCCAACTCCGATTTTAGTGGTTCTTGGAAAGATCAACTAGGAAATGCTCTATGGTTCACCTTCTCTTCACTCTTCTTTGCTCATAGTAAGTATTTATACTCTTTTTACTCACTAGGTTTTCGATAAAATAGACATTATGGGAACACCGGAAGACTAAAATATATTGAGTCTCCCAATTAATACTTGGCAAAAATGTTTGATTCATATAGGATGCACCACTGTAGTACTAAATGTTACCGAGACGCCGTATCTTTTAGCCTTCCCTGAATGTTCATTATTTTCACCCCTATTACCAACTTCAAAGTAGTAAATTTATATTGATCAGTATCTATTTGGTCCTCTTAAAGTTTGCTTCAATTTTCAACAGTAGTAATGCCCAAACATAAAACTTTAATAAATTTGTATTGGCTTGTTGTTTTTATTAATTATAAGCAAAAAAAAAAAACCCTTTAATAATCCCAAAATTTGGAGAAATGTGAAATATAGTCCTTTATATAGATCTTTCGTAATAAACCACAGATCAAAATTATAAGAAAGAAAAATCCACACCAATCTAAATTCAAAGAAGTGTTTTTTTCAAAATAAACCACAAAAGGCGTTACTAAGTTGTTTTTAGTGGTTTACTGGTTTTGACCACTTTTATCATACATTACGGAAAATCTTTTACATTAGTGATGTATCAAAAGCTACCTAAAATATTTTTCGCAACTTTATCGAATTATCTTCAGAGGAGAGAATAAACCGAATACACACTAGAGTGGTGGTTATAGTGTGGCTCTTTGTGGTTTTGATCCTGACTCAGAGCTACACTGCAAGTCTCACATCGATGCTAACCGTCAAGCGCCTCAACCCCAATATAGATTCTATTAATAGAACAGAAACCAAAGTTGGTTGCGACCGTAACGACTTAATGAAAACATATGTTACGGAAAAGCTTGATTACAAACAAGAAAATGTTAAACTTATGAACAATGATATGGACTACTTCAATTCATTCAAGAACGGGAGTATCTCAGTTGCGTTTCTTGAAATTCCATACGCGAAGCTATTTGTCCACACGTATGGCAAGGAATTCACCATTACTGGTACAAGCTATAGATTCGGGGGATTGAGCTTTGTGAGTATTCTATTTCGATTAATTAATACTCATGGTTTTCGCTAAGTTTTCTGCTGTAATAAATTGGTCATGATTTTGATATTCTGGGGTGAGTTTTTCTAGTAGAAATTATGGCCATAAAGAAGCGTTCTACACTTCCAATCATTTACTCCTTTTTTTATTACACCATTATTTTTACATGTCTGGACTACTATTTCAAAGTTAAAACTGAGGTGTAAAAATTAACACGTTTACAAGATTGTGAGGAAAGGACACTATCAATACTAAAAAGGAAATTAAAATCGCTATTCTGTATGGGCTTATAGAGTTGTTGCTTTCCAAGTTTTCGTTATTCTAAATGAAAAGGAAATGAATGCTATTTGGTTAAAAAAAGCAACTTTTTTCTTCTATTTATGTTGTTGAAAAGTACTCCTCCTATGCACGAAGGCTAGAAGCACCATTAGAGCAATACCATTTGTATAGATTACAAATTCATTGAAATCCTCAGTGTCTTGATATGATTTCCTGTTCCATACAGTAGTTAATCGAAAGGTATAATGCAGGCATTTCAGAAAGGTTCAGGAATAGCTTACGATGTTTCCGAAGCCATTTTAACACTTTCCGAAAACGGGATGCTGAAAAAACTTGAAGAATCGTGGTTAACTTCCTCTTCTGAGTGTACAGAGTCTAACATTACCGATGACCCTGATAGCTTAAGCTTTCAAAGCTTTTGGGGTCTATATTTGTTCTCTGCCGGAATTTCTACTCTCTGTCTTCTACTTTTTATTGTTCGGTTACTCAATGATTATCGACATTTTAGGCAAACACAAACAAATGAAAGCAATGAAAGTGTTTGGAATAAAATTGTTGGGGTGGTTAAGTACTTGAAAAACGCAGAGAATGGTGACCGAATAAGATATCCAACTTCAAGCTCTAACAAGGTAGTGCCCGAATCCTTGTCTACATCTTTTGAAGAGCTCGGACTGTGGCTTGGCATGAATGCCTTAGCATTTGGAGAAACAATAGAACATATACCACCATGCTCACAGTGAGCTTTGGAAGTTAAGGAAGTTTGTTAGGATTATATTTATGGCTTATTAAATCTTTGTTGTCAATTGATTTAAGCAAAATAATCTAAATTGAATGTTCAGAATTGAGACAGTTTATATTTACAGGTGAAGTTGCAGCCACAGTTGCAATCATAGTTCCAACCTGCCAATAAGCATGATACTGTTTTATTCTGTCTTACTGCATTACTTAATCTTTCAGTCTATTATTTGAACTAAATTATGCAGGATATATTCATTACTTAATCTTTCAGTCTATTATTTGAACTGCAGGATATATTCTCATATATTTACAGAGATTTGTTTTATAATTGTTAAAAATATTTAAGCGATAATGAATGGAATGATCCTCGAGTTTAGTTTCAAAAGATTTAGTATCTAAAAGATATTATCTTCTTCCATATTTGTGCTAACTAAATGTACTACTTTTATGCAAGTCTTTATCATTATTTCAATCTTATTTGATTCAGAAATCTTTTATATATTTCGTATATATTGAAATTAACTTGAAGATATTATTTATTAGATTTTATCTGAGAGATATTAATTTATATGATCTTTTAAAATCAACAAAATCTCCTAACTACAAGCAAGATCTATCTTGTGTGTATCAAAGGAAGTTGAGCTCAATCAGAATCTATTTTGTTGCGTGGGATTGCGCATGATTGGATCAAACTGAATACTTGAAACAATCAAGAAGATTTTGAAGAATAAAGAATGAAGAATAGAGTTTTAAAGATTTTATAAGATTGTAATTCTGTCTTATTTATATAGTTGATAGTATTGCTTGTAAAAACTGTGTGTTCTAAACTATAAAAAAATCAATTTTGAGAGAATACACAAATAAACTTTTAAAACGAAAAACAATGGTGAGATGTCATTGATCTTTTGAGCAATAGTTATAAAGTATGAGCAATATAGATATAGGCAGAAAAATCTATAACGAGTCTGAGAGTTTTTCAATAAGACGTAGCCCAAGTACATTTAACTTTCAGTTATGTCCTTCATAATACTTGTGGTTGCAACTGTGATTTCAACTGTAATTGCAATTTAACTGCATTACAGCAACTAGAACAGCGGATAGAAATTTCAAAGTTGTGTCATTTTTATCTTATCATTTCTTCCTCAGCCATTGATTTTTCCCCAACTTCATCACACAGTCTCACCATCGAATCCAGTTTCAGAAGTAATTTTTGTAGTGACTACGGTGGGAGATGACATCAGCTTTTCATTTTCAAATAAAATCCCACTATTATTCTCAATAATTTCATTTTCTACCTCATTGAAATGAAATTATTGAGAATAATAGTGGAAAATTTGATAGAATTCTCGCTTCATTGATTGGCTAAAAGATTTGACCTTAGAATTTTTTTCGCTTCATTGACTTGCTAAAAGATTACGACACTTCGTAAAAATTATTAGAAGCAATTTTATCACCGCCATCCGAATTACTATATTAAACAATTGTAACATGGAAGTAATTAACGAAACTAATTTTAAATTTTGGAAATGATTGATTATTGTGTGCTAGTTCTTGTCTTCAAGCTATAAAAGTCAGCCTCTAACATGGAAGTAATTAAATTTTAAGCAAGATAACTAAATTGTTGAATATTCGTATATCATCTACAAAAGTCAGCCTATAATATTCTACTCCTTTTTCTTCCATTATATATAAGTATTGTTATAATACAACTATTAGCTACGTATTTAGGGAGACAGAAGTAGAGAGAGGGGAGAACAATATCGTCTTTATTATGAATGAATATGAATGAAAATAAAATACAAGACCCCTAACCCTCTTTATATAGATAGAGGGGTAGCTTTACAAGCCCACTTGGGCCCATAAAGTACAAGCCCAAGAGTCCAATAATATACTACAACACTCCCACTTTGGATGTCTTGAATTCTTCGTATTCATGCAGTCGATCTGAGTCGAGTTCATTCGCAGTGCTAAACACATAAATACCTTAGGGCCGGAAAACCCGGTGTGGGACAAAACCGGTAACTAAGAGAAATTGTGTAGCCGAATGATATATGCCAAAATACTATGTAAGTAACTAACCATAAAACAGTGTGCCTCATCAAAACATTGTCAGAGCAAACCCAATGGGAAAATCTCTGATCGAAGGGAAAAGAGTGCAACAATGGTAGTCGTAGGGGATCAACCACAAAACATGTGCCTCATCAAAAACTTGCCAGAGTAAACCCAGTGGGAAAAAACTCTGGTCGAAGGACAAAAAAGTACACAGTGGTAAGAAGTATACGACAGGATACTCCCCTGATTTCGGCAATCCTTAGTGAGGTATAACAGGGAACGTGTCTCGCTAAAAACCTTGTCATAGAAAACCCAGTGGGAAAAACCTTGTACTAAGGACAAAAAGAGTACACATGCATACAAAATGATGCTTCTCCTCACTTGCACACGACAGGGTGCGAGGATTTCGACTCCAACCTAAAATGTCGCTCTAAGGTAGCTCAAATAGCCTACGTAGGCCAATCGCCCGTACGTTCTTCTGAAAAGAATGCTTTGGGAGTGACTTGGTGAACAAGTCAGCGTGGTAATTCTCTGAACCAATATGATTCACTTCAATCTTTTGAAGCGTTTGTTGTTCATGTGTAAAGAACAACTTTGGTGAGATATGCTTAGTGGCATCACCTTTGATATAACCATGCTTCGCTTGATCAATCACAGCGGTGTTGTCCTCATAAATAACAACTGGTTCATCATGATCGTAAGCTAGATCACAGGTGCTTCGAATATGGCCAATAACTGTCCGAAGCCAGACACACTCTCTAGTCGCTTCATAGAGCGCGAGTAGCTCAGAGTGGTTAGTCGAAGTGGCCACTAGAGTCTGTTTACGAGACCTCTAGGATATCGCCATGTTCCCAATGGTAAAGACATAACCAGATTGGGAACGTCCCTTGTGAGGGTCTGATAAGAAACCAGCATCGGCATAGCCGACAAGGGCTGCGTTATTTCGAGGATCAATGGAGCTAGATCCACTCGACGCAAATGGATAGAATAAGCCCATGTCCGCCGTACCTCTAGGGTAACAGAAAATGTCTTTTATGCCAGTCCAGTGGCGGCGTGTTGGCGCGGTGCTGTGTCGAGCTAGACAATTCACAGCAAACGAGATGTCCGGTCTAGTACATTGGGCCAAGTACAATAGTGCGCATATTACACCCAGATATGAACACTCAGGGATCAATATCTCTTCATCGTCCTCCTTTGGACGGAAGGGGTCCTTATTAATGTCTAGAGAGCGGACGACCATGGGAGTAGAGGACGGCTTAGAGTCACTATGACTAAAGCGCCTCAACACCTTTTGGGTGTTGCTTTCTTGATGGACTAAAATTCCATCTTTACGGTGCTCGATCTGCAGGCCGAGGCAATAACTTGTCTTCCCAAGATCTTTCATCTCGAATTCCTTCTTCAGGATTTCAGCAGTTTCGAACAACTCTTTCGAGGTTCCTATGAGATTGATATCATCTACATAGACTACGATAATCGCATATCCTGAAGTGGATTTATTTATGAACACGCATGGGCATAGTTCATTATTAACATATCCCAAGCTGATCAAGTATTCACTTAGACGGTTATACCACATCCGTCCGGATTATTTCAATCCATATAGTGATCGTCTAAGTCTAATCGAGAACGTGTTCCGTGGCCGGAAACTACTTGATTCAGGCAACTTAAGCCCATCATGGACTCTCATGTAAATCTCTGTGTCCAGATCCCCGTAGAGATACGCTGTGACAACATGCATGAGCTGCATATTCAGTTTTTCGTAAACTACTAAACTGATTAAGTAGCATAACGTTATAACGTCCATTACGGGAGAATACGTCTCATCGTAATCAATTCCAGGGCGTTGAGAGAAACCTTGCACCACAAGGCGAGCTTTGTATCTAACAATATCATTATTCTCATCATGCTTCCTTACGAAAACCCATTTATGACCAACTGGTCTAACATTGGGCGGTGTTGGAACGACAGGTCCAAACACCCTTCGTTTCGTTAAGGAATCCATTTCAGCCTGGATTGCTTGTTTCCATTGAGGTCGGTCCATTCTTCGCTGACACTCAGCAACGGTTCGAGGTTCTATGTCATCAATGTTCATAATGCCAGTCACCACTGCGTATATGAACACATCATCGATGACAGTCTCGTTTCGCTTCAAAATATTGTCTAAACTAGTATAATTGATAGATATTTCGAGGTTATCAGGATGATTAGGAACTGGTGTTTCATCTGGAACACGCTCCTCTAATACATCACTGTGATCCTTAATGATCTCGTGTGGCAAAACAGATGCGACAGGATTTCTCCTCTTTCGAGGCAGAACATCTTTGGAACCGGACGACCTCCCTCTTTTTTTCGGAAGGGCGGCAGACTGAACGGCAGACGACAACGTCCTTTGCTCGGTGGGTACAACCGGAGCAACATGTTCAACCGGAACACGACATCTCACTGAGACGTCTATCCTTGCAGGCTCTTTTGCAGCAGGTATATGTGATCTCGTGACATTCGCTAGGTCATTAAATGCGTCTGGCATTTGATTTGCAACATTTTGCAGACCTAGGATTCTCTGCACTTCCTTATCACTATGTGCAGTTGGGGATCTAGATGAGACATAGTGGGTACATGCCACGTTAATTCACGTTGTTTCTTATCAACGTTAACGTGCATTTCTCCCCCTAACGACGGGAAGAATATCTCATCAAAGTCACAATCCGCATGTCTAGCGGTAAAGAGATCGCCTTTCAAGGGCTCTAAATAGCGTATTATGAACAGGGATTCATAACCGACATATATGCCCCGTCGTTTCTGAGGTCCAAATTTGGAACGCTTAGGCATCTCAATTGGAACATTGACTAAGCACCCAAACATGCGTAAATGTGAGACATCGGGCTCATACCAGTTAGCAACTGGTACGCAGATAGTGGTTGGGTGGCCATGGGCCTCAGACGGACCAACGCAGCAGCATGCAAAATGGCATAGCCCCACGCAGAAATAGGAAGTTTGGTGCGTATAACCAAAGTTCTTACAATCATTTGCAACCGCTTAATGAAAGCTTCTGCAAGGCCGTTTTGGGTATGAACATACGCAACTGGGTGTTCAAGATTAATTCCCAAAGTCATGTAATAGTCATCGAAAGTTTTCGATGTAAACTCCGCGGCATTATCAAGTCTAATAGACTTTATCGGATAATCCGGATGATGAGCCCTCAATTTAATGATCTGGGCTAGGAGTTTTGGAAACGCTGCGTTTCTTGTGGACAACAAAACTACGTGTGACCATCTTGTCGATGCATCAACCAAAACCATGAAATATTTAAATGGTCCGCATGTTGGTTGGATAGGTCCACAAATATCTCCTTGAATTCTTTCAAGGAATTGGAAAACCAATTTCGTAAGTTTCACACGAATTGGTTTGAGATTAGTCTTTCTAATCGAGCATGCTTGGCATAAGCTTTTCGGATTAATCACGAAATTCTTTCCTCCAAGAGGATGCCCATGAGATGCGTTCATCGTTCGAAGAATCGTATTTAGTAACATACAAACCACTTGAAAGACATCTCAACTTCTCCAGAATACGCTTTTGGTCGAATTGAGTGGAGGTAATGTGAATGTATTCAATACCATTTTCACGAGCAGTTTCAAGATGAAACTTATTTTCTCGGATATCCTTAAAGCTCAACAAGGTACGACTGGACCTCGGAGAATATAAGGCCTCAGATACTTCAACATGAGTACCATTTGACAACGTGAATTTAGCTTTACCAAAGCCTTCAACAAGGGTCGACGGGTCTGAAATTGTTGTCACTGAGGTTACTTTAGGCGTAAAGTTGATAAAGAACCATTTATCTTTTAAGATAGTGTGTGTAGTGCCACTATCAACCAGACAATCAACTGCCCCACAATACATGCCTAAAAGTAAAATAATTTAAAGTCGGTCACACGAATAAAAGGAATTGGTCAATGAAATAACTTTAAATTATACGAGAAATGTTCAAAACATTATCCATAAAACAAACCATAATCCAAAAGAAATGAACAATATCCAAAGGAAAAAACATAATCCGAAATGGAATTGAAATAACATAATGCAGGAGCAAAACAACTCAATTATTAAAAGAAACGAAGAAAAAAAACTTTATTCTTCCATGTGACCCTCAAAGTCAGGGGTCTCAAGAGTTTCTTTTGCACTAGCTTCAATCATGTTGGCTTCGACCCTTCTACCCTTGTGGTAGTTTTCGACTTCTTGGAGAGTTGCACTACAAGTCCTTTGCATATGACCATTTCCACCACATTTATAGCACATAGTTGGTATATTGGCCGGTTCTCTTGCTTTGGGACGACTGGCCCGGTTGTTCCTACCACCACGAGACTACCTAGGAGGAGCCACAGGTCCTCGATTCGGACGATTGTCCAAACCTCGCTTGGCTGGACGAGCATTACGCTCACCCGTGTTCCTTGGCTGACGGGACGACTGGCCCTTTTCTCGTTTCCCATATCGTGGACGAGGTCCACGAACAGCATTAGCATCAGGCATTGGAATGGCCTTTGAACCAGCAGGACGAGAATTACTGTTCATCATTAAAATGAGACTATTCTTCTCGTCCAATAACAACTGGGTGATGAGCTCGGGAAATTTGGTGAATTTAAACTGACGATATTGCTTTTGGAGCAAGATGTCAGAACTAGGAAATGTGGTGTACGTTTTCTCCAATAAGTCACTGTCGGTGAGTGTTTCACCACAGTATTGGAGAGTAGCACGAATTCTGCATACTTCAGCGTTATATTTTTCAACGCTTTCGAAATCCTGAAATCGCAGATTCAGCCAATCAAGGCGGGCTTCAGGAAGCCAAATGGTCTTTTGCTGGTCGAAGCGCTCTTTCATAGAGTCTCACAATGTCTTTGGTGAGGTGGTCGCTATGAACTCAGATTTCATGGCGTTTGATAAGTGGCGGCGGAACAGAATCATCGCCCGAGCACTCATTTCGTGCGTTACTTCCATTTCACGCTCCTCCTCATCATATATGACGTCCAATAGGCCTTGGGCATCTAAATGGTTTTGGATATCCTGACTCCAATCCAAGTAGTTCTTGCCGGCAGCATCCAAAATTGGAAAGTCAAGCTTGATTGACATTTTTCTACAACAGGAGAAAAGAAAAGAAAGACTGGATTAGTCATCATATAAAACAACGGGTTTATATGCTTATAGTTTGTATAAGCACAAACTTTATTTCGAAACGACAGGTTCGAAAAACAAGTTTTGCTTTTAAGTGAAGAGGTTCTCTTTGATCGAACGACATGTCGATCCTGAGACACCAATTCGGCGAATACATATCTATATAGACACATTCGGGGAAATTATTATTTACTCAACCCCTTTCGGTAGCTCTATTTGAACACGACCAGGAAAGACGGTGAGGGGGGTGGGCACGAATGCCTCTTAAAAACCGACCTCATTAGGAGAACGACTTCCGCCTTTATCTTTCCTAGACATCGTATCCAAATAGGTGAGCCTATTTGGGGAAGATTCATAATTTTTCCAACTTAAATGTGAATATATACGATTTTCGCATTTCATATATGGCAATAATATTAACAACATAGGCAATATCTATTTAGATTAATCACATATATATAAACATGCAGTAAATATATTTTTAGGATTTATCTGATCATGCAGTAGATTTGGTGTTATAAACAAATCAATTCAAAATTATCAATCAATTCATAAAGATTCTAACATGCCAAATCAAATCAATTAGATCTAATCCAATAATTAACTGGCATATGTGATATTTATATATATGGTATTACCAAAAGATATGATTATGCTAACAAGATATCAATCAATTATTTACTGTTTATTGCCATATGAATAATTCTATACATGGTAGTTTTAACATGCAAGGAAGTAATATATTTTTAATTACCAATCAATTCAATATATGGTAAAAAAAAAAATTAACATGCAAAGAGATTAAATTTACATGGAAACATATCAATTTATTCAATTAACATGCAATTTTTATTCACTTGCCTTTTAATAAAAAAAAAATTATATGCATGTGTGTGTATATTGACCGAATATTGTATCTTATCAACCATATGTACTGTTTTCGTATAAGTATTATACTATAGGACCATGCGTGTAATTTCAGCAAACTATATATCTATTTACAGCGTTATTACATATATAGTCCAGAATTTCAGACAAGTTTCAGTTTAGTCCTTGAGTAATTTACAGAATAGTTTACAGCTTTCAGAGAATTACAAATCAGTACATACGTTTCAGTTTGTTGCAGATTTAATCCGACAGATTAATACATGTTTTACAATTACATGATTTTCGATTTACAAAACGGTTATATGTATTTTACTGATTTTGTTTGTATGAAAAATACAATTTTCTTGTTATTAGAGATTCAACTCGGTTATACATGTAATAAGTACACAACTTTTTTTGTTTTTCCATGTAATAAGTTAACATACATACCATACCAAGACATATAATATTGGACAAAAGTAAACTTTTTTTTTGTTCATACATACATGGTAACAAACGTGCTGGTTAATTCATACACAGTCAAGATAAAACACGCAAGTTTTATTCAGAGTTTTCAAATTACAAAAAAAACCAGTGGCACATATATTACAAATTGTTTTGCTAGTGTTACATGTGGTATAAATCAAGCAATACTATTATACATGCAATTCTAAAACCAAACAAAATATAGCATGCAGTCAACCGTAATTTTATTAATTAATTACTATGTCCAGTAACATGCAATAAACCAACAGTTATGATTAGTTTTCTTTTACGCATATAATGAAGAGGGTTACAGAATCATGTACCTTACGCACGGTATGTTGGTGAAGTTCGATATAGCAAAATCATAAAAAGAAACCCGGATAAACCTCAAGGTTTATTGAATTTAGAATCTGTACTTCGATCTCCGAGAGCAGTGCTGATAACGTGTTGTAATACAAGGCCACTTGGGTAGAGAGAGGGGAGACAGAAGTAGAGAGAAGGGAAAACAATATCGTCTTTATTATGAATGAATATGAATGAAAATAAAATACAAGACTCATAACCCTCTTTATATAGATACTCTTTATATAGATAGAGGGGTATGGTTACAAGCCCACTTGGACTCATAAAGTACAAACCCAAGAGTCCAATCATATGTTACAACAAGTATAACAATTATTGTCAAACAAAAGTGCACTATATACATCAACAATTGGTTTTAAATTTACATTGTAAAAACAATTTGTCAAAATGCCTCCATTGCTTTCTCTTTTCCTTTTTCTCTCCATGCTTTTTTATGGCAGTGCTAGTGAAACTAAATCTTATGTAAATATCACAGCGAAAAATCATCTGAAAATAGCAATTCCCACAAAATTCTTCTCTGACAAGTATGTAAACGTAAACGTTGCTAAAAATACGACTGCTGGTTTTTGTATTAGTGTTTTCGAGGAAGTGATTAAGCTCTTGAAGCATGAGATTTATTATGATTTTGTGGCGTTTGATGGCACTTACGATGATTTAGTCTCTAGTGTGGCTAACAAGGTACGTAATGATATTTTTAGCTTTTTATTCGTACTTCCTTTTCAATGTAAATGAATTATATGGAGTACGATTCAATAGTTCTGTTGGTTTTACATATTTTCCGGTTATATTTCTAGAAATCTTACCTTAGAAATTGGCCTATATTTCTGATTGATATAAGATAAAAATCTTTACTCCTACGGTTTCGTCGCTTTTCAATATCTGTGATGGCTGGAAAGCTTAATGGCATCAGCTCCAACATACGCATAATAATTTAAGTAATAGAACCGGAGTACCAAGGCCGACAAATGATTTTAAACGAATATTAGGGCTTTGGAAGCTGATTCAATCAAATTAATAGATTACTTAGCCAGTTAATTTGCACCTATTTTTGATACAATTAGTTTCTCTGTTCTAGTACTTCTTCCTACTATATAGTAAATGATGCTCTTGAAATTATATAACTTTGTATAAGAAACTATTATAATTCTAAAGTGCCAGCAGGATTTTTGAAAACTTAAACAAAAACAAAGAGTTAGGCGGATAATTTTTTCACATAAATCTTATAAAATGCTGCCAATATATCTGCAACTCTTATGACTATTTAAATTTAAATAGTAGGGAAATTTAAACTTCTTCTCAAAGACAAAACTAGGTAATTTTATAATTAATAATGTCATAACCAAATTTGTCCCACAAATTACAAACTTGTTGACTTGGACTGGTCTTCTTGTAACAAGTGGGATAAAGGGAATTAAGTGGGACAATGTTTTCAAGTCTGTTTGGAATAAGTTTGTTGGGGTTGTCAAGTACTTGAAAAACGCAGAGATCGGTGATCGAAGAAGATATTTAGCTTCAAGCTCTAGCAAGGTAGTGCCCGAAATCGAAATGCTTGAAGACCATGAATCTGTGGTTTAAAAAAAATAGAAGGGGAAATAGATGTAAGCCTATTCTGTAAAGACAACTTTAGATACTCCTAGATCTTCACTTCATATGGTAATTTTAGCAATGACGAAGATGCCCGAAATCGTAGAAATTGACTCATACGAGGCCATTGTTTTGGTACCCTAACGTATAAATGTATAAAATTTGACAATAATATCATTATTTTTGAAAAATAGTATATACGGAGTAGAATTTTCTTTTCAGCTTGGCTACAATATTTGCATATGTTCTTCACAATACTAAATAGATGTTTGCTCATTTTAGGAACATATATGTGTGCAATCAACACTACAGCTCTTATTGAAGATCTGTTGGGAAAGGGTTTACAATTTATATGTTAATCATACAGAAGTGGAAACCCAAAAAAATGGTTTACCGAGTTAGGTTAAACTGTAAAAGTGTGCTATTGGAATGATATGATTAAAAACATTTTGTTTTTAATTATAGTACAATAATCAGATTTTTGAATTTGAGAACATTTTACTCCGCATTTTAAAAAAATATTGCAGAATGTAGTTCCTTTTTTTATATTATAGGGGAAAAATATATTTAGTGTACAGTTTTACATGTTGTTGACGATTTAGGTAACAGACTACGAGAATTAACAACTGAGGCACTCATTTATCAAAATGTTCATAATTCAAGTATCACTGTTAACTTAACCGGATGTAAGTTACTTTCATTTTTTATTTTGGTTCTATTATTTGTAACTTGTATAAATTTAGTCATATTTTTTCAAAAAGTTACATTTTACAATCTTTAATTCTTTATACTAAAACACATACATATGCATACATATTAAATATCTCAATTTAAAAAAAAACGTATTATTTGACTAAATTTTCTTTGAAAAAACTATTTTTCTTAAAATCCATTTTTATATATAAAAAAATATAACAGTTTCTTTAAAACGAAGATAACGTAAGTTTTAGAAGTGACATTTGAGCAAAAACTATTTCAGGCCACATCATTATTTGAATACTTTCGTGGAAAAACGATAGAAAAATTGTTATTTTTTTAACAAAAGTATATATTTTTTTAATAGAAAATAATTTTTAAGTATTTATAATTAATTTGTATACCCTAACATCGTTTATATAGGAAGAAAATGTTAATCTGGAATTTATATTATTTGCATTAATATATGTATATGCATAATATTATATGTATTTATACATATATATATACATACGTGTATACACATACATACATATTATGAATATATATTTATGAATTTATACTAAAATGAGACATCTCATAAAATTCGGGGTTAAATTTAGACATATTATAAACATTAGGAATAAAATAAAACTTCAAACTAACTTTCATCCATTTCAATTAACGGCATGACCTAAATTGTGATTGTTTTGATAGATGAATACCTCAATTGTTAATTCTCGTAATCTGATACCTAAATTATTGCAGTACAATAAATGTATTTTTTTTTACTAGTAACTTTATGTTCATCAGGGAATAGTAAATTAAAAAAGAGTTGTTTTTCTGAATGCCGCATATGCATATTCGAAAAAAATCAATTGGATCTCCAAGTTGAATATATAATATCGGGACACTAAACAATCTATCTCAATTACTGAACATCACTAAACAGTTTATACAATATACAAGCGTGAGCAAACAATCTGATAGTGGAAAAAGAAATCAATCCCAATGGTTTACACTCCAAACAAATAACAAATGAAGAATACTACACCGAGCTACAAACAACACCATAAAATCTCGAAAACACTGATGATGATAAAGCCATAACTTTGGTCGGTCGCGTTAGGCTTTTCAACGAAGATAAAAATGACAAATCGTCGTGAATAAATGATACTTCCTGATCTTTATTATTGCTCGGATTATTATCCTTGTTCGGACTACTACACTTGTTCGGATTCGTATTCCGATTTTACAATTATGCTCGATATAACTATTTAATCTCTCGTCTTGATCTTTCTCCTCTTTTATTCGGTGCTCGGCTGTCTTTTCTCGGTTTGTTTCTCGATGTGATATGCTTTGGTTAGTTTCTCCCTTTTCTTAACTTCTCTCTATATTTTTTGGATAGATTTTCTGGTCCTTTTCTAGGAGAGGTAGTGGGCTATTTATAGGCAACTGCGCCTTCTAGGATAGTGACAAATGTCTTCATCCCAGGGATTTCTCAGACAAGGGTCCCCATTTGATTGGGCTTGGGCTTTGGGTAGTAGCACCTCAATTCCTATAACCAATATGAGATGACCCATTAAGCGTTGGATACTCATTTATAAAGTGAGTTGATTATGACCCGAAAAATATTCGGGTCTGATTTTTATGTTCTATCAAGTGCTCCCTGACTTCCTCGGCGTGGTTTCCATGTCGGGGGAGTCATGTTCGGTTTGTCGAGAACGTTACTTCGGTCTTATTTTTCCCAATGCTTCATCGAGAAACACAATAGACTCGTGACGGTTCCCAGGGGGGCACATTTAATGTTTCCTATCCTAGTATCTTTTTTCGAGGAAAACTCCTATAAAGGGGTGTGCTCCCTCCATAATTAGGCATTTTACTACTAATTTGCCCTTGACATAATGGTTTCTTCTGGTTCTACTGGTGAGAGCTCCTTTAATTATATTTCATATTTAGAAACGGAAATCAAGAAATCTCGTACCGCGAATAAGAAACTCGTGGCCAAGGTTTCAAACTACAAGAAAAGGTTGTCTGACATGGATTCTGATCATCATGTGACGATGGCCGATCGGGATTGGGCCTATGAGCACATAAAGAAGCTCGAGGCTAATCTGGCTAAGCAGAAGGCGGCTAAAAGGGCCTATAAGCTTGCCTTCAAGGAGTTGCACGCTCGGTCCAAACCGAGTTCGGATGACGATGAAGAAGGCTCTTCCTCGAAATAATTAGTCTTTTGTAATTTCTGTCGTAATTTCTCTTGGATGGGGAGTCTTCTCCTCAGTTGTAATCGAAGTTTTTGGAATTAATAAAATATTTCCTTTTCCTTGTTCTTGTCTGTCTATCTTCTTGATGTCTTTTTGGATGACTTTAATTGGATTTGGAACTGTGGTTAATTTGCCTTTAATGCTCTTGGGAAGTTCAAGAGGCTGTATTTATTCGAGATGACCTTTGATCTACTCCTTGTTTCTTCTTATAAAAGGGGACTGTCCCAGTATCTTTTATGCAGTTCATTCTTTATTAACGAGCAAATGGCTTCTCCTCTTGAAAAGTATGGTGACAACCTTCCTGAATACGTTTCCCGTCTGGAAGAGGAAGTTCAGAAGGTGCGTTATCTCGAGAAGAGGGTTGCCCGGCTGTCAGTGGAAGCTCGTCGGGCCGCCGAACTAGACGAGCGATTGGATGCCCTAGAGAAGGAGCACCAGAGGTCTTTGCTTGACAGTATCCGTGCTCGTGCCCGGATCAAAGAGCTCGAGGCCTCCAGAGATAGGCAGCTCGCTTCCAAGAGGGCTTACAAGTTGGCCCTTAAGGAAGTGTATGCTCGGTCGAAAAGGAAGCCGAATGATGAAGCGGGCCCTTCTATGAAATGATTTTATTGTTTTCATTGTATTTCCTCTTTGTGCTTCTTCTGTAACGAAGTATCAACCAATCAATAAAGATTTCTTTTTCTTGTTTATATCTGAATTACTTTCCCAATGCGATTTATTTTGACTGCGCACGCTTGTGGCCTCATTAATGCTTTTCTTGGGTCTTGCGTTTGATCTTATCCATTGGACCTTCTTACTCTTTACATCTAGGGACTAATAGGATTTCTTGAGCCTTGTGCATAGAAAATCCTATCCACCAGAGTTTTCTTGAGCCTTGCGCAAAAGATCTGGGATATTTATTCGATCCGCTGTCCTTCCCAAAAATGACGCGTGTTTTGTTGCCATTATTACTTACCCCCTTTAAATATTGGTAAGAATCCAAGCGTTTCTTGAACAGGTGTGGCTTTTAATTACTCACGCTCTTTAGAATCTTTTGGGAATCCAAACGTTTTTCTTGAACAGTCACCTCTTTTGAGTGCCATCGCTTCTGAATACCCATTGGCGAATGGTTGCGACTCTCAATCCCAGCCCTCATACAGTTGATCTATAAATACCTGCTTACAGCATGGTTTCATCCACACTTCTCAACATATTATTTTCCCCCATATATAGACCCTCATCTTATAATTTCCCTAAGATGTCTGGTCCTTTCACCCAATCAGCATTAGCTTTGCAAGTGGAGGCCTTTGAAGCCTCCTATAACCATGTACAAAGGCTGTTGAGGGATGCCGAGGAGGAATTGAAGGTGATGCGTTATCACCATACCGAGATGGTTCGGGAATTAACTTGGCTAAGATCCGAACTGGATTATTGCCGACGTGCTCGTCAGGCTCTAGTCGAAGAGAATGAGATGCTAAGGGGGAACCCGACACTGAGGAACAGGGATGTCTCTGCCGGGCCCTCTCATCGATACCGATCGACTTCCCCCTAACCTTCCCCCTTCTTTTTTTTGTTTTTCCCTGCTCTTTCCCCTTCTTTTCCTATCTCTTCTTTTTTCTTCTTTTTTATTTTCTCCGTTTCCATCATTTTTTCCTCTTCCTCTTTCGTGTTTTCTTTTTATACTCTGTTTTCTCGTACTTTTTATTCTGTTCTTTTTCCGTTTCTTTTTTGTTTCATTGACTTCCTTCTTATTTGTCGGTCTCCTTCGTCTCTTTATCTTCTTCTCATCTGTTTTTCTTCCGTGCCTCCTCTTTCTTTTTCTTCATCTTCTCTCCCATCACTCTTTTTCTTTTTCTTCTTTTTTGCACCACTACGATGTTACAATCAGCCCTGTGATCCTAAGGGTTTTGTGTTACATCTAGGGTTTTTGTCATTTTTCTTTTTGACTCTTCTTTCTTATCCCTTCTTCTTTATGTTCCTCCTCTTCGCTTCTTTCTTCCTTTTTTGTTTTCTTTTTATGCTTCTTTCCTTCGTTTCTTGCACTCTTCTTCTTTTCCTCTTCTTGCTTTTCCTTTCTCTTTCTTCTTACTTTTTCTTTTTGGCGTCTCCTGTTCACTTGGTCAGCTGGCATAGTTGATCCTTTGCCTGATCTTCTGTACTAGCTCTTCTTGGATGTAATAGATTTTTTCGGATGTAATAGGTTTTTATCTCGGATGTAATTGACCACGATGTAATATTGTCTTTTGATGTAATGAACAATGATGTATTCCATCTTCATTAATGAAAAGTATTGTTGCCCTTTTCTTTTTGCCTTTCTTTTTATATTGTACCTGTGGTTTGTTGTTTGTCTGGAATCTAGATCTTTGAATATCTCGTCTTTATTTCTTCTGCACTGTAGTCTCAGATGTCAATAGATGTCCCCATCACTGTCAAACATATGTGCAGGCTCCCTAGTAGGTCAGGAAATGCACATGCCCCCCACCAGCATGTCAGGAAATATGCAATTTCCCAAGCAAGGTCATAAAATATCATACCATTTGTTCTATAAGTACCCTCTTTTCTTGGGTAGTTTATCAGGCGCTTTCTGCTTCTCTCTTCCTTAGCCCTTTATTTTCTTCCATACCAAACAATTTCCCAGAATGTCTGGACCTGTGGTGAGATATCATGCTCAGATGAAGGGCTTGGATACTGAGGTATCTCGGGTCCGCAGTCGGATGGCAAGGCTTGAGAAAGAGTATGGCGCTTTGGCCTTGAGCTTGTTCGGCTCTTATCCCGAAGAGACAGTGAAGTGGACCGAGATTTCGGCACTGAGTCGCCAGCTCGATCACTTGTTGCTGCAGAGAAACCATCTGGCCAACTCCTGGTATGATGCCGAGGAAATTTGGGACCATTCTCAAGATGAGTTTGACAACTCTCCTCAAGGCCTAGCTAACATAATGGTAAAGAATGCTCGGCTCGTGGAACGCGTCAGGGTTCTTACTACGGAAAACAACAGGCTCTCCTCGGAGAATGACGATTTGGTCGCCATGAACGATTCCTATCAAGCTCGGTTGAATTGTTCTGCTCGTTTTGCTTTCTCTCGGTCTGGCAGTTCGGTTTTTCCACCCATTGATCCTTAGATTGGGCTGGTTTTTCTTATGCATTTCCCCTTTTGCCATTTGTGTTTTACCTTCTGTATTTGATGAATCAGTTGTATCTTTTCGTATCTCGTGCCTGTCTTGTGAACCATTGTAACGCTTCGTATTTTGTGCCTTCTGATTCTCTATAAATGCTCCCTATTGCGTGTATCTCATTATCAATTTCTACCTCTTCTTGTTTTATAATTTGCTTTTGCGTGAGATGGCTCCCATCACTAGGTCTGCCTCCAAAAAGAAAGCCCTTATGGAAGAGGAGCCTACCTTTTTGCTACCCCGTCCCCCTGGCTTTGGGGAGGAGGATTTGACTCCTCTTCAACTAAAAGAAATTGAGATGTCATGGCTGAAACATGATCTCATGTGTGCTCGGACTGAAGCGAGGAGGTTTAAACAATATTGGGACGAGGAGGGCACTGCTCGTTTCAAGGCCGAGCAAAAATGCGAGTCTCAGTCTTACGCCTTGAAACAGGCTGAGATGGCGATTTCTCGTTTGATTAGGGAGAAGGAGCGTCTGGAGGAACTTTTGGCGAAGAGGGATGTTGCTATGGGGGATAGTTCGAAAAAGTAGGATGTGTGTATTTTCTTTTTCTGTTGTATTGTTTGTGTTTCCCCCTTTGTGGATGAATAAAACTTGCCTTGCATTTGATTCTGTCCTATTTTATTTCCTGCTTGCTTCTCTCTTTTCTCTCTGAGCATACATCGAACAATATGCCCGGTTATCCCCCCGGAGAGCGTTGTTAGACTTGATGCTCCCTGCCATCAAGCTAGAAACGGTCTTCGTGCACCTTGTTCGGTATGCCATTTGGGTAAGAAATGGTTGGGAGTCGAGGAACTTTATCGGGGGACATTCTTGGTGTGATAAAATTGGTAGCGTATGTGGGAAGCTTTTCGTGGTAGGGTCCACTGGCCGTTTATTTAGGTGTAATGATGGAACTGCCTTGGGTAGTGGGATATGCGCTGACGTGGCGAAATCTGGAGCGTTGAAATATTAAAAAGAGCAGCGGTTGTTGACTTTCGTATGGTTGGAAAAAGATAAACCTCTGTGACACGAAAGGACGGTTATTATTTTATTCCTTTTGTGACTCCACTCCTTTTTATTGTGCCAAGTAGTCCTGTTTATTTTTATCACAAAATTCGCTGAAGAAAATATCTCTCTCTCTAAAGCATATTCTTCCCGCCAAAAAGGAAAAGAGTTCGGCCGCTTGATCTAGGGTTTCGTGTTTTTGTTGGAAGACTTGCTGCTGTTCGCGCTTGCTTGCTCATAATGATAACTGTAAGTGATTTTCCGTTCTCCCCCTTTCCCTCTTTTAAGAGTTGTATTTGATTTGTCGTTGCGGTCATAGGTGTGTCGTTGGTATATGGTTCAGGTTAGCTATATATGTCTGATGATTCTGATATAATGTGCGTGGGGGGGGGGGGGGGGGTGGTGGCTCTCGTTCTATTGATGTGGTTCTGGTTTGTGTATTTGGTTAGGATATTGATGGACTTTTGATGATTTTTGTATAGGAAATTTTGACCCAAAGTGTGGCCCAAGTTGGCAAATTCGTGGAGAAGGATTTTAAAGAACTCGCCGGAATACCTGACAACATACATATCCGGCTTCCTATTTCTGACGAGGAGGTGCTGGGATTTGTACCTGCCGGCGAGGTGGCCGTGCGTTCTTCGGCATTCTTCACTGGGGGTCTTCGACTGCCCTTTACAAACTGGGTGGCTTCGTTCTTTGAGGCCGTCCAAATTGCTCCGGCCCAACTGGCCCTAAATGGTTACCGTACTCTGAATGGTATCCAAAGGCTATCGGAGTTGTCCGGAATACCGATTGAACTGAAGGACGTCTTTGGAGTCTATAGTCTGAGCTTTGAGCGTCGCAGCTCGTATTTGAAGACTCTGCGTGCCTTTTGCCGGCTCGTTATCGGTTTGCCGGATACCAATAAAGAGCGTAATCTTGGTATTGTAATTGCTTCCGGTGCATGGGGTTGTGCGGGACACCAGATTCCTGGACCGGCGACCAATGCTCCCATCATGCCAGACCTCGGCGCCCCCAATGTAGAGGCTCTGTTAGCTCTTTGGAAATGGTGGGGGCCTGGACCTACGCCGGATCCTGCGAGTCGTACGGCTCCCATGTTGCTCGGTTACCCTATGGGGTCGGTGACCAGGGGAAATCCTGCACCCGAGATCCCCAAAGAGCCCGAGGAGGAATTCTTAAAGGTGGTTCAGGCTCGATGTGCTACGCGGCTTGGGAAAAGAGCCGTTCGTTCTAAGCGTCGCGCAGCTGACCCTGTTGTTGAAGCAACGAAGAGGGCTAGGGGAACTGATACTTCGGTTACCGAGGGAGATGCTGACGTTGGCTCTGGCGAGGGGGTGTTTGCCGCTGCGCAAGGGGATACCGCCGAGGATGCCTTTGCTCCGGGCGAGGTATGTGTATATGTAGTATGATTTTCTTGTCGTTTGGTTTGTCATTTGGTTCGCTAGTGCTTTGCTTTATTAGTCGTCTTGTTTCAGCTACTGACTTCTCAATTGGTTACCCTCGCTCTTGCCCGGTCTATGGGTATTATTGTGTTTCAGGGGTCGGTCGACGATGTATTCGGATATATGAACCTCTTGACGAATATGGGAGAGGGTACGATGACTTTGCCGGTTATCTCGCCTATCCCCACCGAGGGTCCGATAGAGTTGTCCGTGTGCTCGCCCCTCCGTAATGAGGAAGTGATCGGGCATAGGGCCCCTGAGATTGAGCAGTTGGAGGAGGACGTGGGGGTGGAGATGGAAGGCGGCGAAGAGAATGCCGGGGATGATGTGATGGGTGTCGAGGGTGAGACTCTCGACGGATCCGAGAAGGGGTTGGTGGACGGGGTTGCAATGACCCGGTATATTGACCGATGTAGGGGTGAACTGCTGGATCAACCGAGAACGCTGAAGATGGGGTATACGGCTCTGAAACCCCTTGTGTTTAAGAATGCAGAAAAGCTATCTGCCCAACCTACTATGTCAGTTATAGAGCAGACCCACGCAGATGCGTTGAGGGTATGTGGGGCTCGTATTGCACTATATAGGTTTGGTACTTGTATTTTATGTGGAAACTAATGTGTTGAAGTGCAGATTGCTGTGAGTGCCGTGGCGCTACGGGATCAACTGGGGGCTCTAGGGGCTGAGAAAGAGAAGTTGGTGGCCGAGAAGGATAATCTTGTGGCTGAGAAGGAGAAATTGGTCGCCGAGAAGAAAACCCTGGGCGAGAATTATGACAAACTGTCGGTGGACTTCCTGCACCTGACCGAGGAGGTCGAGAAATTGAGGGTGGAAAAAGAGAGCATGGCCGCTAAGTACGGCGAAGTAGAGGAGGAGAACTTGCTCCTGGCTGAGGACGTGGAATCCGAGAAGGCTAAGGTGTCTGCCCTGAAAACGGCACAGGCGGAGGAGCGGAAAAAGTTAGCGATGATGGCCAACTTTTCTGTATACTGCGCTCATGTGCGGGCGCTCAATTTCGCGAATGTTCCTCTGTCGGATAGGGCGTGGTCGGAGTTGGTGTATCCGTGTCCGCATGGTGCACCGCCGAAACCCTTGGACTGGGCGAATCTTCGTGAAGAAGAGCTTCCGCGGCTACCGGGGCAGACCATTTCGACAGCGCTGCGTCCGTATTCTATGTCGGCCGCGTCCACTCCTCGACCGGATTCTACTGTTGTTCCCCCACCAACATCTCCTCAGGTGGAACCTTGACTATCTTTCTGGCATTGTAAAATTTTTTTTTTTTTTTTTTTTTTTTTTTTTTTTTTTTGGTATCTAGAAACAGATTCTTTTGGGGAAGTGAGAATATAGGTGTTGTGGTTTCTTTCTGTTGGGCTTGCTTGGGTTAATTTCTTTTGATGGTCGTCATATTTTGAAGGATATGAAAACAAAATATTGTCAGGTACCAAATAACCCCCTTGCCATGGTGGTCTGGACCTCGCCTAGTCGTAGTGTAGGTGACGTAATGGAGGATTTGGAAAGGTCTAACGCGTCCCTTACCGCGAAATTGACTTGTGCCTATCAGGAAATCGAGGGTCTGAATATTCATATTTCCAACCTGGCGATCCGGTTACGTGATTTGGGAGAGAAATTTAGTAAAAAGACTGCCCATTATACGGCAAATAAGGGTAAAGTAAAGGAACTTCTCAGTGCCCTACGACGTTCTCGTGATGAAGCCCGAGGTCGTGTGACGAGCTTGAGCTTGGTCCTTGGGGCTGTTTTCGAGGACGCGGATCTGCTGCTATCCTTCGCCAAAGCGTATTGGGCCCGAGCTCGCGCCTTAGAGGTGCTGGAGCATATAAAAGGAATGAGTGGTGTGTCCCGGGCGGAGCGCATGGTGGATGCGAAGGCCGGGGTGACTGAAACCACTGTTGCCTTGAACCGAATCGAGGCGGTCATTCGTGAGCGTTTGGGGACGCAAATTAATTCATTGCGAGATATTCATTTTGCCGATGTAGTAGAGACTTCGGCGTCTGTTGAGGGGTTGTCGGATTAATAAAATAGCTTGTTTTGTCGTTTTCTTTGTATCTTGTTTTGTCGTTTTTTTTGTATCTTGTTTTGTCGTTTTTTTTTTTTTTTTTTTTTTTTTTTTTTTTATTCATCTCTTCTCGTTCTTCTCCCCCCCTCTTTTTTTTTTATAGGCACATGCTACTACGTCGCACCAGGCTGGTTCTCCATGCCTAGTTAACCCGGGGTTAGGACCTACTGGTGCTGCCCGGGCCGAGGTCTCATTTGGTGCGGCTAGTGAGGTGCCTGACAGGTGGCCCTACATTGTTTTGATGAGCAAAAATGTCGAATTGACTGATCGATGTGCTCGACTGCGGACCAAGCTGAAAACCCAGGCGGCCTCTTTTCGGGAATACGTTCGCCGTGCCGAGCATGCTGTTGAGGTTCAGGAGCGTCGTTTGGATCGATACTGGCGTGCAAAGGGCGAGTACTTCGGCAAATTAAAGTTGCTTGTGACCAAGGCCAACGTTTTGGTGAAGTATTTCCGTTTGTCCCGCGCCAGGTACGATGCTTCCGCAGCGGTGATTGAAGCTCGCCGTGACCTTTCTTTTGACGATGATCGCCATAAAGCGGCCTCGGATGCTCACGAGTCCGCCAAAGAAGCCGAGTTCAACGCGCGGCTTCAGACGCTGACCTGTGTTGGGGCTCATACGACCAGTTTTGATGCCCTCATTTCTGAGGAGCGTTTTGATGGTGATGAGTCTGATGGGTACACAACGACGGATGACGAAGAGATTGAGCTCGGTCATTTACCGTCGTGCTCCTCCTGCAGTAGTTCTTCTTAAATGAATCTGTTTAGTGTCGTTGATCTTCTTGTTGCCTCCGTAATGCGGGCGAGGATTATATATGTGATTTCTTGATTCCTGTTTTGTACCTTTCCATTGCCGTATTGCTATTTAATTGATCGGATCGATTTTTCCTTGCCACATCATTTGTTATTTCGTTATTCCTGTTTTGGAGATGCTTTTTGTTGATATTTTGTTGTTTAGATTGATTCTCCTTCATTGTTTTAGCCAATTTATATTACATCGCCGTCGTAAAGTGGATCTGAATAATTCCTTGCATTGTACCTGCATATAAATTTCATAGTATTCCTAGGCGTTCCTTCGGTAACACGCCATGTTGGGAATTTCATAGTATTCCTAGGCACTTCGGCCATGTTGGGAATTTCATAGTATGCCTAGACGTTCATTTGGTAACACGCCATTTACGGACTTTCATAGTATTCCTAGGCACTTCGGCCATGTTGGGAATTTCATAATATGCCTAGACGTTCATTTGGTAACACGCCATTTACGGACTTTCATAGTATTCCTAGGCACTTCGGCCATGTTGGGAATTTCATAGTATGCCTAGACGTTCATTTGGTAACACGCCATTTACGGACTTTCATAGTATTCCTAGGCACTTCGGCCATGTTGGGAATTTCATAGTATCCCTAGACGTTCCTTCGGTAACACGCCATTTACGGGATTTCATAGTATTTCTTAGGCACTTCGGCCATGATGGGAATTTCATAGTATCCCTAGACGTTCCTTCGGTAACACGCCATTTACGGGATTTCATAGTATTAGTAGACAGCATAGTAATATATTTTATTCATTCAAAAGAAGAAAGATAATGCCATTAAGCAAGAAGGGTAAGGTAGCACCTGTACTTGTATTCGGAGGATTGCCTATACGTAGTACTTCTTTAAGTTAGCCACATTCCAAGAATTCTTTTCCCCTCGGCTGTTGGCGAACAGGACGCTTTTGATTTTGTAAGAGACTGGACTTGTTTGCTTGACGATTTCGTATGGGCCTTCCCAGGTAGGGCTTAGTTTGCCATGTATTTCGTTGCGGGTATAGACCGTCACTCGTCGCAGCACCAGTTCTCCTACCATGAATTCTTTAGACCCTTTTACTCTCTTGTCATAGGTTTGCTTTACGCTTTGTTGGTATTTAGCTAAGGTAAGGGCCGCTATCTCTCGTTTCTCGTCTATCATGTCGAGCTCTTCTCTCATTCTTTGTTCATTATTTCCCTGCTCGACCAACGTTGTTCGGAGCGTAGGTAGCCCGATCTCTGTCGGTATGATGGCCTCAACACCGTATGCTAAGCTAAACGGGGTTTCCTTGGTGCCCGTCTTGGGTGTAGTTCGGCATGACCATAAAACGTTGAGTAGCCGCTCGGGCCACCTCCCCTTTGCTTGTTCAAGGGTGGTCTTGATGCCGTCTAATATTGTTCGGTTTGACACTTCGGCTTGCCCGTTCCCTTGTGGGTATGTCGGCATCGAATAGAATTTTCGGATACCGAGTTCCTCGTACCACAGCTGTAAATTGGCATCTTTGAACTGGGTTCCGTTGTCGGCGACTATTGCGTACGGTATACCGAACCTGGTTATGATGTATTCCCAAATGAATTGTTTGACGTTGCTGGCTTTGATTTCTCGGAGGGGTTTTGCTTCGACCCATTTGGTGAAATAATCAGTCGCAACGATTAGATATTCCACATTCCCAGGTGCTCTTGGGAGTTTACCGACCAAGTCGATTGCCCATTGAGCGAACGGCCATGGTGCTGATACCGGGGTCATCATAGATGATGGGAGCCGTGGTATCTTGGCGAATCGTTGGCATTTGTCGCATCGTTGGACGTATGCATCGGCGTCTCGCTTGATATAGGGCCACCAATATCCTTGGGTCACTGCCTTGTTTGCAAGGGATCGCCCTTTGATATGTGCTCCGCAGGATCCTTCGTGGATTTCCTCCAAGACCGGCAGTTGTAGCTCGGTCGGGACGCACAGTAAATGTGGTCCCCGGTAACTGGATTTGTATAGTTTATCATCCTCGGATAGCCAGAATCGAGGAGATTTTCTTGTAATCTTCAGCGCTTTTATCTTATCGACCGGAAGCGTTCCACTTCGCAGATAATGGGTCATGTCCTCCATCCAACCTAGTTCGTATTGTATCGATGTCACCCGGTTTACCCTTTTCGTTATGCTCGGGGTCGGCAGTAGTTCCACTGTGATCGACCGGGAGTCGGTCAATGTTAATGTCGAGGCTAGGGTGGCCAATGCATCAGCATGTGAATTCTCGGCTCGATTGATTCTTACTAACTCACACTGTTCGAAGGTGGCCATCAAGCTTTGGACTTTTTCTTGGTAGAGGATCATTCTATCATCTTTCGCTTGGTACTCGCCGATGGCTTGATTGACGATGAGCATGGAGTCTGAGCTTGCAATTAAGTGGGAGCATCCAAGGGATCGGGCAATAAGCATGCCATTTATCATGGCCTCGTATTCTGCCTCATTGTTGGTAGCTCGGAAGCCCAGTTTTATGCTTTTTTCGATGATTGCTCCCTCTCTAGATTTTAGGACGATCCCTGCTCCTGATCCGTCCTTGGTGGCTGATCCGTCGACATGTATCTGCCAGTGTGATTGGGGAGAGAGTGCCAAGGGCTCGTCATAGCCTTCGGTGAATTCTGCGACGAAATCGGCCAGGACTTGTCCCTTTATGGAATGGCGGGGCGCGAATTCAATATGAAATTGGGATAGCTCGACCCCCCAGGCGGCAACTCGGCCGCTAATGTCCGTCCGTCGAAGTGACTCTTTAATATGAAACTTTGTATATACCCGGACCTGATGAGCTATGAAATAGTGTGGCAACTTCCTGGTTGCGACGACCAATGCCAGGCATAGCTTTTCCAAGGGTAGATAACGTGTTTCGGCTTCGACCAGAGTCTTGCTGACGAAGTAGATCGGAAATTGTTCGCGACCTTCTTCTCTTAGGATGACCGCGCTCACAGCTGTGGCGGAGACTGCTAGGTAGCATGCCAGAATGTCTCCTCTGTTCGGCCTTACTAGCAGTGGCAATGTCCTCAAGTACTCTTTGAGATTGTTGAATGAAGCTTCACATTCCGGATCCCAGACGAATTTTTTATCCTTCTTGAGTGATTCGAAAAATGGCCGTCCCTTATCTGCAGATCGGCTAATGAACCTGCTCAGCGCGGCCATCATTCCCGTGAGCTCTTGTACCTGTTTCTTATTCTTGGGCGCTGCTAGGTTTCGTAGAGCCGTTATTTGATCGGGATTAGCCTCTATTCCTCGTCGGCTAACCATATGTCCCAAGAATTTCCCTTTGCTGACGCCAAATGCGCACTTGCTCGCATTGAGTTTCAGTTTGTGCTCGCCTAGCGTTCGGAAAACGTCCCTGATATCTTGAAGGTGGGACGTGGCTCTTTCGCTTTTTACGACCATGTCGTCTATGTATACCTCCATTGTTTTCCCTATATGATCTCGACATACCCGTGTTATCATCCTTTGGTATGTTGCCCCCGCATTGCGTAGGCCGAACGGCATTACCGTGTAGCAATAATTTCCCAAAGGCGATATAAATGATGTCTTTTCTTGATCTTCGCGGGCGAGGGGAATTTGATGGTATCCTGAGTACGCATCGAGGAAGGTCATCCGTTCCGCTCCCGCTGTTGCGTCCACCAGTTGATCGATCCTTGGAAGGGGAAAGTGGTCCCTCGGGCAGGCTTTATTGAGGTTGGTGAAGTCTATACAGACTCTTTCCTTCCCGTTCTTCTTAGGGACGACGACCGGGTTGGACAACCAGTTGGGATAGTAAACCTCCCTTATGGCTCCAGCCTCCAATAGCTTTTGTACTTCAGCGACTATAGCTGCTCTGTGCTGTACAGAGACTTTTCTGCTTCTCTGTGCTATTGGCTTGTACTCGACGTTTACACTTAGGTGGTGGCATGCTGTAGTGGGGTCTAGGCCCGGCATGTCTTTAGGACTCCAGGCGAATTTATCAATGTTGCTGAAAAGGAACGCTTCTAACTCCTCGGATTCCTGTTTTGGAAGGTTATCGCCGATGAGGAAATAGTGCTCCTCGTCCATATCCGGGATATACACCTTCCTAAGTGTCTCTCCTACTTGTTCTTCGACAACCCTTTCGGCTTTGGATATTTGGCTGATCAGCTTCTTTGTGCTGGTGGGTTGTTCCACAGTGCTTCGTTGTTGTTGGAGAGTCGCAGTGATGTCCTCGCAGCGTCTTGAATCTTCTTGACATCCTCTGGCTGTCTCGATCGCCCCCCTATCATTCGGGTATTTGACCTTTTGGTGATAGGTCGAGGGTATGGCCTTCATGGCATGTAGCCAAGGTCGACCCAATATTGCGTTGTGCCCGGAGTGGTCGTCGACCACTAAGAAATCCACGGGAACCGACATGGACCCTGTTGTGACCCTGAGGACGATCTTACCCAAAGGTTTGGTCGTTTCGGAGATGAATCCGATCAGTGTGACATCGGTAGGCTGAAGATCTTGCAGCTTGAGTTCCATCTTGTCGAAGAGCTCTTTGTACATGATATCACAAGAGGCTCCTTGGTCGACAAGTACCCTGCTGACTGTGTCTAGGCCGATTTGAACGCGGAGGTTTATGGCGTCTCCGTGGGGGTATATCACCCCTTCTTCGTCAAGATCCGAAAAAGAAATGGGCGGATGACGTCGTGGTGTGCATTGTCGTTTTGAGGTCGACGCCTGTGATGTCTTGGCTACTTGGCTAAAGTGGGCCAGCTGCCGTTGTCGTGATCGTTCCCCGCCTGGGCCCTTGGGTCGTGACATATGAACGACATTGATCGTTTTGCCTTGCCGGTTGTCAGATCCCTCGATGGCCAGTTGTTTGCCTTTATTCCCAGCTCCTTTGATGAACTTGGCTAGGTATCCTGCATCGCCCCACTGGTTCATTCTCCATCGTAGGTTACGGCAATGCTCAGTGAGATGGCCGTGATCCTCGTGATACGCGCAGAAGAGCTTGGAATCTCTCTGATTGGGGGGAGAGATGATCGGTTGTGGTCGGGAATACCAACTTTCCCTGCATATATCCTTGAGGATATCTTCAGCAGACAGGTTGAAAGTGTATCGCAGCTCGACCGGTCCGACAGTGCCTCGGTGTTCCCTCTCTTGGGGCCGCACCTGTTGAAATGGCTTGGGTGGCATCGGGTAGGCGAGCTGGAGCGGTTTATGTTCGTTGGTCGGTGTTGGGTATGCGATCTGGAGCGGTTTAGGCTCTAGTGCTCGTGGTCGCTCTCCCCTGCTATGGACCTCGGGCTCTTTGCCCTTTCTGGTCGGTTGGAATGCTTCTCCCTGGTTATTTCTAACTCTTTTGCGACCCACCTGTGCCTCACGGACCGACTCTCTTCTTGGTAGAGTTCGGTTTAGGAAACGCAGTTCGTCATTTTTATCGGTGAGGTGGGTACAATAGGCTAGCAGGGAATCAGTGGTCGGGAAGTTTTTGCCTATGAACTTCCTTCTCGCCCAATAGCCATTAGGGATGGAGTTGATAAAGTTTTGGATGGCTATATTATTGGCGTATCGTGGAATCTGGTTTGCTACTTCGATGAAACGTATGCAGTAATCGTTGAGCCTTTCATTTGGCATCATCGTCATTTTAAGAAGGGTTTCGATACTAACCTTCTTTTTTCGATGAGCAGCGTACCGGGTGGAGTACGCTCTTAGCAGTTCTGCCCAGTTTCTAATGGAACCCCGTGGTAAGTTATGATACCATGACGAAGCCTCTTGACCCAAACTGTTTTTGAAAAATTTGCACATCAGTGCATGGTCATCACTCCACAGTTCCATCTTCGTCTTGTAGTGCCTCAGATGGTCGATAGGGCAACTCTTCCCGTCATAGAGCCTGAACTCGGGGATGACGAATCCCATAGGATTGCGGTACCGTGTGATCTGTTCAGCACACGGGGTTTCTTGGCATACGTTCCAAGCCTGTTGGAACGCGTCATCCGTGACTTGGTAGGGGGGAGGGTATCCTTCCTGATGTGGTGGTGGGCCATATCCCTCCCCGATCCTGTATTCGGGATATCTATCGTCCTTCGTGTTTGTGTGGACACGTTCCATATGTGTGTTCGGATGGACGATAGTTATTGGGACATTGCCCCCTTGGTGGGGGACTCTTGTATCGGTTCGCCGACCCGCTGCCTCCAAGGCGGCTCTGTAGGCAGAATCTTCCCCTTCATGGCGTGGGTCTTTGTTGGGTTGGATAACTGGCAATGCGATGCCGGCCGCTGTCATGGCCGTCATGCATGCCGCCAGCTGAGCTTGTAGCTGTGTGTAGTTCCTTTCATCGGCTAAGGGAACGACATGTTGTACCTCCACCGTGGGTGGTGTAATCACCCTCGGAGAATTAGTCGGCAGTCGTGGCGACTGTCCGAGTATACGATCCTCGGGCATGCCAAACTGATGAGCCTCGTCCGTTTGTAAACGGGCACCAGAGTTGACCGAGGTCTTGGGCAAAGGGACTCTAGGGCTTGGCCCTGCTTGGGACCCGGTTAAGCGTCTTCGTGCACGCCTTAATACGGGCACGTCTTGTTCGTCCTCCGAGGACGAAATGTGTTCGTCGACAATCCCTTCCATGAAATGTCGAGGTGGTTCGATCGGCTGTTCTTGGTTTGCGTAGGAGGTTGTTGGTTGGTTTCCGGATTGGATAGCTTCATATCTGTCGCGGATAGCGAGTAGATCGTCGAGGTCTTGTTGGATAATTTGCGTGTTTTGGTTATTGGTTTCTACTATCTCGGGATGGGTTTCCTCTACATTGGTAACCATTGTCGCTCGTCTGGCAGAGTATTGGTATTCGAATTCTAAACTAGTTGGGAACTAGATGATTCCCGGAGACGGCGCCATTTGATAAAGCCATAACTTTGGTCGGTCGCGTTAGGCTTTTCAACGAAGATAAAAATGACAAATCGTCGTGAATAAATGATACTTCCTGATCTTTATTATTGCTCGGATTATTATCCTTGTTCGGACTACTACACTTGTTCGGATTCGTATTCCGATTTTACAATTATGCTCGATATAACTATTTAATCTCTCGTCTTGATCTTTCTCCTCTTTTATTCGGTGCTCGGCTGTCTTTTCTCGGTTTGTTTCTCGATGTGATATGCTTTGGTTAGTTTCTCCCTTTTCTTAACTTCTCTCTATATTTTTTGGATAGATTTTCTGGTCCTTTTCTAGGAGGGGTAGTGGGCTATTTATAGGCAACTGCGCCTTCTAGGATAGTGACAAATGTCTTCATCCCAGGGATTTCTCAGACAAGGGTCCCCATTTGATTGGGCTTGGGCTTTGGGTAGTAGCACCTCAATTCCTATAACCAATATGAGATGACCCATTAAGCGTTGGATACCCATTTATAAAGTGAGTTGATTATGACCCGAAAAATATTCGGGTCTGATTTTTATGTTCTATCAACTGATTTTTACAAGCAAGAGATGTTTACTGCTAAACATGAGATACAGCCCCCTCAATATCATCTTCAACGGCCCTCAAGCTTGGTGGAATATATGATTTAAATATTAGTTCCATGTCCGGAGTTTCGTTCAATTCACTAGAAGCAACTTCAAGTGCCATGTTTTTGAAATACTTGTGAAATTTTTTCCGACAAAAATAATCGAATAATATTGATATTACCGGTTGTGGGATCAAAACGAAAAAAAAGGCAATATAGGAGAAGTTATACTTTAAATCGACGCATATGACCGTTATAATCTGGAGTACGACCAATGCAGCTACAATCTGTGAATTTATACTAGGCCACATTTTCCCATATGTCTCGTGTGAAGGAACGTAGACATTAAGCACCTATTTAAAGAAACGAAAAGAGCAGTTAGAACAAGTAAACAGACGTTAACTTTTTTCTAATGGTGACTTGTTTATGTTAAAATATTTGCATCAGAACACTTGACAAAAGTTGAGATAAATGCAGTTCAAAGTTTATTGCTAGAGTTATTTTTAGCTGCAAACTTTAAGCAAATGTGTTGGCTCATTTGACACTGAAAAAAACGTGTTCATGTAACTTAAAAGTTATTCCGTGCACAAAACTCAGCTGGCATACTGTGTGTACTGCAGCTTATAAGCAAATAATCTGGGCTTAAAAGCTGCAACCAAACAAATCTATAAACAAAAGTCTTTTCGCTCTGAACTTTTATTACCCGAAAGCAAGGCAGATTATTTCCTCTCGCACATTCATAAAATAAAATTAAAATAAAATACTGTAAGATTCTTCAACACAATGAACAATCAAGTTCTAACACAGGACTTGGAGAAAGATTTAGACTAGCACAAATGACATTACACACTCATAGACAACAATTAATGATGGAAAAAGAGTAATAATCCGATATCTGCTTTTAGTCTTAGTCATTGTTACAAATTAATGCATAAAAGTTATCTTGTAGTGTCAAAAGCTCGCGATCTCATAACTAATAAGAAATCAGTCAGAAAAAAGGAAACTATTGTACTGACCTGATTTCTGAGAACAAGCCAACCAACGCCAAAATATACCGCGCCAAAAGGGATTATGATAGGAGCTATGACAGAGTAACCAATGACTATTGTGATAATTAACAAGTCACCAAATATTCTACTTTCAAACCCAAGTTCTCCAGGGGCCCATGCTTCTTTTAGTTCATCTTCGTTTTTGCAATGACGTTTTCTCTTTAGATGATACATAATCAGTGGAAATATTCGCGATAGCTCGAGTCCATATCCGACAAAGCACCTGGTGATCAAAATCAGAAAACATTTAACTAATGGAAGTTAGGGAAAAAATAAATAATGATCAGTAGCATATTGAATCTCATACTGACATTTGGATTTTCTTTCAAAAAATGTTCATCTATACTCTAGCTAAGCACGACAATGCAATATGAGAAAGATCTTTAGTGTAAAGTAGCACCAGGTTAAATCCAAGAGAATCTTAATAAAATTACAACAGACATGCAATGCAATAAAACACTGGGAGAAAAAATGAATTGGAAATCCGTAATAGAAAATTATGGGGCAATATCTACTATCTAGTTCGTAACCTATCAGTTACAAGCAAAACAGTACACAAACAAAATAGATTATCACTCACTTGTGAATTTTTCAAGTAAAATCTTGTGAATTACCAGCATTTTCTATGTTATATGAGAAGAATATAACTTCTAAGTTCTAAGTCATTTCTGGAAAAGAAAAAAAGAAGAAAAACACTAGGTAAAAAAGTAAGAAACAGAAAAGAAAAACAAATTACGAAAAAAGATAAAATTGTGTAGCTTACTTCAACGCGACAAAGGTCATGAAAAAAATAGCATTAGTTGGAAGGCTCTCTCCTAGAACCTCTGTGTATGTATCGTATTGCTCGTGCTGAATGGCCCTCAACGATTCGTAAAAGGTCCCAAAGAATGTAAATCCACCCAAAAAAATCAGTGCAGTAAAATAGAAGAACTTTCCGCACGCGGACCTTGCTGTTTCATTCTTCGAAGGCTTACCCTCAGCTTTAGACAAGAAAAATAAAAACTTTGACAACAATGCTATCGATATGATCAATATAATGTGTGGTACATAACCTCTGATAACCGGCTCGACTATCCCATTACCAAAATCTGCTACTGAAAAAATGGAACTGATCCCGACGAGACCCACGTAGAATACTAAAGTAAAGAAAATTACAACACCAACAAAAAATTTCATTGTTTGTCTTCTGTGAAGGGTTTTTGAAAGATTATGCCAGATTATTTGGTTGGGTGCAGGAGCATCTGTTACAGTCCACTTGTTGGGTTTTTGGCCAAGTAGGCTCTGAGCCGCAGAAGCAGCTGTTACTCTGCTAGTGAAGAATACTAAAGCCGAGGGTTGTTGATTATTTGGGGAAGTGGAATTAGTCCCGGTTCTCAATTTCGAGAGCAATTCATTAACTTTATCATTGTAGTGTGAATTCTTCGAGGCTCCGGCACAAGCTTGCTTTTTCTCACACTCTTTTAGCTTTTTATAAATTTTGTTTACCTAAAGTATACAAAACAAAACGGCAGGTTAGCAGAATGAAAAGAAATAATATGAAAGGAAGATCTTAAATTCGGGTGTGTTGGTTGTTGACTTTACAAAAATAAGCAGGAGTTTTTGAGGTTGAGATAATGGTTGTGTTCATCCAGCTTAATGCCTTCAACTTTTTCAAGCCGACGAACCAAAAACCTCTTTCTTTATGCTGATCAACCAAATGCAGTTCTCTTACAGGGGAAAACTAAAAAAATTGATCATAAAAGCTGCAACAAATAAGACCTTTATCTTCACTAGTCATAACCATTCACACGAATGGACGATAAATGTGTATTTTCCCAGGTATAAAAGGTGTTAACTATTGGGAATTCATGACGCACAACAAGATAATACCACATATCTTTTGCTAGCAATGCATTATCTTATTCTTCCTAATAGCAAAAAATACAATGTTTATTTTACCAAATTAAGAACTGAATCATCGTCTTCAAGCTTCTCTTGTTAAGTAAAAAAAAATACAAAAACTGAGTTTAACAGTTAAGAGGCTAAACGAATAACAGGTTTACAGCTTAAAGGCCAAAATTTTAGAACAAGCCATACTTAACGTTTAGATAAAAATCTTTGGAGAACCTAGCGCAGAACATGTAAATCTAAAATCAAAAGAAAACACAAACACAAACTAAAGAAAAAATGATTACCTTTTCGATATGATCTGTAACCAACAATGATTTATAAAATGTATCCGGGTATGTAGTTCTGAAAAACGAATCAACTTGTTCCTTTCTTGTTTGACCTTCTTGTGGAAGAGGTATATCTCTCACTAGAATTGCAAATTGTTCGGGTCTAAATTCAGGAGAAACCAGAGCAGCGACTCTCATATTGGATACGCGTTTATATGCCTTCCATAATATAAAATATGAAACAATTGAAACCCAGTAGGTGGCGGCAACAAAGGCCCACAACCTTGTACTGTTTTTCTGTGAAGTTTAACGGAACAAGAAAAAAAAAATCATTAGTAACTTGTTCTTCCATATGAAGAATATTTTGCTTCTTCACTCGTACATAAAGGATGTTCCATGGTTCTACAAAAGGAAACTAGAAGAATCTATCGCCATTGGCAAGGAAGTGTGTGACAATATTTTTTTTTGTCTGTAATGGGTGTAGAAATTCACTATTGTGAATGTAATTTTACGATATAAATTTTGCAACTCATCCTGTATATCTTTTCAATTCAGTTAAACTTTCAGTAGTCTGGTTCATATAAAAACATATCGCGACATACTTTAGAACTCACTCTATGATAGACTTTAATCACCGGAAATATCATATAGTCTTGACAAAATTTGAGTTGATTGAAATGTTCAAATAAACACATCCTTTATTTTTCTTAAAATTCTTCTTTGGGAGCTCTCCAGAATAATGTCTGAACCAACAAAAGTACTAATTGCACACAGTAGTTTCTAGTTTGCAAAGACCTTAAGACTAAATCAAGGCATTCATATTCTCAAGTAAATGAATTATCATATACTGTTAATCCTCAAGCGTTAATTAGCAGATTTTAAATTGAAAACCAACTCTAAACTTACTTTTGCAGGGGCTATGGAGAGTCTATCGAGACGGTTAAAGGTCCCAACGCTCGACCTGTAAACACTTTCGGTTGCTGCAAGTGGCAGAAGGGCTGGTAGAAGCACAACTCCGGATATAACTAATATCTTCAACACTGAAACCCATTGAATTAAATTAATAATATCGATTACATGAGATTTGTAACATAAAACTCTAGAATGAAGTTCCCACAAAAATGTTAAAATGAAATTATATTGTTTTTAGACATGAACACTTCCTATAGTGAATCGTTTCATATACGGCAGGGATGGATATTCATTGAGGTCTCTATAATTAGAGCGGATGCCTTGCGTAATAGGGGTGACGAGGGCACAAATCAGTAACTAGGTCTTGGCTCTAAGGACAATAGTTCAAGAAGTTAACAAAATCTATATTATCATTTGTAATTCAGTATAATTCGAATTTCTAGCAGATTAATCCCCACAAATTACTATTTTCTCTTCATGAATTTCAGCTACTGCTCAACCAAATCCTATGATTGAGAATTTGTTTAGCGCAGTGTCTAACAGAAGTACGCTTCAAAATTCGAGATTCTAATATGGGAAACAAAAAACTCGAAATATAATCTGACTAACAAAAATTATTGCAGCTTTTCGTTTTATAAAAAAAAACACCCCTGATTAAAATCCACAACCACAAACTGCCTTATAATACGTCACCATTTGTAAATTGTAATAAGAGTTCTCAATTTCAGGACTAATTAAAATCAGTCAACTTCAATGCATACGCATTTACGTTGTCCCTAATCATTTAGTTTCTTCTATTCAGTACCTATCAATTTAATAAAATTTATCTACTAACAAACAGCACAGAGTCGACAATTAAAAATTACTTCCATCATGTTAAAATGGTTCGATTTGATATCTTGATCCTCACAAATTAATGGTTCAAGTTAAAATTGAAAAATCCAATTCCTCTAACACCCTCAAATTTGATGTCATTCTAACACTCGGACTTTTTGAGCCAATAAGAACATCAGTTTTTATATTAAATCAAACAATATATACACTAGTAACTCGTCGATATTTGTAGTTTTGAAAGAAAATATTTTTAGTACCAAAAAAACCATTAAAAGCATAAAAACAACAAACTTTTCGAAACTAAATATAGGAACACTATACTAGTGAAAATAGAAAAAACTTACTCCCGCGGTTCCAAATTATCCCCCCGTTTCCAATAATAAATCCACCACGAAAACCACAATTATTGAGGGAACATAATCATTACACATTATTTCCACTACATACCCGATTTTATCTCTTAATGATCATATTGTAAACGCTAGTATTTTCAGAAAATAGTTTTAAAAAAGGTCAAATTAGTAATTTTATAAAAGATTTATTTCTATATGAGGAAATTCGACATTTATAATGGAACAGCCAAAAACACAGAATATTGGACCCATAATTTGAAACGGAAGAAATATATTTTTACAGAGCCGATACCCGAAAGGTTGGAGTGTCACCCTTTTTTTATTTTATTTTACGGAATTACTTAAATAAATGACTTAAAGTTGTAAACAAGGATAAGAAAAGAAAGACAAACCAGTAGTTAAAAAGACAAAGTAAACAGCAGAGTCGACACCGGCCACCGCAATAACCTCACTCTCCTTAGAACAAATAGCTTCTCGTATCCACAAGAACGGGTTCCGAGCATCTTCCGACGCTTCATTCCCATTCAAAATCTTTTTCGGATAGTACACCACTTTGTTCCCAGGTTTTCTTGAAAGCCAAGTATAGAGTAACAAGAGAATAACAAATATTACAAACCATGTCCCAAGGGATAACAGAAAGGCTGCCAAGTTCATGCCAAGAAGTTTTTTGTTGTCTATATATATTATAATTAATTATATGTATTTTTTGTGTGTGTATTTAACTATTTATAGGTAAGAGTGTTACATTACAATGTGCCAGTTTTATCTGTTTCGTGGAACTTGTAAAGCCTGGATTTGAATTATATGACAATTGGCATAATAATGTGGGGACACAACTTCACTTTTGTTATTTTAAGTTTAGATTTGACTTTTAATTACACCCCAATAGTTTAAAAAATTTAAAAAGGTGACGGATTCGTCTAACTTACCATCATATACCACATTTTTATGTGAAACATATGCTCCTTCCGTTCCTATTTAATTGCCAATTACAAAACAACGTGCAATTTTGACCGGACAAAAACTTGTATTAAAATTGTCGGAATGAAAATTTTCAAAAGTTGATCATATAGTTCAAATATTAAATTTTATGATTAAATTTTAAAAAAAAACAATTTCGATAATTTTGATACACGTTATAAACCGGTCAAAATTGCACGTAATTTCGTAATTGATAATTAAATGAGAACGGAGGGAGTGGTATATTATAATGAAACTAAACAATTGTTTTGGAATAGGAAAAGTATTAAAAGATGTTCGGTTGATCCAGTGTTATAAATTTGTCACTTCGTTGAAAAAAATTATTAGTTAATCATGGAAAGTGAGTTGGTTGTTATGTATTTTTTTCCCCTCAACTTGTGTGGTTTGTAACTAGATTTTCCATATATGCATCGTGTTTAAGTCTATGGAATTACAAAAGACGTGCTCGAATTATTTGTTTTGCACATAATTCAAACATGTCTTTTAACACCTTAGCTTATTTCCGCTCATGGTAACAACATGGCGGCGCATACTGAAGTCGAGTAAGCCTTGACCTTTGAGAAATTGATCCGGGGAAAAAAATAAAGGATAACATCCGACTATATTTTTAATGTACTTGTTAGTTAAAATAAAAATATTAAACACCAATTTGTTTATAATGTGTTGCAATAACTCAAATGGTAGAATAGTTTGGTATTTAACATAGTAGATCATTGGTTCGAAACTCTTAAGTTACAATTTAATTTTGATTTGTATTTATCGAGCAAAAAAAAATCGAGTTTTAGGTATTCTGACATATCGGGCCAGCACTGGGTAACAACATTAAATTATACAAAATAATCATTATTTGCATACGATACAATCAAAACATAGGATGTGAGTCATAGTTAGGGATGACAATTTATCGGGTTTCGACCCGACCCGTCGCAGGTCGGGTAAAAGTGCAATTCTATTCGGGTTTAAATGGGTAAAAGTGCAACTTAAGACTATCTCTCATCTCTCTCATATACATTAAACTCTATCTTTTATATTATTTTTATATTATACTTCTAAATCAAATGATTTTTTAATCTAACTAACAAATTTTATTTGAAATTTTTGACATTTATGAGATTTATTTTTTAAAAGGGAAAAAAAAATATTTTTTTAAAAACGGATCAAATGGATCGGGTCTGGTCAAATGAGTAAATGTGCTACTTTGTCCTCGGGTCGGGTCGGATTGGATTGAAACTCGCGAAATTACCATCCCTGATCATAGTCTCGGGATTTGCTAATCCGTCAACCAAACAAGCTTTAAGTGAAGCTTGTTGCCAATAGAGGATTGGTCAACTTTCATCTTCTCTCAAATTTTGGAAAATTACAACTAGAACCGAAAATACAGAGGTCATATAGAAACTGCATTGACAATACAAGGACCCCATTACTGTATTATAATCATTCCCACCATATCATGAAATGATGACAAGGTAGCCAACTACTCGGTCAAAGACTGACCTTTCTGACTTTATAAGCTTTTCAAAGGAGACCATAACACGGTTTTTGTTTTTATTTTTATTTTTCTTCTTTTTTTGAAAATCATGACAGTTTTCATGTCTCAACATCAGCAAATGCTTACCTAACTCATTCTTCATTTGCTGGAGAAATCATTTTATTAGTATTTATTTTGTGCAAATTTCGTGAATCATAAGCAAAAGTTGGAAAAAATATTTGCACGAAAGTAAGGATCCAAGTAATCATCACACAGATCCATATATTGTTTAATAGAACTAATAAGATAAATTGTTGTTTATTTTATCAAACAATATACTATGAACAATTTACTAGTAATAGAACTAATTAATTAAACAACTACTATAATAGATAAATTGTTTAATAAGGTACGTTACTACTAAGCAGTGTTCATTATTCTTCCCTTTTACAAATAATATTTCACACATACCCCACTTAACAAGACTCAAACCTTGCACCTCCTAGTAATAGTACGGGCTTTAGCCCACTAGGCTATTCCTGATGGGTTAATCTCATTTACATTTTAATTGAGTTACAAACACGACAATAACACCATTAACACTTCCGCTAATTCTACATTAGAAAATTATCTTATCATGGTAGACACTGAAACTTGAGAAAGAGCATGCACAAATTGATCCTCATCGGCCTTTTCGGTGACCAAACTCCGGGCAACATAAGATTTGAAAACAGCCTCCATGTTTGGAGCTTCTTTTAACTCACGAGAAGCAACTTCAAGAGCCGTGTCTTGGAAAAAACGGTAGAATTTTTTCCGACATACAAAGGAAAAGATCAGAGACAATACTGGGAGGGGAAGTATAACAGCCACGTAGAGGAACTTCTTTATTCCGAAGTATCCAAACATGGTCACTTGGAATAATAGTAAGGCGGAGATGATACGTGTGTTTATGTGGGGCCACATTCTTCCGTAGCTTTCGTACGAAGGGACGTAGACTTTAAGTACCTGTAATAAGAGTGTAAACAAGTAAATACCTACAAAATCAATTATTATTGTACATACCAAACAAGTGAAGGCGTAAACAATTCAGCATTATTCATCATTTTCCCATATGTTATCTTATACTGTATCTAATTAGTGCAATTTTTGCAATTACAATTCTAAAATTCATAGGATGGCAGATTAAGGTATATCCAGGATGATGATTTTCTTCTCCTAGGCAGCAAATTTCAATAAGAAATTAAAGTAAAAAACATGATTTCTGTAACGATTGAGCCAACTTGCTTTTAACTGGAGCGCGCGAGTGAAACAAACATGATAATTCACCTAAATAAAAAGGTTCTATTTCTTGTTCAGTGTTTCATCCCTCCGTAGCCAGTGTGCATCAGACCCTCGTAATCAATTGCTTCTATTCTACCTAAAGGTTTCTTGATTTCATGTGAATTTCGAGCAAAGTAAATTATAAGGACATTGAAAGAAAATAAAAATAAATTCACAAATTCACAAATTTTCAATCAAACTTACTCTTTTGATAGCTAGCGGAAAGTACAAAATAAAATCTAATTTTGTTAGAAGACTTGCCTGATTGCGGAGAACAAGCCAACCAAGACCAAAATACAAGGCACCAAAAGGAATAATTATTGGAGCAATGACAGAGTAACAAAGCGTAATTGTGACGATTAACATATCACCCGGTATTCTAGTTCCAAATCCGAGGTCTCCCGGTGTCCAAGCTGCTTTTACCTCAGCTTCGGTTTTGCATAAGTACTTTTTCTTGAGATGGAAAAATATTAACGGAAAAATACGTGACAGTTCCAGCCCATAGCCGACAAAAAACCTGATCATAGAGGATCGTAAAACTAGTTGACATCAGAAAAACAGGATGGAAAACATAATTCATAATTTTAGTCACAAACCAAATGACGTTTGACGCGGCCAAAAATCTTTCTCTTCCCAGAGGCACCAGCAGAAACTAAGGTGGATTCATAAAAGTTCAAAAGGCCTGTGTGTGTTAAGAGGTTAATTCTCAAGGGTTCCTAACGAGACCATAATATGGAAACAAAACGGGCCATCTTACTCGACCAATTTTAAAAAATTCACAAGCACTTCCATGAAATTTTGTTTCTACTACTTGTATGTTGTAGGAAGAAGCTTTTTAGTCTGAATTGTTCACATATCATATAAATGAATAAAATTTCACAACTCTTTCGTTAGAACTTGATGTAGTTTTATTGTATGCAAGCTTACACTTATTTGGGAAGGGATGCAATCATATATTACATTAATGTGGCTTACAAACACAATTTTCAAGGTTCATTATCAGTTTTTCAAGTTCATAAATATCAAATACAGTACTAACTTTGATCTCTAGAATTTCGATATTGTACATAATTTGTTTGTGTTATATCACAAAACAATTACGCCTCAAAAGGGTATTCTATTACTCGATAATTAGTAACAGGACCGAATAAAACAGCTAAGGCAGGGATAGTTGACTTGTAGGACTCTGAATCAATTTTTTCTAATGGAAAAAAAAGGAAAATTAAAATGAGAGCTTACTTTAAGGCCACAAAGGTGATAAAGAATGTCGCATTAGCCGGAAGGCTCACTGCTAGTAAAGATATAACCGAGTTAGGATCCTTCTCGATACTCTTCAACGAATCAAACAAAGTCCCTCCTACCGTAACTCCAATAAAAACATTTAACACTGTAAAATAAAAGTATTTCCCAGACGTAGCCCTAGCCGCATGGCTACCCGAGGGAATACCTTCAGCTATTGACAAAAATAACAGAAATTTTGGTAGCAAAGCCATGAACATAATGAGCGCAATCTGAGGCAAATAAGCTTCCAAAACTGTCTTAATTATCCTCACATCAATAACCGGTTTAAGAAACGGGACAAGTTTCTTTAAATTATCCAGTGTTGTAAAAGCTGAAATAAACCCGATAGGTATCATGTAGAAGAATATAGTCAACGCCACAACTACGTAAACAACATATTGCCTTACTTGTCTTTCGTAAAATGATTTTGAAAGATTTTGCCATATGATCTGGCGAGGTTCGGGAGCATCCATGACTGTCCATGTGTCGACCATCCGAGCATGTAGACTCTGAGCTGCAGAAGCTGCTGTTGCCCTGCTATTAAAGAAGACCAAAGCCGACGATTGTTGTTTCTCTCGGAGAGCAATGTTTTGCTCTGAATCTAATTTTGAAATTACATCGTTCATTTTGTTGTTGTAATATTCTATAGAATCTACTTTTCCTCCGGTGAGACCAAATAAACCGGTTCGGTTTTTGGGTTTTACTCCTTCAGGATTTCCTATTTTCTTTGATGATGCGTATAAGGCTTCTGCTCGTTCGAGCTTGTTTTTGCACCCTTCCAACTCTTCGTAGATTTTGTTTGCCTATACAATAATTAAAAAGGGTATTAGCACAAGATCAACCATTAAGTTCTTTTGCATTAAATTTATATTAAACTTTATAATATAACTACGAAAAGGTATTGCTAGACTGCAAATTCACTCATACAATTTTGATAAGAGAAAATAAGTATTACAAAGAAAGCAACTTCACATTTGATAAAACTCAAAAACAGTTGCTATGGATCTGGTATCTGTTTTCGGAACTGTATGTTACGAAGAATGATTTTGTAAGTTCAAGCTATAATATAGCATAACATTTTTTATTAAAAAAGTAAAGCGTAACATTGTTTCTATCTCGCAAGTAAGGTTCAAAGATGTTTTGCATTAGACCAAAAATTCTAGGTAGGTCGACGAAAGCAAGCATACGAAAAATGGATGTTGTGCTTAAAAGTCACCAGATTCCAAGGCCTTGTTTGGCTTAACCATTAAAAAAATAAGCTGGATCATTGAGTATCAGAAAAATGGCTTCACTTATTGCAAAATTTCAAGTCATGTAAGCCAGAACAAGGAAAAAACAACATTTAAGCTGACCAGGCTTAAAATCTGCAAACCACCAAGCCCAAAGCCAGGTGCTATTGTACACCAGGATCAAGGATGATTTTTATTTTTCAAATAGCAATTTCTCTAAATGAGAAAGAGAGATAATCCAAGTGAAAAGGAAGAACACTCGTTTGTAGGTAAAATGATACCTTTGTATTGTCCGTGACTACCATTGATCTGTAAAACGTATCAGGATATATTTGCTTAAAGTACAAATCAACTTGCTCTTTTCTCGTTTGACCTTTGGGAAGTGGAGGTATATCTCTAACAAGGACCGTAAATTGTTCAGCTCTAACTTCAGGTGACATTAGAGCCGAGGCTCTGAGGTTAGATACATGTTTATACGCCTTCCACAATAAGTAATAAGTAACAATAGATATCCAGTACGTGCCAAGGACGAAAGCCCACAACCTCGGACTGCTTTGCTACATTCACACAAACAAACAAAAATAACGAATAAGCATCAAGCAAACCAACTCTTAGTAGATACCAACTTGAAATTTCTTTGACTATTAGGAAGAAATCATTATCTCAGCCTTTTCAACTCAATCATGGTCATACTTAACAACATCTTAGTTTTTTTGACTCAATCATCTCAGCTTTTGTAAGTTTTGTTTTCGTTTCCATACTTGACATCTTGAATAAATTTTCATATAATAGCAGAAATACATCATAAAGAAAGGTACACTTAGCTACGTCCCAATTATTATAAGGTATAGGCATGAATCATGATCAAGTTTCTATTTCGAGAAGTGGAGCAAGAATTATAAACCAAGAGTAAGTACAACATCATAAGATTAGATTAAAATCTTGTGACTAACTTTGTTAAGAGTTTTATGATAACTTCGATTTTTTTTGGCAGACTTACTTCAACATGACCCATTGATAATCTGTCAAGGTTGCTAAAAGTCCCCTTGCTGGTGGAGTTAGCTGTCTTTACATGTTTCTCAGTTGCCGCAACCGGTAAAAGAAGTGGCAACAACACCACCGCGGATATGATCAAAATCCCAAACACTGCAAAATATGTACCATCAGGATAAAACATAGTCAGTAACATGTGACTTTAACTTAATACATCCAATTAAATAAGAAATATGGTCAACAAACCAGCAGTTACTGTTACACAATGAAAATAAAAATTGGATACTCCGTTGTTTAACATGTACATAACAGGAAACAATCAATTAGAGCATAAACAAATAAGAACATGAAACAATATGATTCAGCCTCTAAGAGTAAAGCGTATACAATTGACATGACCTGGTCTACAAAATCTTTACTGACTAATATAATAAAGTTCGAAAGCCTTATTTGGTTCAGAACAATATCACGATTCGTTGCACCTCATGTAATAAGTTTTTACATTTCGTAGTTGTGTTCACGAAAGGCAAAACAGAATAAAGTAGTTCCATTTTAAGGATAAGCTGGAGCCTCCAAAAATATTCAAAATGGCTTTGGAAATGTGACAATAAGGATTCCAAAATAGTTGGAAAGATCATCTACTCGATTTTTATTTTTTATTTTTTTTGAAATGACTACTCGAATTCTTCTACAGTAATGTTTAGTCATATTAAATGTCCCAAAAATCTCAAAGAAGAGACAATATTAACAAAAATGGTTGTAAAACTACAACTTTAGCCCAAAATTAGTCCCAGATTTCTTTGTGATGGCTACCAAATACTAATTTACCGCCACTGAAGTTAGGTTCTCAATTTTTAAACTCAAAACCACACCAGACATATCAGCAATTTTCCCCCTTATAATAACAAATAAATTTTCACATTTTAATTTCTTCTCTCCCCAATCAAGCCATGGTTTCAGCACTGATATAGACTATTACACTTCACATCAGCTAAAAGACTATGTTAATTGTTATGCTTTTCTTCCACCACTGTTACATAGAACTTTAGGTATATGTTTCAAAGTTGTCAACTGGGGGCCTAACGATTCGGCGCCTAGACCGAGCCTTCAAATTCAGCATAATTACAACTTCATCCAGAAAAGATGACAATAGAAATGAAAATAAAATATTGCATAACTAAGTAACAAGAAGAAACAAAGATTGCTTGACAAACAGATCCTAGCTGTATGGGAATTTGGGACTTGGGAGGGCTGAAATTCATATTGTTTTTCTAATTTATTATTTTATTATGCAGAGTGGTGACTAAAATTTGCATTTAATTGTTAAAATACATGGTAAGAACAGATTTTCAACACTAGAACAAACTTATATAAAATATATACCAGTAGCAAGGAAGACAAAGTAGACAGCAGAGTCGACACCAGACATAGCAATAACATCCTTCTCGCTAGACGAGAGAGCCTCCCTCATCCAGGCCAGCGGGTTGCGTGTCAATGAACTGCCTTCCCAGGGTTCCATATCCCTAAGTATCCGGTTCGGATAGTACAAAACGTGGTTGCCAGGCCTCCTAGAAAGCCACGTGAACAGATACATCAACACCACAAATATCACGAAAGACGTCCCCAAGGACGTCAGGAATGAGTTGAAGTCCATTTATTTACCTTTTTGATCTCACTAGTCACTACTATTATCAGTGTTTATGTATTTTATGTATAATGAATCTATTGTTTGTGCAGTGTGAAGTGTAGTTTTGATATTTTAAGAGATGAGCAGTAAATGGTCAGCTTAGTTGTCGTTAGGAAGAGTGTGTGTGGGGAGTAATATTGAAGAGTTGGGTGAGGTAGCTTTCTGCTTTTAATTCATGAAAGACAGAGAAGAGGTATCAGGTAAGAATAGTGACAACATTTACTAGCAGTATATTTGCTAAACAAGTATTATCCTTATTCCTTAGAAATTCAGTCTTTTTCCCCCTGATTCGAACTCATAAACTACTACTTGAGAATATGATTTTAGCTACTGAACTACCTCTAATGGTCTAGTAGTAGTCAGGCTTACATTTTTTTTTAAGAGACAGTTAGCAAATGTCAAAAACCTCGAACTATTCGGGATTTTTTTTTAATTATCAACACAAAAATCCTTCTATGTTACCTTTAAAACTTCAGACATGTTTTTCATTTACTTTTTTAGAACGTGTGTTTTGCGGTTTGGGTTGTTGTTGGAACGTGCCGCAGACTAGGATCCAACTTTATTGGTGTGGATCGTCGATGCAATGGCGAATCAGTGTTGATTCCCAACTTATTTTCTCCCATTCTTATTACCAATGCCTTTTCTCCCATTTCTTTAGAAATGATTCAAAAGTTATGAAAAATGGTTTTCATTGTGGGGAAAATGTAAAAAGTTTGTTAATTCATAAATACATAAGTAGTGTAAAAAACTTCATGGTCAAACGGAAGTTGTCGGAACCAGCGAAGGTGATAGCAAATGCCATTTGTCCGATTCAAATAATTCTGGACGAGCTCTATTGGGTGCTTAAGGACGATAGAGTATGTAACTATGTACTATCATTTATCACTAATATAAAGAAACAAACAAGGAAAAATTGACAAGTTATACAGTATTTACTATTTTTAAACATTTTCGACAAATGTATGTATGCTTTAATATATTTAAAGTAGTATATGTTTTGATTGAATACGTAATCACGTTAAACGAAAATATAACCAATACAATGAAAACAATAGGTTTTCATTTTTCAAATTTTAAAACTAGTATGTTAAATGAACACATTATAAATTGTTGGCAAATTATTGGTACTTTATATCTCTCACTATCATTCTCATTTAAACCAAATCTTTGACATAAGCTGATGGTAAAAGTCTAAAAGATCACGGGCTCTACGTGTCAAAAGGTCCCAAAAAAAACAGTTTTTGGATATATGTAAACGTGTCAAAGGCCTATGATGCCGAAACAACTCACAATGGTGGCCATCAACACAACCATAGGGGTTCCCATATCGACTAATTATTTCTTATTGATTTTGTATAACATCCCTAAGATCACTGTGCAATCAATTTATGATCTAATGGCGTAAACGGAGTTAAGGCTCTGATGACAACAGTACGATGACCAGTACGGTTAACACGTGGCTGTCTCGGATTGGCCCGTGCTAAATTCCACAGAAGCGGCGCCACATGTCAAGTCAACTTGGCTCCTAAAATCAAGGCACCCCGCACGTGTGATGCACACGCTGAGAGGCATGTGATTGCCACGTGCGTCCGGCCTTCCGCGAGGTCGGTCGAAATGATTTAATCCGGGGTGCCAAATCCGACTTTACTGTTCGTTGGTTTGGTAAGACAGGTTTTAACGATAGTTGAGTTCTCAGACGAGGGAATACTAACATTCCTTATTCGCCACTCTAAATCTCTCACTATCATTCTCATTTAAACCAAATCTTTGACATAAGCTGATGGTAAAAGTCTAAAAGACCACGGCTCTACGTGTCAAAAGGTCCCAAAAAGCACAATTTTTGAATAAATGTAAACGTGTCAAAAGGTCCCAAAAAACACAATTTTTGAATAAATGTAAACGTGTCAAAAGGTCCCAAAAGGCACAATTTTTGAATAAATGTAAACGTGTCAAAGGCATATGATGCCGAAGCAACTCACAGTGGTGGCCATCAAGACAACCATAGATAGGGGTCCCCATATCGACTAATTATTTCTTATTGATTTTGTACAATTACCAACACATTCAACACTATAGTTAGTAGTTTAAAAACTAATCAATTCCGTCTTCTAAACTCTAATCAAGTATCGATCAATTAATAAAATATATATATATATATGTCGTATGGACATAAGTGTGGGTGTCCGAGCGGACCATAACTCAATCTTCCTTTACTCCTAGACACAAAAAAATGCTCATTTGTGAGGCAGTTTAAAGACCGTTTTATGCGTACATTCTATTCTCAACTATAATACATACCAACATCATGCAAATAAGTCGTTTAATGAACAAAGCCACGGTTAAGAAATTATTATTTTTGCAAATTAACAAAATCAAAATTTAATGCAACACTACTTTCAAGTTTTAACGTCTCAAAAAGAGATGAAAGACGATTGGAATGACACCAGCTGCATACATCTAAGGTTTACAGACAACGTTATACACTTGGACAGATAAATTATACCAACACACATGCAAGATCTCTATTTTCATCTGTCATACTTGTGTTCTTTAGAAACTGTGGGAACGCAGATTTTGACATAAGCTTCGGTTTTGTTCCTCAGTACACACGGACCGGGGTTGAAAGGTGCCAGTAAGAATTTCAATAGTATCCAAAGGTCCTATAACTGCATCTGTAAAAAAGATGTAATACAACAAAACTAATTTTTATTAATCAACAAAAATATTCAAATTTGGCAAGCGTGAAAGTGAATCAAAGTATTTAAGGTGGAACAAACAGAATAAAAAATGAACCTTAGTAGGTACATTTATGTGTTTCAAGACGACAGATAATAAGCTACAAAGACAAGTACATACCTCCTCAAAAGATCATGTTCTAGCGAGATTTCTTTACACGTTTTGAGGGCCGCGTAGTTTCCTTCCTCAAATTGTCAAGAGTCTTTATCTCTATATACGGCTACGCGTCATATTGAAAATATAAAATAAGTACAAAGAGATGATGCACTAAACACAGCGAAAATGAACATAATAATGATCACCGAATTATCATGACGAAAATGATATATGGTAGGCACACTAGCTTAAAATTGGACACTCAAAACAGCTTAAAATAACGCAACTAGCTTCCTATTGAAAAGTTACTTTAGCGAGGCCAAATGGCTGCAATGCTAACTCATGACTATTAGGCAGCTCAGCAATTAGGTTAACTCCTATAACTGCAGCTTTACACCCATGATCATGCCCTTCATTCCCTTTCTGGGTTTTTTCCGGAAGTTATAAAAAATCGACGTTATATATGGGAAAGTCAGATAAACAGGGCTGAAATTGTCTGTGCAAGAAATTTATATCCTCAACTATAAATAACGGAATCGACACCTAAAAAGGGGTGTGCCCCCATTTATTTCCATATTACACTTTGAGAACTCTAGTCCCAGGGCATAATTGTTTATCATACTTGTTACAATTTTTCGTCCAAATCGGAACTTTTGTTATCTATTTGTCTATTAAAATCAAACTTGTCATGCTGTCAATCATAGACACACTCCTCAGATAGAAAACAGGAGTCGACCTATCAATATCAAGTTTAAATAGAGTTAATTATTAGATAGTTCAGAGTTACACTCTCTCAAACTTCTCATGCTGTCAACCATAGACATACTCCTCAGATAGAAAAGATGAGTCGGCCTATCAGTATCAAGTTTAAATAGAGTTAATTATTAGACAGTTCAGAGTTACACTCTCTAAAACGATGGCGGTACTAAACTGCCGAAGCGTAAACGTCTGGGCCCTGAATCAAACTTGATCAAAAGAGTAGTATAGTAGTACTTATTTCTTAAAAACAAAAATAGGATGAGAACACCCACAAGGCCACAAATTTATCCAGATTTAAAAAAAAAAAGAAAAAGTGAACCGCCTTCTCCATACTGTTGTTTATACTTTATATACTAGTACCGCAATATCTTCTTCGAACCCTAAAGCAACTTCATGAACTTCCAGCACACCAAACCAAAGACACAAATCTTACAAGCTACAACTTTGTTACCAATATATCCTAAATATACTAGTGTTTTATATTTAAAAGATTCCGACTATTATAAATAAAAAAAATCCTCTTTAACCATCAATTCAAGTGATAACTGATCAGTGATCATCCTTCACTTTTAGAGGAACTAACAAACTTCCAAAGCATATTACGACAAACTATTACTCATGGGTAATATTATAGTATTATCCTTAATACCTTTTAACAAACCGTAGTACACAATAGCTTCATAAATTACTTCTGTTTGGCAAATTACTGATAGGATTAGTCACAGAAATGTCCACTGGAGTTTTCGTAATAAAGGTTAGGACAAAGTAATTTCAGATCGTGGAAAGGTAACCCACTCAAACTTTTTCCAATACTATAATTTCTCATGCTCATAGTTAAAACTTGTTGAGGTATCTTACACCGAAACTGCTAAAATAAAGGTCAAGGAAACTGCACTTTTCTTTTTCCACTTAAACTCAAATAGTGCATCAACTAAAGCAACAGAGTATATGAAACATGCACAAAGAAACAAAAACAAAATAAACCAGCCGGAAATAAGCAGAATATACCAAGGTCCTAAAATTGAAGAGGATACTATCGTTCTTGACAACTTTTAGCTTCATCCTTACGAACAAAATCAGATGAAAAAAACCAATCGAAAATTTGTGGAGGTAGTTCATTTTAAAAAGAAACATATAATTAAATAAACAAAACGGCGTAAGGCGAAACAACAAAATCTAACCTCGTCATGCTTTTTCTGGATTTCCAAAAGTTGTTGACAACATGTAAGGCACTCAGCATGATATAGAGCAGCTAAGTCTTTTATCAAGGCCTTCCTTTTGATTATCCCAATCACTATATACGAGAAGAGATATAATTAATACAATTGTAGTACTCAACAAGCCTCTAAAAAAAAGGACCACATGAGAAAAACGCAGCACTATGGTGTTTTATTTCCGTAAAATGCATCACCTTGTGCAATCGAGGCACGGAAATAGTAATGAATTTTAATTAAACATATTTACATTTAGAAAAACACCCATTTGTCAATTTTTTCATGAAAAAAAGGAGAATTATTAAACTAATAAACTCTTAACCTATTTTTTCCACAGCAAATCTCGATTCGAAGGTCAAAATACTAGTATAAAACTATTAGCGAAAAACTCGAAGGCTTACATTTTTCACGGGTTTTTACACTAAAAAATGTATGTCTTAAACCTCTACGTCTAACTGACCTATCTACTTCTTTTTTTAATTATTATATGACTTCTTCCGTTAAAGCTTTCGAACTCATATCTATTAGTATTATTTGTTCAGCTTATTTCGATTACTAGTGTAGAAATCCTGAAAAAAAAACATAAAGTTTAAAGTGATAAACAAACCCTATTTATTTTCAGCCTCTAATAATCTGACTAGTCTCAGCCTAATAATAATAATAATAATAAATATCAAGTTAGAATTGGGTTTCTTTGAATAGATGATTCATAAATTAGAGGTAATAATAGAATTAATTAAAAAAAAAAAAGCAGTGAAAGAAAAAAGGGGGGTAAAATTAATATAACTGCGAGTTGGATCGAAAGTAGGTGGTGGTACGGACGACGGCGTAGACGACTCAGGTAAACTCTCCGGCGCCGTATCCGGCGGTGGTGGCGGTGGCGGAGCTATTTGATCTCCTTCTTCTCCCCCCATCTCTCTCTCTCTCTCTCTCTCTCTTACGGATTAAATAGTGTTATAGAAAAAGTAATTAGTAAATTAGTTTGTGAGTTATTAAGAAGATATTGTGATTTGAGTCCTTAGTCCTACGTTTTTTTAGGACAAATTGTTTTGATGATCGAAAATGTTTTCAAAAAATTATCATTTTTTGACCATTGAGATTCTAGTTTTGTTCATTAGACTATTTGTTTACAATTCAATTCAATGAACATGATTAAATATTTTGAGTGTTTTTTCTTTTATATCGTCTTTATTCACTGTTTTATTTTCAAGACATCTAATGAACAAAAGTATGTGTTTTGAGTGTTCTTTTATATTTTGTGTACATTGGCCTGTTTGGGTGTATGACCGTAAATGAAGCGAGACAAGGTGAACATGTCATGTTCATTTTTATTTAAATACGAACGAATATAAATCGAACGTTTGACAAGCCGAACACGTGATTGTTCGTGAGGGTATCTTTTCATTAATTCAAAACATTTAATAATTAAAAATATATTTTTTTTTCTGAATATATTATAATTTTATTATTTATTATTATATTTTTTATTATGATAAAGTTGTCTACAAATAAATAAAGCGTTAGTTATTTAATTTATTTGACATTATAACATAATTTTTTCTTAGTTTTAAGTTTATATATTCTATGTATAAATTATTTTTTACATATGTATAATTAATTACTTTGACGAGTCGATAAAATCGGTCATTGTATTTTTAGTATGATAATATAAATTACTTTAATAAGTTTGAAATAATACAAATATATCATTAATATTATTGTAGCATAAATAAGGTATTAACGTGTAGTGATACTAGCTAGTTTTTGTTACATCATTAATATATTTAGTTTGTTTTATTTTATCAAACTTTATATATAGTTAGACGAACACGAGCTTAGACAAAACGAACAAAGTCTTGTTCATGTTCAGTTCAATTAATAAACGAACGCTATATTCTTGTTCATTATCATGTTCTTTTATTTATAAATGAACGAACATGAACCAACCGAACACGAACGATTCCACAAACTGACCATCTCATTTACAGCCCTGTTATGTCCATTGTTTTGTGTATTTTTTGTCCCTAAGATGGATTTTAAATCATTTATCTTATGTATTTTGGGTATTTCTGTGTTTTTTTTGTTAATCACAGTACTGTTGATCCTCAAAATTATCTAGTAAACACATTTGCTTATTTTGAGTTTTTGTGTGTGTTAATTAGAGTGTTTCATTCACTTTATGTTGAATTTTGTATCTTCTGTTTGTGTATCTTGGTTAGTGTTAGCATATTATTTGTTTGTTAGACTTTTGGTTTTCAAGAATGTCTAAAAACACATTTGTGTATTTTGAGTCTTCTATGTTTTTTGTACTCATTAGAATATTTTTATATACCTTTTGCTGTATTTTTTGTCTAGTGACATAAATTTTGAATAAATTTGTGTTCATTAGACTGTCTAATACATATTTTGTCTCCATCAAATTAATTTTATTAATAAAAGTTGGTATTTTTTTGTGTTTGTTAAATTTATTAGATTGAGCAATTGTGTGTTTTTTAGACCCTTACTTTGTCAGAGTGTTCCTTCTTGACAGCCTGATTAAATAATCCATTAGTGTATTTCTGTTCACTTTTTTCTAATTTTTAATACTTTTTCGTTTTTGTTGTTGTTGTTGTTGAGTTTGTTCACTTTTTTTTTGGATTTTAAAAATTTTCGGCCCTTTTCCATTTTTTTTCCTTTTCACAATTCCGCCATTTTTTTTTTTTATAAATGGCACCAGATAAGAGTTGGAGTCTTGACAAACTTAGACAACTTTCGTGTAGTTTGAGATTGGATTTTGTTAGATTTTATATTATTCCACATGCATGTAATATCGATTAAGGTTGTGTTTTATAAAAAGTTATTATTATTATCATAACAGGAACTTTTAATGTTAATTTATATAAGCTTTAATATGATATCACTAAAATCTTTTCTTTCTATACTGATGTATGTTTGCAAGTGATGAGTGATGACAATGAATTAGTTGCTATGGTTAAAAGTTTGCTTAATGCACAGTTCAAGATTAAAGACTTGGGTATTTTAAAGTACTTTCTATGGTTGGAAATAGTCATAAATGAAAATGATATAATTCTTGCAAGTAATGACTTTGGGTATGATAAATTAATTCGTTTAAGACTATATACTTTTTTGGACTGGTCGTATGCAAACCACCAATTGTATGAAGCACGGAGTAATTTGTTGTAATTGGCTTTTTCATTTAAGGTTTAAGATTTAGAGTTTTATTCAGACCTCTCAACAAAATATTCACCAATCTAGAAAACAAAAAGGGTGAATGACCAAAAACACACATACGGTTTCAGATTCTGTGACTAATATTTTAAGTTCATCAACAAAATAGTCACCATTTAATGTTAGGTTTTATTTAGCTTACCGTTGTTTCCAAATTATATATAGTGTTAGACCCTCAAGAGTCAAAACAGTATAACATGCCACGTACCGACGGATATAATAACCGAAATCCTTGCCGAGTTACCTGTAAATTCGCTTCTCAGGTTCACTCTGGTATGTAAGTTACGGTACTCTATTATTCGAAACCATTATTTTATCACCACACACTTGAGCCGTTCTCACAAAAGAATTACTTCTGAGATCTTCCTTATGTTTGAATATTATAATGGTGGCCATACAAACTTAATTCTTTTAAAGTTACACGAAAATCATACAGAAATGGCTTTTCCATTTAAGAGCTTAAAAGGGTATTTCCATATAGTCGGTACGTAGTCGTAACAGGTTGATTTGCTTAAGTAACTCTCCTGCCGAAGAAGTTATTATTTGGAATCCCTGTTTACATAAATCAGTTACACCTTACAAGTTTGGGACCAAGAATAGAGATTATGCGACTGGGTTCGGATTTGTTTAGGGTAAAAACACATATAAGGTTGTATGGATTATGTGCCATTTTACGCTTTTTGAACCCGGATGGGGTCCCACCAGAGGTTGAGGTGTATGAGCAAGGGGGAGGGGAGTAGAGAGCGATCGGGTATGCACCGTCTCACTACAATAGGGTGACATTCTTGGGGTCACAAGTGTTTTTACACGGAGCGGTGTATTGGAGGGCGTTTGACAAACCAAGGGCCGTGACCAAACGTTATTCTTTTGCTCATTAATTTCTTCATGGTCTGGGTGTTGTGATGCTTGATCAAATTTATTGCCTCGGAGTACCAAGTAGTTTTGTTTTGGTCAATGGGTAATTCGTTGTGTTTCAGGATTAATAATGAATATTTTCGGGTAGAAAATTAAACAGAAGTAAAGATGTAACACTGGGAACCAATCTGACCTTTAGCAGAGTCGAGAACTAGGCTTCAACAACAAAAGTGCTAGGTATACAAATAGTACATGAGCACTGTGCATTTAACCAATCTTGCAAATGTTGTCGATATATGAGTATATGCTTATCTTGCTATGAGTATACACTAAAATATAATATAAATCAGCCCTCAAATTCAGACTTTTGAAGCTCTAGACATTGAAAATGCATACTTTTGATGAAAAGTTGCTAAACTTTCAACACACCATATAATTAAAAAATATATATATAAACATGTAATTCAGCTCCTCACTCATTCAAATCCTGGTTCCGCTACTAAAATCAACACTGCTTCAAAGAATAACGTTTCACCAGCAGGATTTAGACTAGGTAGAGATACATGAGACTAATTCTTTCCCTTTTCCACATTTAATGGATATTTGATTTTTCTAATGCTTAGAAAGAGTCCATATCGATACGGTAAGCTCTCCCCTTCACCATTACCTTCACAATGCTCGCAAATGGCTCCTCAAATGCTCCCAGAACCCAATCCTCGTGCAAAAACTCCTCGTTTAACCCTATTTTCCCCTTCGGCCGAATCACCCCTAGTGTGACACCTTTCAAAACCGACCTGTCCCTCATCTCCACCCTCTCTGCATACCACATCCTTATCTCCGAATGCGGCACAACTTCTCTCTTGCTTCTCTCTCTGGAGAAAACGGGCGTTTGCATGGCCCGCACCTCCTCCACCTGCTTCTTGTCCATACGCAGCACCCCCTGGCCACAAGCATCGTTTACGGTTAGGTTCTCAAGTGCTTTATGCTGTTTGAGTACCTGTTGGAATGAATAATGCCTAGCTGAAGCTGCTATTAACGAGCTAATAATCCACACAACTCGTGATTTCAGATTGCCGTTACTGTAAAATGATTCTGGTATAGTACTTGTATCGAGTGACGGAGGACTGTAATTTCAGACAATAAATTTTTCTTTGTATTAGAATTCATTAACATACGTGAATTTATAAATTCAATAAGAAGATATATTCATGTAAGGTGTCCGGTGAAAATAAGAGGGGCTTCAAAAGAAAAAAATATGAAAATTTGGAAGTATGGAAATCAAAATTGGGAACTTCAACTTAAGAGAAAATAATACGATGGAAACTAAAAACAAAAAAAAAAAAAACGATTTTTTTAAAATAATAATATACTGATGATGGTAACAGTTTTCCATTTGCATACGACATCCTAAATCCGAAGACGGATACTAGACCATAGTTTTTACGTGAGATAAATGACGTTCTCGTGTTTCTCTGTCAAAACTTACTGTAAGTTTGTGGTTGAAGATATGAACAACACTACTGTAAAATGTCATCGTAGTAAGAAACCTTCTGTCATTATCTATCGTGTCGCTGTCTATCGCCATAATGGATGTTCCTAATGAAGCGATTGACTTAGCAATAAAATAGCAACCGAGTATTTTTTTATCCGGACATTTTTTTTGTAATGTAAATTTTATATTTAATACAATTAGAAAATAAGTTTAAAGAAACCTTAGGCGAAAGCGAGAACCAGACTCTATTAAAAGTAGGTATATAACACTATCCTTTTCATAATTAGCATTACCTATTCCTTTCCGTGCAACTATCGTCTGTTATCTTTATGGCGTCAGTGCCATGAACCACCAAGGTCGCTCCGAGTACAATACAACTATTAAGCATGGAGCCAAAACTAGCGCTCCACTTCAGTATGGATCCGTTTTCAAGCCCCAGCTCAGGTCTCGGAAGTTCAATCCTGAGAGACTTAACCCCGACAAAGTTTTTCAACTGAGTTGCATTGCTGTCAAGATCCTGAGTGTTATCCTTGACAGTTGGTGGGTCAGGTTTCTTGAGTATACGACCGCAGAGACGGGAAAAGGTATTGGTGTGGGAATAAGGCGTGTGGTTGGGTTTGAGGACGACGTTGTTGACGTGGCAGAGGAGGGAGAAGAAGCGGATAGAAACGACGGCGCATCGTGTTATTGTTTTGGCGTCGGCAATTTGTTCAAGGATTAGCAGAAGGAGGGCATCGGGTAAGTCGTCGATAGTACATGCCATGATAAGCTGGACAGTTAGTTATATTAATACTTTACAAATGTACAAACTGGAAAACAATACAATTTCTTTTGTGTACAAGGATACTATAACACTTGGTGCAAACGAGTTATTAATAGAAAGTTATAAATATATATACTAGGGAAAAAAGAATGAAATATTTAGTCTTTTAAGGACAGGTCAGGTATCAACAATTATTTTTAAAATGTGCAGCCAATCAATTGTTTGTTTTCGGTTGTCTTATATATGCAGCTTTCTTGGTGCAAACGAGTTATTAATTAATAAAGCAGGAAAAAATATGAGGACCAGGGAACTATAAGAATTCTTTTTTGGAATTAGACTTAGACCATGGTTTTGGTCCTTTTGGAGATAGTTTACTATACAAGCGTACTGTTATACCTGGCTATTTTTTTTTTCTTTTTTTAAAGCATAAAGATCCAATAATTATTGGAACGGGAAACAAAACAAGCTACAACTCTTTGAACCATTCAAGTTATAAAAATGCTTGTTTGGCCAAAATCAAGGCAAAATTAAACTGCTAAACTTCTAAGCACTAAAATATTTAGTGCCCATTTTTATTTGATAGCATATTTTGAACTTGATGTATAATACTTACTGATTAACCATTCGAATCAATTTTATTGATGTTTATGTCGATCCAAGATTGGTTTATTCAACAATATGTCGCTAAAAAATCAGTCCTTTTAAATATATAATCTATTTTGTACAGAATATTAATCTAGATGAAAGTGATTTTTGTATCGGGACAAGGAAATTACATATAAACTATGCCAATGGTAAAAGTAGATTATCTTGGACAGAAACGTAACTGTAAGGATTTCCATTTAATAATTATGAACTGTACTTGGTACTCCTCCGTTCCCATTTAATTGTCCACTATATGATCAACTTTTAAAAAATTTCATTCCGTCAATTTTGATACAAGTTCCTAGCCAGTCAAAATTGTACGTAATTTCGTAATAAACAATTAAATATGAACGGATGGAATATGATTTTACATCTTGTATTGTGGTTTTCTACATTTTCTACTCGGAGTTACTACTATACTTTCGGAGACCACTTTTTTTATCCAATCCTAATTCCTATGTCACACGGAATTGGGAAATATTCCAATTTCAAACCTCAATATCAACAAGACAAGGTTCACGTCATCAACAGTAAAATTTAATAAGTGGATGAAGTACTTAAAATTAAGAAACTAATTAAAGAGGTTACGGGATACTCCCGCAAGTAATAATTCTTTGGTTTTAATTTTTTTTGGTCATCCTTTTGTCTTTAATGGATTCCGATAACCATCACATAACCATGTCCCCACATGGTACATACATAACCATAAGATAATTTAGCCTAATTTTATAACCTAGGAGTTAGATCGTAATTGATATCACATGGACCCATGGTATATAAACTTGGTTTATGAAATGAGCCATGATAATAGTTCAAATTTTTTGGTGATCATCTATCTGCAAATTGCTAAGTTATATGCTCTAATTATACTATATAGTTTTCACAGAATGGGCAAAAGAAGGAAGCCTATGTCATCAATAAGCAAAAACTCGAGCAATAAGTAGAATCATTTCCCCAAAGTTTTAAGTATGGAACCTTCAAGCGAGCGTTACATTAATTACATAAAGAATATAACAAAAGCACGAATAATCAGGTTTAGTGATTTGACGACATAATATTGGTTTTTGCCATTTGCATAGTTTTCATAGGAGTTGTGACATCACCACAGGTCCACATACCAAACGTACATTACCCAGATTGTTATGTCTAAACATTCCAACAACACATTGTGACGTATACATCATCTCTGAATATTTAATGTTGAGAACATGATTCATACCAATCTGTATGCATAACCTTCCTCGATAAAAAAAAAAAGATACAGAAATGCAAATAACTGCATAGGAAAAGCATACAAGCATTTTACAAATCAATCTTATAGGAGTATATCTTTGCAATCGACAATCATATGAAGAGAACAATGGTCATATAATCACACACCATTAGAGCCTAGCACATTAGTAGTAAAAATAATACTTATCTTATAGAAAGTAACTCTCGTCATGTACTGTGTTTGTAAGCAGAAAACAGAGATTAATTATCGGGTATCAACAATGAAAACCAGCAGAGTGATAGAGCGACATGCATGTCTGATTGCAGTTTTTGCAATAACCTGCTTGTCCTTTTTAAAAAACCAACAGAAACTCTAATATATTTGGTTGGCACGTAACCTGGTAAATCTATAAGACTTGACATGGATTGACCAAATTTTCTTAAAAGCTATAAGCACTGGTAAACAAGATTTGCCACACTAGAACGGTTAGAAAACCCATGAAACTAAAAATAAGAGGATAAGTAATACAAGTAATACCAAAATTGGCATGATATTACTTTAAAAAATGAAGTCACAATAGAAATGAGATAACGAGCCAAGGCAGAGGTCAAAACAATATCATATTTTGAATATACGGACCAAAAATAAACAAGAGAATACAACAAAGAGTTAACATACTAACTCTACTTCATCCCTTCAACATAACATCGATGGTTACTGAGCCAGTCTAACCGCAGTTTGTAAAGCTATATAATCAGTAATTGAAACATTGAACACGACCTTACATTCCCCAGTGTTCTCCGACCGCATGACAATTACAATAAATATCCTCACTATTCTGCAGACTAAAACAAAAGAGCAAAGTCTGTTTTTACATAAAGAAACCAGCAACCAGCCTTTGTCAATGAAGAGCATAATCCGCAGCAGGACCAAAATTGCATATACAATCCAACTAACAAAGTCATGAAATTTACTTTCTCCCTGAAGATGCCTATCAGCAACTGCAGCATTGTAACACAGTAAAAAATGCAACTACAAGGTTAAGAAGAGAAAAAGCTGATAATACCTTCTTCCAGAAACCGAAAACCCCCCGAGTAATGTGCTCGTAAAACCTCCAAAAGAGGTGACACCTCCATAGCGAGGATTAGTAATCATTAAAAAAAAAATGAGCTAGGGAAAACCAAACTTATTTGAACCAACATGGCAGCAAACAATTAGGCAGTATACCAGAATGACAGGAATATGTCATGACTTACAATAGTCAGAAGGCAAGCGATTAGGTGACGAAGAGGAAGAAAATAAAGCTAATAATCTCTTGTTTCAAACACAAGACCGAGAAATACAGAACATTGAAGCTTGGAAGGGAATTGATACCATCTGGATGTTTCCACCGAGGAGTTAAGTATTTCAAACAAAGTTAGAACAAAGAAAGACGGGACATATTTACCCATCTGAACAGCTGAATCACAGTTTTCCCTCACCGAACGGTAAGCCACGCCAAGTCCAGTGCAAGTGAAAAGGAGAAACGATCAAAATTAGAACCACAAATTATATATCCCAGTTTGAATATGGATATCAAAAGATGATAAATTTTACTGGAACCTGCAAAACTGGGTTTGGCTTGTTTCGGGCAAATACCAAGTGGAACTAAGGAACAACGTTTAAGTTCCATACCCTTCACATATAGTAAAGAGTTGTCAGCTTCAGATACCAATATTAGTAAGAAGCCCTGGAAAAAGACAGAAAAGGGAAGTGGATACACTTGCCTGATCTTTCTCTTGTTCTCCTCATCCTTCTTCATTTGTGTCTTAGATTTAAAATATCCGTAGGCTGTAGCACAATCTATTGCATATAAATAACCTATTCTAAGCAAGGAGATTTGCATGTGAAATTCTAAATGAGCACTTCCCAGAACAATTACATTGGTGAGAATTTTCCATAATGTTTTACAAAATTCAAATAGTTATTAATAAAAAATAACTTTAGATAAAACATTAAATGCCAATAAGTACTGCTTGATATTAGTAATTATCATTTAGACTATATAGAAACCTAAAAGATTACATCAACTTATGAGTTGACTTATTGGAAGCATTTAGGAAAAGCATTAAATTCACATAAAGGAAACATAAACTTTTCATGGAATAATTAATGAATGGGCAATTGCATTTTCCACCAAGTTCAATTTATTAAACTGCTACTTGGGTTTGGTCCCCTAATTTCCATCAAGACAGGCATAAAAGCCAAATATGGGAATAACACTTAACAGGAAAAAAAAAAAAGAGTTACCGGATATAATTTTCAAATGACAAGACGAAAAACCCATCTTCTGATCAATTTATATAAAATATATTTTAAATAGGCATGAAGTTCAAAATAAAAGAGATTCTTCTTTTATATATGTATCTTATGGGAAATTATAGAGTGACCTTCTTCAAATACCCAAGATATAGCTTTTCGAAAATGGACTAACGCATGCCTAACTAAGGGTCGGATTACTTAAAAATCACACCAGAGGTAAGGTGCTTTCCAAAATTAGAGAACTTTAGCTACGTAAACCGATTTCTCGATGACCTGTCACACCCTACCATAGCTTATTCGAAAGCATCTACATTTTTCCTCCTCTCACTATCTTTCTCTTCAACGGCTATAGAATAAAATGGCTACTACACCCTCACATAGTATGACCACATACTTCTTTTTTTTAAAGAAATTGTTTTAAAATATGAAGATTTACGCTGAAGAGTGCACATATCTGTGAGAAAATGGACGAGAAGCCAGAAATTGCAGCACACATTTGCAATTTCAAGTTTTCAAAACAATACACAAAAATTATGAACTTTGAATACAAAGACAGAATCTAGACTTTGTTGAACATGGCTGGTCGGTCATACGTCACAACTCTATTTAGGCTTTATGCTTGTCATATCATAAAACTATCTCTTTTCTTTTCAAGTATCAGAGTTTGGACCACACTGAAAATGAGATTTTGTTGGAGTTTACTTCGCATATTATATGGACCCCATTGTCCCGAGAAAAAAACTGATTAGAAGCATCAACTTCCAGGACTAAAAGGTTGCTGGAATAATATTAACTACAGAGGATGCAAGAGACCTTTTCCCCTCTTTACTTATTCATAAATTTTAAATTTCATGGATGGATATATTCCAGAACCTAAAACATTTCTAAAAGAAGTTAAGCCAACGAGTGCTTGGGAACCATAACCAGTGGAACGGTAACAACTGACATGTTTAATCACCTTGGTCAAGTTGAGAACCGAATAACGTGGGAGTTTTAAAAGTAAAGCAAGTATGTAAAATTGGTAGGAATTCCTTCCGTATATAAGGCTATAAGCTGGTTATGGGTCGGGATTAAGATAATATCCTCATGATATTCAGAAAAACATAGTGTATTAATTAATAATATAAGTAATGATTATCATATAAGGGGAACTAAGAGTCGAACTAGTGGCACAGTTAAATGGTAGTGGAAAAGAATAATTATGAACCCATTTTTAGATGAAAAGAGGAGAGCAGGTATTGAATTAGCCGTGGAATCAAATACATAGCAGATTTAAGAACCCATAGTTTTTTTATGAAAAGAGTGACACGAATTTTGAATAAGCCGTGGAAAGAAATTTATAACAGATTAAGAACCCATAATTTTGGATAAAAGTGTAATACGGATTTTGAATTAGCCATGGAATCAAGTTCCTATTTACATATTTATAAACCCGTAAATTAGCCGTGGAATCAAAAAGGTCATATCAACAGATATATGAACCCATAAATTTCTATGCAAAAGAGTGAAGTGAATTTTGAATTAGTCGTGGAATCAAGTAAATGTCAACAACTGATGTGGAAGTTTAGAGCGAATTCAATCTTTAACTTGAGATTGATTTAGGCTGCTTTAAGAAAAAAAAAACAGAACAATTTATTTTCACAATAGATAATCATTAATAGATGATCAAACACAGAAACAGTCGGCGATTGCCAACAAACTCTGAGGATATGCGCATAAGTAACAAATTGCCAATGACAGTTGAAACGATCATTAAAAAGATGTCTGGTATAAAGACCAAAAGTCACGAAACCGAAAAGTTGTCGCACGAGTTATTAGAAATCAAGGAAATGAAATATCCTACAAGTTCAACGCAACGACAGATGAGTATATAAATTAACACAAAAGCAGAGTCTAGCAAGCTGCAATTATTCATCGGGTTTGATATGGAAGAAACCCTAGAGAGAGAAAGAGAGCTTTAAGGACAACCACCTAGGGAACTTAGAGAGAGTAAACCATTTAGGTAAAGACGCTCTAAGATCTAAACTCTAATTCACCTCTGAATGGATAGGACTTCCCTTATTATACTAGGTGGCCATTATAAATGCTTGGATCAAGTTTTCTGCAGTGCGCTTCTGGTCCGAAGTTCCAGATATAAAAGCCACACGGTCGCCCCGAGAGGACTTTGAATCAGAGATCTCCACATCTGCTCCAGATATCTGCAAAATCAAAAGGCATGTAAGAATTAAAATAACAACGTCAAGAACACCACATTTTGATTAACGGAAAGCTTTTTAAAAAGCAATCTCCAAAAAGGGAAAGTCTGTCATTTTTTTATACTAGGCAAATTGTTCGATTAGGCACTGGTATAACAAAACCAAAATAACCATCACACACCAGCGTTATAAATTTCAATTTTACGCTCTTGGGAAATTTGATAGACTACTGTATTAATAGCCCGGCTTTGTCGAGATTGGTGACTAAGTTGTTAAAATTGATAGGTACAAATAGTTTGGTTCTAATGATACCCCCTACCAAAAGAACACAAATAAACAAAAGATACTTATAAGTCCTTGTTTCATAAATGAACATTAGACCTCAACCAAAAAAGTTGCACAGGCAATATATCGAACACCTCAACCCCAGGAGAGATGTAAAGAAGGTCAACATTTAAGGCTTTACGTACTCACTGAGATGTATTCACTAAAGTTCAATAAAAATCAACAACATGACCTGGTCCTAAACGTAGGGTTAACTAAAAGTCTATAACAAACAATTACGACGGCAAGTTGGAAGATGGGCTAGCTTATATAGCTAAAATATCCCACTATGGTGTAAACATCTATTCAACTTGTGTTTTGTTAATAATGTTACAACTCATGTATCAACTCGAATGAAACAAGTCAACCACTAATATCTAAGTGATCATGACGCACACATCACAGCCACATAACTCATGAGCTGCCATAGAACATGTCAAGATCCCACCATAAATATGCAATGCCTTCAGCTCTACATAAATCGTACTTAAATTCGCCTCAACTGTCATGAAGATTCAGTAAATTAAAGAGAGAGAAAAAAGTAAGTAGAGAGAATGAGGAACGAGGGCCGACCTTACGGATGTTGGCTATGTTTGCACCACCTTTGCCTACAACTTTACCTACCGCATGACCAGGAACCACCATCTCAAGAGTCGATGGAGATGGTAACCTGTTCATTTACAACGATCTATTAGGACCTCAGGGAAAAACAAAATATGCGGAAGCCACAATTGTTGTAAATGAGATAAACTGACCCTCTATACGGCTTTTCCGAGTAGGAAGGGAAAGACCCGTACTCCTCTTCCCTCGTCTGTAAAAGTAAACAATCCCCAGTAAGTTTACAATGTTACTGAGTTAATGCGAAGAAACGTAAACATTGAGAAAAATAAAGATAAACACAAATCCATAGTCTATACCACTGAAGAACCATGACCATATCTAGGTTTTGAAGGAAAATTGTCAAAGCGAGTCTCAATATCATCTCTATAGTCATAGCTTGAACGAGGAATTGGGGGAATATTGGGCATAACAGAAGAGAGCTGAAAATTAGCTCCACCAGAATATATGGGCTCGGGAACAGACGAGGGCTTATGGTCACTTTCCCTCTCTTTTAACACATCATCCCGAAGCCGTAGAACTATTTGAATGAGTGCATCTCTCACACTAGCAACTTTCCCAACCACCTTTCATCCAAACAAAAGATGCAAAAAAACAGAATTAAAATTATACGTATGAAAAGCTAGATAGTGTACATAGAAATGAAATGTACCTCAATCAATTCCTCACTGTCACTTGCACACTTGGGTTTTTTCCCTTTGGAAATATTGATATTGGCTTTGGTTCTATCACGTATCTCATTTATTATAGAACCACTTCTCCCAATTATGCATCCAATGACTTTTTGTGAGACAAGCAGGCGAATAGTAACATTCTCATCATCTTCGTCATTTATCTTCTCTTGGAGTAAGAGAACAGCTTCAATTGTCATGGACTTCAAATCATCTGGGGACTAATGCAACAAAAAGACCAGTGACAATGTAGAATGGAAGATTTAAAAATAGTCAAAGTTGTACAGATATTAAAGGGTAAGCCATTAGCCGACCATATTAGGAAAAAAAAGGCACAATAACAGTGAGAATTTTCAAAAAGATTACTTGTAAAAACTGCATTTGGGAATATAGCTAAAGATATGGTGAAAGCTTTTTAAGAAAATGAGAAAAGAAAACTCATAAAAGATGAGATTTGACTATGGCACAGCCGCACAAGTGACAACCACCATTGACGTTCAGTAATAAGAATTTTCGAAGCTTATCAATAATATCAAATTCATTGAATGGAGAATGGCAATAAATTGCAGACATTTTAAAAAAGACCAAAGGGGGCACATAGTACAGAGATCAAATCTTACATGGCTTTGCAATTTATTGAATACAGTTCAGCACATTGGCTATAAAATGACAAAAATTGTATCCCTTCTAATAAACCTATAACAATATTATTAACTACAACTAAAAACTACGACTCTCCATACAGATAGCCAACTAATGTGGTGAAACTCATTCAACTTAAGACAACAGTAATATAAAATAAGTTCTTACCAGGGAAGTTCTAGGATTAACAACGATACTACTTTCTAGAGCCATTATACAAAAACTCAAGAGGGTACATAAAGCCAGGATTCAACATAGTTAAAATATTGTATTCACGTATCCTTTAAAGTGCAAGAAGTGCCCAGAACTTACAAATACTTTTCAAAAAATTGACAAGACAAGAGTAATTATTTTATTTCTCAGTCTTAGATCTTCCAATATGTATTAGTTAATTTTAATACTAAAAGTGGATTATTAATTGGGCAGCAGCGAGATAAGCTAAATCAAACCCATACAATCAAAATGTACAAGTTATTAAATCCAGGATTTTATGGCAAATCGCCACAATCGACAACCACCACTGCATGTTCAGCAACACTGATTTCTAACCTTTTTTAAACACTCATGACTCGTGCAATTTTAGTGATATAGAATGCACTTTTTTCAGATTCATTAATTTATTTGAATGTCTGTTTGCTAAACCAATTATTTGATATGTATCGTCCAATCGCGGTAAAAAAGAACGCAAAAGGTTTTGAACAGAAGTGTAAGACGAATTCAGTTCCCTAAATTAATTTTCCTATTCGACTCTCACAGACCAGGGCACCTATTACAGAAAGATACAAATCAGCCTACAGGAATACCTCTGTCGAAATGATCGCAATTACGCTAGTTACTGTTCTCATATAATGAAGTTAAATAGACTGGAAAGGTATAATTAACTTCCCTATATGACAAATACTTGTCTCACATGGTATCGACCTCTGCTCTTCATAAAAAAGTTGGTATTAAATTTAAAAGATTAGATAGCATGAATGAAACTTTTCAAATTAAGAGCTAGATAAGCATAAATACACCCGGGCAGTAATCATATATCCCACTATAACTACACAATAATTAAACTAACTTGTAATAACACGTGACCCACAAAATCATTTATCTCCATTTTGAGGTTTATATACCATTTAAAAGAGATCATAAGATCTATCAAAGACTGATAGCCTACCGGGCAGTAATCATATATCCCACTATAACTACACAATAATTAAACTAACTTGTAATAACACGTGACCCACAAAATCATTTATCTCCATTTTGAGGTTTATATACCATTTAAAAGAGATCATAAGATCTATCAAAGACTGATAGCCTTGCGAACTTTCATATATATGCGCACACACACATACTTATATAATGAATGAATCGGGGGACATCTAAACATCAAGTGCATACGTTAAATTTCGGCCGTTGATTACATAAAGATCAATGGATGAGAGGAGTTGACTACTTGAGGTTCAATACCGTCCCCTAATCTTCAATCAAGGACCAAGAGGTGGTGTGCGAAGTGTTCATTTTAGTGGCGCCTGGTCCTTATAATACACACACAAACACATATATGTATATATATTCATATACCTCAGCTGAAGTGATGAGAATCACGCAATCGTCGCCACCACCAGTCTTTTTGATATCATCGACTTCAATGTGGGCCCCACTAGCCTGCCTCACACTTTTGATCGTACTACCCCCCTTGCCAATCACACGACCAATCTTATCAGAGGGACACAACACCCGCAATGTGAGCTCCTCAGTTCTAGAAACACCATAATTGGAAACTACAGGAGCGGCAGATGAATAAATTGGCCAGTTACCACCTGCATCAATATAAAAGCATATAAATATATACATACTCTAGAATTTATCTGAAAGATCCAACTGCTCAGATATAGTGCATTTAACTGCCTTTGTTTTATTATAGACATGGTACTAAAGTTCTATAATCACCTCTACATACTTAGAAAACTCTCCTTTTCTTTTTATTCCCTCTTCAAATGCATTAGCCACTTTGTCTTCCTTAAAATTGAAGATAATTTTTAACAGATTTGTTCTCTCATCTCTCATGCATATTCTAGTTATATAGGAAACAAATACACACACCCCTATAAAATCATATATATATATATATATATTTATTTTGTAATCAACTTCATTAATAAACAAATAAGCCCGCAAACCGACCATCACAAGAGTCGTACATCAAAATAACTACAGCTATCTCAAAGGAGAACCGAAGAAGAAAAAAAACTAAGACCGGAAGAAACAACTCCTCATTGGTGTGTTACTTTCCAAAATTGTTCCGGCGGATCGAGACCGTTCACTAGCCACCATTCCAACATAAGAATATAAAGAAATGGAATGCATCCTATCCACGAATAGGAAGCAGCCCACCGGGCTAGCAAATGTGCCCAAGAGTTATTTACTCTGTCTATTTTCTCAATTATCCATTTCTCGATCTTTTCCAATTCACCATGACAATCTTGTCTAATCGGTTCCCACCTCCAATCAACACTTCCAAAACCAGAGTTCATAGTCGTAACTACTAGCTCAGAGTCGGACCTAATCAACACATCATTCCAACCATATTTAATCGCTAAATCGCACGCCAACGAACAAGCAGACATTTGACCTCTAAGTATATCACTATCGTCAATCCTATTACAACTAGCAACCCCTATAAAAATATATACAAATATATTTTTATTATAATATAGGGGGAGGATCAATAGACATCAAAATAAACATAAAAAAATCTCAACCCTCGATACTAATTCAATTAATGGCTTATATTACTTAAATAAAATACCAAAAGAGTATGAATATTGCACCTAACAACTCTCCCTCACACACAGAAAAAAACAGAGAAAGTCATCTATCCCCCACTCTGCAAGTCGCCTCCCTCAGTTCATCATTTGCTGCCTCAAATTAATTAATAAACAAGTTGAGGCTATGATTTCTATACAAAACCTCACTTTTGATCAAATAGAGAAACTTAATTCCACACCCTGTTATGAGTTCTATAAAAATATAACTACTTTTGTACCATTCTCTCGCCTCTCTATGTATGTTCTTAATCAGATGAATTTAAGAACTATCAACAGATGGGGTTGAGGAAATTAATATAAAATAAGATTAAAATGTGAAAATCAAACACGAGTATAAGACCTAGAAACACAAACAAATAACAACAATAGCAACACATAGTATCTAAAATTCATGCATTCGTTATCAAATTTATTTTTCATTTTTGTTATCTATTGATCTTGTTATACTGCACTGTGAGCCGGCTGTGGTGAGTGTGTGATGTTTATTTTGATGTCTATTAATAATGTCCCATGATCCTCCCCATATATATATATATATATGTGTATGTATGTATATATTATGAGTAGCGAGAAACATAATAAAAGATGCTCCCTCCCCCCCTTTTTGTTTGGCAAGTTCGGGAAAATAAATTGTTAAATTATCCATTTGTTTGGACGTCATAAAATGATAAAATATCCAATTTCTATAATGATTTTAATATGCAAATAAAGGATAAATTGGGAAAACCTTCAATCTTTTCCGCTGACTTTTCAAACATATACAAACACTTTGGGACCGCTTAAAAATAGATAATGGTCAGACAAAAAGGGACAGGGGGAGTGTATTATATGGAGGCTGAAATTGTGTAAATGGAAATGAATAGCTAACGTAAACTAAGTGAGATACTGATGTTAAATTTAACGAGGATGTTAAAGAGACTGATATGGATTCTCTAACCTTGAATGTCAGACATAGGTGCGGTGCCTACTACAGGTGGCAACCCTCTGGATGCAGCGCTGTGATCAACGGTCGGATAAAATCCACTTGCATACATAGAATCATCGGATGGAATAATGATAATAGGAGGAGCCTCAGGCACATTGGTCTCAAGAGGAATATCCTCTTTTGGAGTGAATTTATACATAATTGCAGATACAGCAAATAGTGCTTTCTTCACGGCTTCTGGGTGACCAGTAATCTGATTGAATGAAAAAATAATAAACAGATAAATAAGTTTAATCAAATATATAGCTTCTAAATTCAAAATAATCATGACTGTAAAGAAACATTACGCTTTTAGTTGACAATTTTAAATAAGCTAGACAGAGAAATTTGGAAAGAATTTGGCACACAAAGTGCATACACACATATATCTCAAGACATTTGAAGTAGAAATTCCTTTTAGCTAATAAAGTGTGTGTGTACCTAAACTAGGATGGGATTGAATTGGGGCGTGGATAGTCGGTTCATTTTCATGAAGTCCTTTATCACCTTCTTTTCGAGGATATAAAACTTGTTTGTTTCCTGTATTTCCTACAGTGGCAGCACTGGCTGGGTTGCTGGGTATTGCTATAGATATAGATTGGTTTTGTGCACTAGTTAATAGAGTTTATTTATAAACTTGGAAACCAGTTTTACATATCTTATACTTCCCAGAGGACAAATGACTAATTTTCTCTTGTATGATAAACTAATAGGATAAAACTACATTTTAATAGCATGAAACACACGAAACAGCTCAATATACCATGTATCAACTAATTGCTTTGATTTGAAACATTTAGGCATATGAATCATGTATTGTACAAAATTGACACATCGGCAGGAGTAAAAGTTGTTTCCTAAGATAGTCAAATTTCTATTCTCCCCTTAAATATCAGTTATGATTTCTATCTTATGCTCCCGAAACAACATATAGGTCTTATCATATCGTACGAACATGTAGTGGTATTACGTAAAACAGTTACAAATCAAATAATAAGGTGGGATACAGACGAAGTTGCTCCATAATTATACACACCACAACAGATACGATATTAATATAATTTTAGTCATATATTCAAATTCAAAATCGTTATTTCCACATATGTAAAAATAAAGACGCTATAGTTGATATATATCAGCAACAAAATATCTCACACTGAACTTTTTTTTGCTCAAACTTCATTCTCAAGCTTCATCAGTAATCAAAATAGAACAAGATCAACTAACTTTTTTCGTATTCCATCCTAGGGCTTCATCAGTAATCAAAACAAATAACAAGATCAACCAAATTTTGACATGATAAGGGCCATAAGGCCTTTGCAAAATCAATCCACATCATCTAACAAAGGTATCAGTCAATGAATTACGTGTTTTATTGTTAAGCTAAGTTTACCACAAGAAATATATAGAGTAAACTACTAAACTTTGTATCCAAACTCAAATACTTTTTATATCAGTAAAGACTCACTGTGTCTTGAAAACTATGCATAACAACTGTCTTAGAGTTCCTATCCAAAATTCAAATAATTTTATGATCGGTAAAGACCAAAGTTGCTTGAAAACCATTTTAAATCTGCAATAACTCTAACTTCGTGTTTTTATAGTACATGATATCTTTTTAGTTCAACTTCTAAAAAAGAACACATTGATGATAAGATGAAAGAAAAGAAAAAAAAAACGAAAATTTAATGTACAACCATGGCAATAAGTATAGGCGCTAATCTCGTGACTTGCGTAAAAAAATCTAAACCTTCTACAGAATAACGAAATGTTTCAGAATTTGTCAACTAAGTAGAACAAAAGGCCCCAACAAGAAAAGAAAAAATGACTAACTAACCAGAACAAAGTTGTCAAACTCCATTGCACAAGCATGAGCAGCGTCACTAACATCTTTCGGAACAACCTTAATGTTTGCTCTACTTTTGTTCCTCAGTCTCTTTATGGTAGACCCCGACTTACCAATTATACTAGCCGACTGACTAGACGGAACAAGAATCCGACACTCCTCTCTCCCTTCTCTCTCTCTCCTCTTATCCGAATCGCGAAGGGAAGCCAACATGTTCACAATCACATCATGGACCTTTACAAGAGCGTCTTGAGCCGGACAAAGAGGCTCATCGTCATCAAACTCATCCTCAATCTCAACCTCTTTTTTGTTACTAACATGGCAATAGATAGTTATAACCCTGTCTCTAGAACCCGGGAATGGGTCCACGACCTTAACCTTGGCATTTGTATCTTGCCTTATTGCATTAATTACTTTCCCACTTTTTCCAATCACACTACCAATGACATTATCAGGGCATAGAATCCTATAGACCACCAACTCATCCCTAGTCTTAGCATCTCTATCATTTCCCCGCCTTCTTTGGTTCTTTCCATATTCTTCTCTTTCTCTCTCCCGATAGTCCCGCTGAGAGCGATCTCGCTTCCCTTCACCCATTCTCATCAATAATCACCTGTGTTATTAAATGAAAAACATGTCTATCAAATTAAGTGTTCCATTATGCATCAACAACAGAAACTATATACAAGAAATTGTATTTCATGATGCAGCATGACATGCATATGTATACCCAAAAAATTTAAGATTATTTCTCAAAATTGATTAATAGGTTGTTTTTTTTTACTAAATAGAACATGCCATAACGTAGAAATGTATGCAAAATACATGTAGAGTACTATAGAGTTGAAAGAAATCAAGGATTGGAATTCAGTGCATTTTGTAGTTATTAATCCATGAATGTCATGATACGAAAGCTACACGTGCATCACAATCGGCCCTCATATTGCAAATTTAAAATAACAGGCTTTTGCAATGGACTTGAAATCCGAAAATCATAACCATCTGCAAAAACTTAAATGATTTACTGATACGACAACAGAAATTACTACTTTTTTTATACCTAGCCAGTTGTGTATCAACATGCAGACCAAGCTCTTTCAAATCAAGTATTTCATAAGGAAAGTACTTCACAATCATAAGTCCGAAACTTGCAAATTAATGCAGTAGAGTAACCACTTTTTTTTGTTGCAATCAATGCACCATCCCGATCTTTCTATTCTTAAAATTAATTTATCATTTCTAATTATTGGTCAAAAAAGTTTCTTCTTTTACAAGTCAGTTCCACAAGCAAAGCGCTTCCCAAACGAAAACCGTAAAACCGTTACGGAATGACGTGGCAAACTAGATTCTGTTTCCATCCGTACAAACAGTTTTAAAATTTAATTGCAAAATATCTTCCTTTCCGGAACAACATTAACCAATCTCCACATATAAACTCCAGATAAATATTCCATAATAACAGAAAAACAGAAAGATCTTTTTAGCTTGCAGCTTTTAGCAGAATTAACAAAAAAAATCTAAATAATCAACTAAACCACTAAGCCAAATAATTTTATAATTTTCACCAAGAATGTAATCCTACCAAATACAGATACAAAAAGATGGTACACATAATCGTTAATCAAATAAATCAGCTAATGTTTTTTTTTCCAAATTTATCATCACCATCAAAATAGAGATAATCGACATGCATAAAGTTAGTTACATCTACATAAATAGATAGAAAGGTGAATTCAGATTAAATCACAACACATAACATGCTGAGAGAAATTAAGATAATTAAATTAACTGGATAATACAAGTGATTTTTTTTTATAAAAAAAATATTAAATAATAAGAGAGAATGGTTGTAAATTGAGTTTATAATCGAACCTTGGATTGAAGAGAAAATCGTATAAAAACCCTAGATTGCCGCCGATGTTACGATATATTGATATATTATATTATATTTATATCTATATTTTATCTTATATTCTATTTATATATAGAGAGGGAAAGAGAGATAAAACTTTATTTACACTAATGGTACTTAGAGTTATACTAATATTCTATTTAGGTCGTTTTGTTTTATTTATAAGACTAATAGTGGTTGATTAATATGTAAGTTATTGATTTGAAACTTTTAGAAAACTGTGTTTTGTTGAGTTACTAACTCAATTTAAAGAGAGTTCTGATTATAAATAGTTTTTTGGGAATTTTTTATATGATCATTTAAATGATATGATAGAAAAAGTTGTAGTGACTTTTATTTATTTATTATCTCTATGATGAAATGATAGAAACTAGTTGCCTTTAGTAAAGTATGTATGTCTAATAGGCTATAAAATCTTCTATTATAACTATCATAGCAATTTTGAAATAAGAAAATATTACAATGTAGATGAACAAACATTCGCTACTTTCATATAGTATTTGTTGAAAATCAAATTCAAGCTCAAACGTTTGGTTAATAATCAAAGGCACCCACAAACATTATCATGAGCAAAGTATGTAAACAAATTGTCATTTGGCTGTTTTTTCTTCATTTTCCTCACTCTCTTTTTTTTATATTCGGACTCAAGAAAACGATGAAGCTAAGGTATACATTTAGATGGTATTAATAGATACTTAAAGAATGCGGTAGAAAGATTTAGTTACACGTCGGGAGGAAAGATTCTAGCCGCGTGTTAGTGGGTGACCAAAGTTAATACTATAGTTTGTCGATCGAAAACGAGAAACATAAATAATTTTCTAGAATTTGATTTCTAAGTATGACTTCTTATTGAACAACATCTGTGTGTATGTGTCTTCTTCAAGTTAGTATTCTAAGTTCATTTTGTATTTGTGGAAACATTTTTCTTAATCTGGGAAACATGCATATACTACCAATTATGTAAAAATTAACAGAGACGAATCCAAATTTCTTTGTACGATCATATCTTAGTTTTAAGATTTAACACGAACAAATCTAAATGGCGTTACACAATCAAATCGATATTTCAAATTTCTACGAGCACCTACTGGCAATTGTGTAGGCTAACCAGGAATCAGTCAGTCAAATATGTTTGTCATTGCACATCTCCTTGTGCAATTTGTACACTTACAAAAGTTATATATAGATCAATCTTGAATTAATTGATTAGAATTGGTAACTCCAACTTGTGAGTTGTCAACTTTTCATAAAGTAAAACCAGTTTCCAATATTTGCTGGAGTAATTTTTTTCATAAAGGCAACGCATGATCCATGTAAACATGTGAAAAAATATTTTGAGCAAGATTGCTTTGTTTGAATAATATTTTACTTTCTACTCTGAAGAACAATTTTTTTTATCAAATCCATTATTCATAAACAAAAACTCATTAGAAAGAAGATATAGACCGCCGAACACGGCGTTTACTCAAATAGAACTCCGGTTTTGCTAACAAAGATCGGGACTCATTTAACAACGCATGCATCAACAAGTTTTGTAACATATATACAAATCCCACGTCAAGTTCTAATCATTTGCAACCAAAACATCCATATTGGAATTGTTGGTCAGCTTCTTGATGATCAACCTTTTCTGGGGAGGAAGGTCTTTGGCTGATGAGGACATGTCAGCATCAACGAGAATCGAGTCTTCTTCGCTAAAATCACCTCTTAAAACCCCCATTGCGATTTCATTTTCAACCATTTGCTGTATCACTCTCTTCACTGGCCTTGCTCCAAAGTTTGGATCGAACCCCGCTGTCCCTAGCAGATCAATTGCTTCTTCCGTATATTGAAGAACAATCTTCTTCTGTCTGAGCCTCTCCTTCACTCGATATAACTGCATATTAACATAACAAAGGTATAAAATAGGTTTTTTTCCATTGATATGTTCAAAGTGAATAACAGATCCTGCTGCAACTATAATTCTAGTTGGTAGCTTTATGTGAGTAAATTGTAGGGAAGAGCATAAGAAGAAGAAGAAAACACTTTATAGTTACAAGATATACAGTAAAGGAAATTGAAGGAGTAAGCAAACAAATCAAGAAGAAAAAAAAAAACGCCCAAAGCTGTTATCACATAAAACTTTTTGCATTTAATGATTTGCATAGCCCCGTAGGCCATAGCAGTTTAATTGTTGTTGTAATCCTAACTGCAACATCGTGGACAATGTGTGGAGAATTGGATATATATATATATAGTATTTCTCATGACGATAATGAAAAAACATAACAGATGCACACACAATATGGCCAAGCAATTCAGGGGAACAGAGGAAAGGATGGTACTAATTTTACAGGGAGACTAAACATTCATCATTCCGTGGCCCAAAAGTGTATACAATTGTATGCTATGAGGCTATGACATATAAGCATAAATGGAAGTTCCAGGAAATGCATAGAATAGCTGTTCGGGAACAGGAGACTGTAGAATTGTTGTTCAGGATCAAGAAACAAACAGATCCCTTTTATGGTTTTTTGCATTGAAATTTATAGATTTTGTTTCACACAAACAATGTAGAGTGGGCACATTGTTAACGAAGTCAAGATCAAGGTAAGAATAAAAAAGGTGCACCAAATGTTGGAGGAATTATATCATGAATGAATGCGGCAAGATGTATATTCAGATAGAAAATAGAGCAGAATCTGTCTGCCTCTTTGGAAAGCAGTAATAGGACTACTAACTTGTATTTATTAAAAATGAAGAGCAACATATTCAAATATCAGAAACAATATAATACAGCACCTGCACGTAAAATTATATACCTGGATGTCGACGATTTTTCTGATTTCCTTCGAGTCCAGAGGTTGGAAAACAATATACTCATCAATTCGGTTCATAAATTCTGGACGGAAAGTCTGCCTGGCCAATTCAACAACTTGCTTTTTCATCACCTCATAAACACCCTCTTTACTGTCGTGTGTCGACTTGAGAGTTTCAAGTATAAAGTGAGACCCTATATTCGATGTCATTATCACAACACAGTTGGTGAAACTAACGGTGCGTCCTTGAGAGTCTGTTATCCTCCCATCATCCAACAATTGTAAAAGAATGTTAAAAACATCATGGTGGGCTTTCTCTATTTCATCGAAAAGCACAACCGAATAAGGCCTCCGGCGGATCACTTCGGTTAGTTGACCCCCTTCTTCATAACCGACATATCCAGGTGGCGCTCCAACCAAACGAGAGACAGCATGTTTCTCCATGTACTCGCTCATATCGATCCTCACGAGGGCATTTTCAGTATTGAACAGGTATCCAGCTAAAGCCTTAGCGAGCTCCGTTTTACCAACACCAGTGGGTCCCATAAACATGAAGCTCGCGATTGGACGGTTTGGATCAGATAATCCAGCTCTTGATCGACGGATAGCATCTGCTACAGCTTTCACAGCCATATCTTGTCCAACTACCCTCTTGTGGAGAACATTTTCTAGCATAACCAGCTTATCCCTCTCCGACTGTTGAAGATTTGATAAGGGTATTCCCGTCCATTTGCTTACTATTTCAGTGATATCAAGATCAGTTACCTCCTCTCGTAGCATAGAAGTTCCGGTTTTGCGATACTCAGCAAGTTTTTTATCGGCTTCATCCAGCTTTCGCTGGAGGGACATCAAAGTTCCGTATTTCAGCTCAGCAGCTCGATTTAGGTCATATTCACGCTCAGCGGCTTCCATCTCTAGGTTAACTCTGTCAATCTGTAGAAATAGATAAATATAAAAAAGGAATGTAATTTTTTTCCCCATAGAGTTGGAAATTTGAAGTTGCTGAAGGGGAAAATATAAAATTCCTACAATATTTGGTGAATAAAATGGCACAGGATGCCATGGCTTAATCATTTGATCCAAGTATCATGGCGTAAAACGGTTTTAGGAATGGATTGAAATTGTAGAGCTTGGTAGTTAGTACCTCTGTTTGGGTTGGTTTCCAAAAAGCTGAATTTTCTGTTTTTAACATACAAACACGATTTGAATTCAAATTCTGGCATCGGATTTGAGATAAAGATTTTGTATCCTTCATTGTAACAGTTTTGTACTTCACATCAGAAGAATTATTTAGGAGGGACAAAAGTTACCTCTTCTTTGATCGACCGTATTCGAGTCATAAGATCTTTCTCGCACGCCCACTGCTCATTCAACTTCTTTTGTTTCTGCTTGAGTGAAGCAAGGTCGTTTTCTAGCTTTGTAAGCCTTTCTTTGGAAGCTTTATCAGTGTCATTCTTGAGAGAGAGTTTTTCCATCTCCAGCTTTAGGACGGACCTATCAACCTCATCTAACTCGGTAGGTTTAGAAGTTATTTCCATTTTCAGCTTTGCCGCAGCTTCGTCAACCAGATCAATGGCTGCATGAGATAACAATTTCATGAGAAAATAAAATAGGGTTGACAAATTGGTAAACATCATAAAGGTAATAACATATCCAAGCATTTCATGTTCTTGTCCCATGTGTACAAAAGCTAGAAAAACACACGTGATACTTGGCGTTGAAAACATAGTGGCTTATCCAATTAGTAACCTAAGCACTCCCAACCTAAAATACTGAAGAAAAATAAATCTATACCCAACACGGAAAGGTATCATCAGATATAAATAATTAACACGAAAAGGTGTCATCAGAGATGCATAATTTCTTTATCCTATGTAATCTTAAGCTTAAAATAACACATATAAATGCATAATGGTGACAAATCAGCCATTCAGATATACATTACTCAAGGTGTATTATCAGCATTTGATGTCAGTAGTTTCTGTTGATTCTCTTTAGACAGCAGAGATAAAGAATGATGTCAGTAGTTTCTGTTGGTTCTTTTTAGACAGCAGAGATTAAGAATGATGGCAAGCTTCCACTAAATCTTTGGTCTCCAAAGATCGTGGGTACTCCTATAGTGGTCCCCATACATTGCTATCATTAACCTTTTAGATCCTAAAATATACAATTTTGGTCAGGAACATATGTCACGTGCTTTCTAAAGAGTAAAGTTCCACTTCTATTTTCCTCACTTCCTTTTCCTTCATTTTACTTCCGTGTCTGATTCAAATTTGGTCACCGAACGTTATGCAATATTGCTTTTTGATAATGAAAACCACAATTATGAGGCCAAGGTTAAATCTATGTTATTGCGATTAGATTATATCAGATATTTACGATGATTTTTTTTAGGATTAAATATCTAAAATTTGTTCCAATGAAATTTTCCAATTAATAACGTTCCACAATTTTGAGGCTGAGATAAATTTCCATGCTACAACTAATTTCGCATTAGATCATATCTCGTAGTAACCAGGAGTTCCCTATTTTGAATAAAATATCTAGAAAGTTTCCCATACAGAACTTTCCAAAAGTGCTGTATCAAAGGGTATTCTCCTATGAGTCCTTTCCTATGTTCTCAGTTTCTAGATTAAGTTTTTAGTTATTCAATGTGTACCTAGATAGAAGTGAGTCATTAGGTATACCGTGTAGTCTCCTATAAATTGGAGCACTGTTAAGTCAAGTTGAGAAAAGTTAAGAGAGTTTGGTACTTTTTTTTATTTGAGTTTGGTGCTCAAGTTATTTGAGTTTGGTGCTCAAATATCCTTCTATGGCGGGCGTTGTTTTTACTTGTTAATCTATCAACTTTCCGGGTTTGATTCTTTGTTCTAATCGGATTCGATTTAGGGCTTGGTGTCCTACATAACATAGAATGTACCTTTATCAGGCAGGAAACGCTCTGTTATGTATCTATCTGCAAGCACTGCAGCGGAAACAAGAGCACCATCTGAAATTTTGACACCGTGATGCAGCTCATAGCGTTCACGCAGACCACGGAGAATGGAAATCGTGTCTTCTACAGCTGGTTGAGCACAAAACACTTGTTGAAATCTTCTTTCTAAAGCTGGATCCTTTTCAATGTATTTGCGGTATTCGTTTAGAGTGGTTGCTCCTATACATCTCAGCTCACCACGGCCAAGCATTGGTTTCAACAAATTTCCAGCATCCATTGCTCCGCTCGTAGCCCCTGTGACAAATTTATAAAAAATGCCACGACATCAAACTACAAAAACATTGAGCATCGAGATCAAATTAAGGTGAAGGGACTTAAAAAGGTTCAAAAGACCAATAAAGGTACAGGATTACATAACAAGACCATCCACAGTGAACAAGTTTTACTTGTATCACTGAATATGAGGCCATATTTTTATAAGACAAATTATAGATGTTATAAAACTCTAGTTTTTTTGAAGAATGTTTCCCGAATCTCTCTCTATCTACTTGCGAAACAATTAATGAATTAAGGTTGTAATGATTCCAGCATTTTGCATTTAGCTTATTTAAATGCTTCCAGCATTTTGCGTTTAGCTTATTTAAACATGTCGGTCCTGAAGAAGGGACTTCAGTGAATATTGGTGCTTGATCCACCGGTTTTAAGCTTTACGCTCCCTTGTACGTACTTGAAAAGTTAAAAATATTACTCATAATGTCAGACAAGGTGATAATACTTAGACTAGCATAAAAAAAATGTGAGCTGATAACAAGAATTAATCAGGCGAAGTGGATAAGTGTAACATAAGTGTAAAAAGTCACTTAACATCTTTTATTCAGGTCTGATAAGATATAAAATAAAAAGTAATATTTTTCCAACAAATCTAAAAGTAATTCATATAATACAGTTGCTGATGTTATCAGTTTCAACAATGATGTTATTGACGATTGCGAAGTAACATCTAAAATAGAAGATATCATAAAGAGCAAACAACTAAGTACTGACCAGCACCGACTACTGTATGTATTTCATCGATGAATAATATAATTTGCCCATTGGAAGCCGTTACTTCTTTCAAGACAGCTTTTAATCTTTCCTCAAAATCTCCCCTGTACTTGGCCCCCGCAAGTAAAGAACCCATATCCAAAGAGATCAACTGCACAATACATAATAGTAAACAATATAAAAGGAAAACAAATAACAATACAAAAAAAAATACAGAAGAAATAACATTAACGGCTTCCACTTCAATGAATCTTATCCAGTGAGCAAATTAAAAACTTACAAGTCTGAAGAAAACTAACTGAAGCAATAAACAAAACTATTACATACTGTATAAAAGAAATTTCAACCTTTCGATTTAATAAAGGTTCAGGAACATCTCCACGCACAATTCGTTGAGCTAACCTGCAGAACGCAACAACTCAAATAAAAAATTACAATCATACTTAACATCTGATATTAGATGACACAAGCGCTATTGAGTTATCTTCATTGCATGCTTTTATGGTAAGTCTAGAAATGAAAGTTAAACAGCAAGGGAAAATTCTCCCTTCCACGACATTCTTGGAAATTCCCTCACTCATACGAGGCTTTGCTCTGATTAGTAATCCAAATATGCAGGAAGAATGGAAGATCTATGCTTTTAAGTAGACGTGTTAAACATGAAACTCAACGATATTATTGAATTATCTGTGAGGCTTAAACTAAAGATAGCACAAGAATCGGTATTAAATAATTTTTTCTCGTAAAAAGAAGTAAACAATTCCTGGACACAACCAAACAGAATGTAGCTCCTGATTTTAACTATAGTCAAGCAATAGATATTGCAATGAAATAACAAAACCCTCGAAAAGTTATAGCTCCTACCTTGCACTGTACTTAGGCAAAAGATATTTCAATGAAATTATAAAACCTGAAACTTAAATTGTCTATTTAATTTTCAACTAAAAACTCTGGAAAACCTATTCACAAAATTCTTCTCATTCAGTAAAAGGGCTAAAGAGAGACATAGGAGCAGGATGCTGAAAAAGAAATCAAATATACACAAAGATTTGCTCTGAAATAGGTTATAGTAATCATGCTCCAAACAAAATTGTATGTGCTTTTCTTAATTTAAATTTATGCCAGTTAGTTGTAGCAGTAGCAATTCAATGGGTAGCAAGCAACTAAGTGTTTTGTGGAATATGCCTGTCAACATACCTACCCTATCACCATTTGTTGCTTTTTAAGGTAAACAAATTTCATTGTGGATAAGAAGAAAAGAAAAGGTCTATGTAGCATCACTCTTAAAAACAAGTGATTTTCTACTCCGAATGACGATCAAAATCTACATATAAACAAATATAAAGCCACATGTTAGTCTTTAACATACTCGATTTTCAAATTTACAGAATTCCAAATAGTAGAACATTCTCCTATGGAAAAAAGCAGGGAACACAAATAGAAATTGTGAGATGATCTTGTAATGGTGAAAATACTGTATACAGGGTGTCATTGTTATAATGATGCACAAAAATGTAAACTATTATCCATCATATTGTAATAAGAAAACATAAACATCGTAACAGCAATCATACCCTTCCGCGATTGCAGTTTTGCCCACTCCCGGCTCACCAATAATGACGGGATTATTCTTTGTTCGGCGAGATAATATCTGGATGCACCTTCGTATTTCATCATCACGGCCTATAACCGGATCAAGTTTCCCACGCCTAGCAAGCTCAGTTAAGTCGTTTCCGTATTTATCAAGCGCTTCATATTTTCCTTCTGGATCTACATTTCCAAAGCAAGAAACAAATAAGCGTTCAAATACCTCTAATCATACAAAACTGATATTGTCTAGAAGTACAAACAACCATAGCTTATGCATAGTTTTTTTCAGTAAATAGGGTCAATTCGTACTTTGATCAGTCACTCTTTGGTTGCCACGTACAGCAAGAACGGCATCTTTCAGCTCTTTTTCGCCAAGTTGCAAGTTCCTTAACAATTGAACACCAAACCTCTTATCTGAATGGAACGCTAACACTAAATGCTCCACCGATAAAAAGGAATCTCCCATTTCTCTCTTATGTTTTCTTGCACTATCTAAAAGGGAAGTAATATGTGATCCCAGCCTTGCGCCACTGGTATCGCCTGTAACCTATCATAACGTCCTAGCCATAAATAAATATATAAAAAAGGAAAACATACACAAGCTATTGTATGTGATTGTATCACTATTGTACAGCGGCTACAGCCTCTGTGATTGTATAAACTTGCCCTTGTACAAAAAGAAAGAGCTTCTCTGTTCTCCTTTATCCGGTAGGGTTTTCAGTCAATTTGCTTAGGTTGTAAAAAATGTGCATGTCTAAAATGCAGTACACATAGGCTATAGCATTTCAAAGGGAAAACGAGCAAACAGATGAAGAAAAGGACTAAAGTGCATACTTTTGGTTGCTGAGATATAAATTCATCTGTCTTTTGCAGAACAAAACTATTGTCAACACCAGCCTTGGTGAAAATTCTACGAGCTAACCCATTCTTTTGCTCTAGAAGAGATTTCATTAAATGCTCAGATTCCACGATTTGCTGGTTGCTGGCTTGTGCTGCTTCTACAGCACCAAGAATACCTTCCCATGCCATTTCGGTGAACTCTGAATTGTTGATCTAAACAGAAATCAGCACATACAGACACATCAAAAATTAAGTTCCAAACTTAAAATTCAGAACATATCAGTGAGCGGAAAGATATTTCCCTGCATAAGTTAAGCAGGACAAGGGTATAGAGCGGAGATATCATATCGGTGAGAACAATAATCACCATAAATAAATGATCTATACATGCATTAATCACTACGCTTAAACAGCCACGAGTCACAAAACTAGAACATCCGCTTGAACTTCCCAATCATTTATTTTGTGTTTATAAAAGCCAATGTTTAGTTAATAGTATGTGATTGGTCCATTCTAACAGCCATGTCAGCAAGAAGGTATTTAAAGTATTTGCTGGCTTGATTTTTGCCTTTGAAGCTCAATCTCCGTCATTAAATCCATTTTATTCCAAATAAATAATGACCCGTCTCTCTTGAACTCAAATTAATAAGGATACAGTGGCCAAGATTGAAACTTTGTGGGTGGATATAGCAATTATCAAGGGAAGAAAACTGTCGGCGCGCTTCATAGCTACAAATTACAACAGGCAAACTCCAGGACAGTTTATTTCTCACTTTTTAAACTAAATAGCATATACTATTTGCAATTGTTTCACTTTTTATTAGCATTCAGTAATAGATACTATATGCATTTTACAGATCAAATTGTTTTTTTCTCTTCTTTTGCTACTCCTATATTAGTCAAAACCGTACCACCATTTGCTAATTAAGGAAAATGGACCAAAACACACACAAAACAACATTAAAACTAAAAGACTACCTCATAAGACAATCAACTAAACTAAGACAAACATTTCCTCCTACTACTATTAGTTAATACCAGAACATAACTTGCAGAAATTGGTATATATACAGGGGCTAAAATACCAATATCTTCATAAAACGATTCTTTGGCCAAAATGCAATAATTGGCAATTTTTAAAAAAATGAACCATCATAATAACAGATTGAGTGCCTGTTTGGCAACTGTTTTTTCTCAGCTTTTTGCTTAAGAAAAGTGATAGGTGTTTAGCTTGTTAGCTTTCAAAAAGCTAGCATCTGTGTCCAAGAAGCTAAAAAATCGAGCTTCTGGTCCAAAAAGCTAAAAAAAAACCTCAATAGCATATAAACTAGAAAACTAGTGAAATTTTAGCTTTCTCACATAAAAATGACCAAAAGTACAAATTTTCTAATAGAAAATTTATTGTTTATTCAAGAGTCACTGACAATTCAAAATAAATAAATAAATGACACATTGATTAAAAAATAAACACAAGACACTTCTAAGTAAAATGACTGAGGGTGACAAACTAATTACCCATTGCTTATTTTTAGCAGGTTTTTGAAAGAACAAAAACCGATACCAAAAGCATACTTAAGTAATGTAACTCTAAACAGAATACAATAACAACAACAACAACAACAATAATAATAATAATAACAAAAACAACAATAATACACAACCTGAGAATATCCTGGAGCGGTAGAATAAGCCCGAGCCGAAAACCCCAGCTGCCTAAACCCTTCGAACCCGTCACCGATTACGGGTTTCCCAAACACCGGGATCCTTGCCACGTCATCAATACGGGAGGAGAAGGCGCGTGAGAGCACACGGTGGTGGTGAGGTCGGGCGGCACGGCGGAGGGCGGCGGCGGCGGCGCGGGTGAGCCGGATAGTAGCGGCGGTGGACATTATATAGAGAGAGAGAGAGAGGAATTAAAGTAATGATTTATTTTTACTTTTTTGTTTTGTTTTGTTTTGGATTTAAGTGTTTTTTTTTTTTAATTTTATTATTATAATGGGGATTTATGTTTGGGGGTTTTAGATGGATGGAGGGAGGGAAAAAGAAGAGTGGGGAAGAAGCTAATTAACACAAGAACTTTCTCGAATGTTTCGCTTTGTTTTTGTTTTTGTTTTTGTTTTTTGTAATTTTTTTATTTGGCAAATCGTTTATGACAATTAAGAAAAACACTGTAAATTTTGTTATGTCACCAAAACTCTGTAAGGAAATGCGACCGAACCGTCATGTCCGTATCAATAATATTATCCGTTTTGATACAACTTTTAAAGAGGGTCACCCATCCTGGTACTACTCCAAGTTAAGCACGCTTAACTTTGGAGTTTCGTCATCGCTATTGTGTCGCACGGCTTTAAAATGCCTTATTTATAGAAAATGGATCTTTAAGCTCATATATTACACGGGTACTCTCATATCTGGACGATTTGAGACTGACGCATAACACCGCACCACAGAAATTACTTAATTGGAAATCTGCGTCGTCAAAGTAGTAGTAATAATAGTGGTATATATACTTTATTAGTTTGTCTTCAAACATAACATATTAAAATAATTTAAGGAAAATGATTCTTACACTTTAATATTTACACATAAAAGCTACACACCATATATAATGTGTCATAACTTTTGGACAATTTCATTTTGAGAGATCAAAAATGTGAATTGTAAAAAAAAAACTTGAATTAGTACTAGAAAAAATATTAACAAAATAATATTTTACATACAATTTTTGAGGGTGCCAATATATTTTTATGAGTGGTGTAAAATGTATAATTTTAAAATATTTATACTAGAAAAAACTTGCGCTAGCTACGTGGGATTTTTAAAATTATGAAGGGTGTCGTGACACCTCATGGTCACCATTTACTTTCTCTATGTATATCGGTGCAAGTTTAAACGTAAATGACAAGTGTTTATATTGATGCTCATAAATTAAAAAGTATATTGAATTAGTATAACTTTCACAATATTCATTGTTTCATCTCCAATCCATTTATAATGAATTTTACGCTAAAAAAGTATATTTGTTGAATATGCTATTTAACAATTTCCTATTTTTTAATAATAGTTTAAATATTTTAATAGTAATGGTACATAAAATAGCGATCTTCTAAAGATACAAAAAATATAGAATACGTTTATAGGAATAAAAAAATTGTTTGGAGGTTTAAATTAATATCGTATAGCGACATTTACGAGAATATTTCCGTAGTGAATGATTAAGAATTATATAAAAATGAGCTCAGTAACGTGAATCGCAATGGTTTCAAAGCGGGAGGAGTTAATGGATGACTAGGTGGAGATTCTTAGAAAGCACGATAAAGAAGTGTTTTATGAATCCAAGTATCCAACAAAATGAGATCTCCAGAATATCAGATTGTCACGTTAGTTTGTATTGTCTTTCTAAGTTATGTTTCTAAAAGTGATTTTCAATTTAAGGTAATCAACATAAATTGGTGTCGGTGATTAGTGTTACACTCAACATGGATTCAAATTTCATCGGATTTTAGTTAGGTTATCGTTTTTTTATATGTATTTATAATTTTTTTCGTTTTTTGTTGTAAATCAACGTACTATTTTATTTCTAAATTGTTTGTTCAAAAAAATCTGTAAAATTTGACATTTTATATATATTTTTGGTATTTATTAATATTACTACCTTATAAATTGTCAAACAAACAATTAAACATAAAAAAAATATAAAAAGGTCAAAATTTACAGTTTTTTTTTAACAAACACTTTAGAAATGAAATAATATGTTGATTTATAACAAAAAATTGTTTTTTGTTTTACAAATACATATGAAAAAAACGATAACATAATAAAATTTGACCATTCGAAATTGATTAAATTTGTTCCCCACTCAACACTGCAACACTGTTCATTTGTATGAAAAGAGTGTAGAAATTGCTTCATTTTAATATTGCGTTTTGAAGCAATGTTTGGCTTAAGAAAATTGTACCAATTAATTTGGTGCATATATGGCATAACTTGAGTTTTCTTTCGGGAAGGGATCAAAACTTTTGTTTGCTATTGTTAAAGTTAATAAGTAACACGGGTAATTCAAGTTTCAATATGCAGCATGATTTTAAAATTTTGTATGTTTAGTTCGTTAAGACAACTTTGGCTCAACAATTGTAATTACCATGTAAACGAATCACACGATTATTTGTTATAAGATCACATTTCTTTTGCTGATGAAACGTAAACATTTGCAATTTTCTTTGTTACAGGCTATACCTGCAGGCATTAAGCTCTTGATCAGAGGTCTACAAATTACGTAGTATCGATCAGATTTGTGAATCAAGAAAAACACATTCTAGATGCAGTTACTTATTAGTTATTACTATGCAAAAGTTCAATTGTTACTTTTACTCTGAAAGTTCAATTGTTACTTTTACTATGCAAACGTAGTATTGTTCAATTTTAGTTCCTAGAATTGAACAATTTTCTTTTACTCTGAAAGTTCTCATTTTATTTTATCTAGTACTGTAATTTTTAAGAACTTTTCAATTGTTACTTTGTTTTATTTTGTGGGGTTTTTCATCCACTTTTTTCTTAATAAATAAAGGAATGGGTTTTCCCCACCATTAATATAAATAAATATATATATATATACATATATATATATACATATATACTAGTAAAATTTACTCACGTGTTGCGTGTGAGACGCGTAATGACATAAATCTCATAATATATTTTATTTTGAACATAATATTCAGATTTGATATCATTTATTATAGTTATACAAGTTAAAACGAATCGCTAATTAATTTAGGATGCATCCGTAATTAGAAAAATATAGTGATGATAAATTATTAATTAGTTATATTAGATATATTGGTAATTATTAAAACATAATGAGGGTATTTTTAAAAAAAATTGATAAAATTGGTCCTACTCATTTGTTTTGGTTGGCTCATTATAACACAGAATGATATCTGTATTTCCGGCAAGTAAAAGGGAAATAAAGAAATTAGCAAAGTATACCGCAACAAGGAAATAAAACATTACCTAGTTCTAATCAGAAAAGGAAACTCTCCCTTTGGTCTTTTTCATTCCTTATATAAATGACTAACATGATCATAACTCATATCATTATAAATATTTGCATAGACGTCTACCAATTAAACCTTTCTTAATTATTAATTTCCTTTCTCAAACTTTTTTTCTGGATAGTTTATTATTGATACATGGGTGATGGCTAAGGCAAATCAAGTTTCCCTGCCCGGTAATTTGTAAGTTTCATTCTTATGAAAATATTGTAGGTTATATACATGTATATATTAGCTAGTATGTCGTTTTAATTTGTTCCATAAATATACATTGTTTTTTAAAATCATACTATAATATGTGCAGTTTTCATGCGAGTTTTTCAAATCTTCATCTATCTATGCAGACTATATATGCTGTTTACAGCTAAATACTTTATACGTTTTCGTTCATAATGCAGCTATTATTTGAGAAATTTTTAATGGAATATACATCTATCATTAAGCGTTCCAATGAGTATGGTTTCCCACTTTATAACGTCTCAGACTCTCATGTGTTAAACCTAGTATACAATATCAACTGATCTTAATAAATTTGTCACAAAAAAACATATGAATATTTTCAGGTGTGTTACCAATAAGTCCCAGTGTATATCGGTAGCAAACACAAGAACGATCATAAGGGTGAATCCTTTTCAACTTCTAAGAAGAAAGCTTGCAGATACTAAAATAATAATTTACAGCTAAAAAGGAAACCCGAAGTCCTTAAAAATTTCCCTTGTATTCTGAATCTGGCAGAATTAACTTCTTTCAGCTTTGAAACCAATTTGGAAAAGGAAATCCTATAAATTTATAGCATAAGTACCACATTCCTAATACAGTCTTTAATATACCTAATCGAATGATTTATCAAATAAAATCATTCTAATATATGTCTTCTTTTAAATTACTTACAATGACCAGGGATGATCATGCCTGCGATGCTACTAGTGCGCATAAAAAGTGGGGTTTCAAAACTATTTCTTGCTTCGATAAATTGTCTGACGAGGAAAAGACTAGTGTAGTGTGTCACAATTTGGACACCCTCAAACATCTCCCGAGCGATATAAAGACGTCCATCATCAAACAGTGTATCAAGAATAAATCTGATGACTACTTGGGGTTAGACCATCTGGATTTATATGTCAGTCGTTGTAAGCAGAGTTCGTCTCAAGACAATTATGTTCTCAAATCTAACAATTTGAATCCTATTTGGGAAAACAATGCTGGCGAATCTAGCAACCAGAGTTCTATTAAAGTTAATGGATTTGCCGGATCTAGCAAGCAGAACTGTAAGCAAAAAAAATATACTGTCGATTCCAGAGAGCAGAAACCTATTCAAGAAAACAATGTTGAAAAAACAAGCAAGAAGAACTATGTTCAAGATCATAATATTGATGAATCTAGAGAGCAATACTCTATTCGAAACAATAATATTGTCGATTCTAGCAAACAGTCTTCTAATCAAGAAAATCATGCTACCTACAAAGATTCAAGAAAGACTTCTCGCACTAAAAGGGCATGCAATGAAGAAGTCGGTTATGAAGAAGAGGAGGGGAATGGGACCACATCGAAAAAGAAGAGTAGGAAACAGAAGGCAAGGACAAGGTTGATAATCGTTAATCCAGTGCATGAGATCGAGCCGGAGGTGCCAGAGGAAACTAAAAGCAAAATTGAACAGCTTAACGGAAGCAAAATAAAATGGCTGATAACAAAGAGACTTTTCCCTTCTGATGTTAGTAAGAATAACAACAGGTTCTCTATGCCGTTGAATCAGATCGATATAAGTTTCCTGAGTAATGAGGAGAGAGGGATTTTGGATCAGAAACAAGAGATCGCGGTCAGACTAATGGGGCCCTCCGGAGAACTGTCAGGAAAGTTTTTGAAGAAGTGGTCTATGAAGAAGCCCACTGGCAAGGTGATATTTACATATAATCTAAAAACTGGTTGGTATGACGATGTTGTGGAAGCGAATGGCTTGGAAGCTGGTCAGTTAGTTCATGTTTGGTCTTTCCGAGAGGGGTTAAATCTCGCCTTTGCTATTGTTAAAGTTGATGAGAAAGAAATGTAACCCAGTTATTTAATAGTATGCATTACCATTCTTTGGAAGTTTCAGGTTAGTCAGTTTAATCAGTCAGATTAGCTGTTTAGCGTCTTCTAAGTCGTTTTTATCTGTCTAGATTAATCAGTTTTGGTTCAACAAATGCAAATATTATATGCATGCAAAGACAGTTATAAGTTGCAAGATAATTTCTCTTTTGCTATTTAAAAGTCGACGTGTGCAACTTCTGTTACTAGCTAGAATTACTTGCTCGCTTGAAGTTTTCTGTTTTATGGTCTAGAGCTAGTCATTAAATTTCTGAATCATAGAATTTTATTCTAGATGCGGAAATCATTGCACATAAATTTTGTAAACAAGTTATGGCGTTAAAAGCAAACACATGTTATTAGAGGTAATAACTTAAACTAGATCGGACATGGAGATATTGTATAATGAATTGCAGTGGCTGAAATTGCATATAGGGACCGTCTGATTTTGGACAAACGGCTAAGATTAACCATATTTAAGAATTGATGGTTGAGTTTGGAAAAAAAAGCAATTTATCCTATTAACCATAATTGCAACAACTTTATATATCTAGCTAGCTAGATCAGGTTAGTTTTCTTTTCCAAAGGTTCAATGTTTCCCTATCATCTTGGAATATCTTACGTGACTATGAGTTCATAATTACACGATAAGCCCAGCGGCGGCTGACAATTATACGTCTCATCAATACGGTAACACAAGAAATGATTTGATATATGATCTAACAAAATCAAGTAAGCGCTCACAAGCATAAAAATATAAATCACTGGTTTTTCGAAAATGAAATTCATTGGCAGACCATCTCTACCGAACAACAACAAAGAGTACAATACATTGTTGGTCAGAGAATTCATTTGGCAATCCGGTTAACGAAAATAAAAGGGGACACAACTATTGTATTTGTAGCATAACATAATTTGTTCTTGCAGCGTTTAAGCTCTTTTATAGTAGAACTAACTGGACTTCTTGCTGGTTGCAATAAATAAATTGTGGATTATAATTTCCTGTATACAAAATGGACAAGCACTACAAAAATAATGCCATTCAGAGACGCCAAAATTGGTTGATATTCTGTCACTAAATCATGTTTGCAACGACATAGTGACGGTAGAAAGTTTGTCCCTGAATAGCCCGTCGCTAAAATGGTGACGGCTAGGAGATGCGTCACTACTATTGGTGACGGAATACCGACGGAAAAAGCGTAACTAAATGAGCATCGAGTTGTCGATGTATGACCGTTACAACTACGTTGCTAGTTCGTTACTACTCCATCACGAATTTAGTTATTGTTTTCTTAAAAAAAAATCAAAAAAAATCGTCAATGTTCCATTGATGCGTCGCCAATTAAACAAAGAAACAATGAACATTTTTTAATTAAAATAATATGATATTTTAAATCATATTATTTTAATTAATAACTAATATTTAATAAAATTATTAACAAACAATATTTCCATTAATAAAAAGATATCCAACTTGTATGCAAACTTCCAAAAACTAAAATAACTAACAACTTATATACAAATTATGAAAAACTAAAAGAACTATCTAGCATATGTACAAACTTTAAAAAAACTAAAAAATAAACCTAAGTTTTATGATTGTATTCGATGGCCAGTGTTAACCCTCAATTAAGAATATTGATGACAAATTCGTTATTATCGATCCCCACCCTGTTATCTTCACCTCCGGCTATTCCATCATCCATTGCATGCCCGTTTCCATCATCATAGTCTGTATCGGAAATCCTCTCGTCAACCAATCGGACGGGGTTGTCCCTCGATATCGCAGCTAGAACCGGTCAGCATTTGGGAATCCAATGCATCATTTTCAACTTTCCTGTTTTCATATGACTCCTGCAATTAAAAAAAAAAGGTCTTAGGTAGAAGAAGAATATAAAGTGAGAAATTTATATTTTAGATGACAATCACGTCATGTAAGACTCCTATGCCTGCATTACAAAAAATAGAATACATAAGTAGTAATACAAACTTTACACCATAAAACGCCAACAAGCAATATATATTAATATTGAAATCACACTATGTGAACGGAGTTGGATTAAGAAAATCAAAAATTTCAAAACTAATTTTGCTTTGAATATCAAATCATCAGTCATCACTAAGTAGAAACTATACATTTAGAATTTATAAAAACATTATAACAAATAAAAATCCGTAACTTGTAAGATTACCTGTTGGTATACACTCAAGTTCTCAAAAACTCACATCAACCCATCGAGTCGGGAAAAAAACTAAACCTTAATCAACCAAATCAAATGGAGCAAGTGTCAAACTCTTTACCTCAGTATTTTGAACAGGAATGTCATCAAACCCTTGGTGATTTTTTTTTTGATCTCCTAGTTTGCAATTTAAGATAGAACAAATTTGCAGACCTTTTAAAATGAGTAATGGAAAAGAATTAATTTTTATTCTAAGAATTACCAAACAATTAAGAAACCACACCCCATTAATAGTGTTTTCTTCCAGAACCGATTAATTAGTAATCCATGTGGGACAGCTATTATTTAAGGTGCAAAGTTGTCAGCGACGAAGCTCATAAATAATTTAAGCAAGTGCCGTCTTAGTAACATTCAATAATTTAAGCTATACTTCTTTTTTAGATTGGACTACACTGAAATCTCAGTTTACTCCATTAAACATAAATTTGGTAAAACAATACTACCTAGTTTTTTTTATTAACGTAATACAACTTGACAGAAGAACCGGAGCATTTCACCATAAATATACATGTATAGAAGCAGAGCAGATGTATGCACATAATCCCTAACTCTCGAAACAATTTATAGACAAGATCAACAAATTATTTTCAAGAGGAGAAATATTTAGAAAGATGATTTCTAAAGTTCCCAACAAATTAATAAGAGCTACGATCTCATCAATAGTTAATGATTATTCAATAACTCTGACAATAACCGAAATCAGTATTCCGGAAAAACTACCAATTGCCATGATCAGTATAAACAAATGTCTTCCAAGATCTTAATCGTAATTTTTCTATATGCAGTAACCTTTAACAAATATTCAATAACTCGATCAATAACCTTAATCAGTTCAATTAAATTATATATTTTACAATAATATCTAACACCCGTTCGGTCTTAGACTTGTCACAAATTTTAGTTTTTAAACAGTCCAAATCGATTCCTAATTGAGAAGTACACGAGAATAATCATTACTCTTAGTGTTACGTCACCAAAACTAAGCTGTGTTATTATCGTCTTATAATTGTATTATACATTAACACTTACTCTTGCTTTGTTTTTTCCTATTACATAAAACATTTTTTGCTCTAATCAGCAAGACAAACCATTATTCAGTTACCTTGTGTTTAGAATCAGGTCCTAACTTTTTATCGAAAACAGTTGGCGTGTACTTTTTTTTGTTGAACTTATATCGAACAGTTGCCGTTTAAAGATTAAGGAACAATCGCATCACAAATAGAGTTAAGAGTTCAAGATTTTAAACTACAAATATCCAAAAAAGTGCAAACAATAAGCAGATTTTTCTAAATTATAAAAGCAATATTTTGTTATTGATATTCAGTTTAGATACAAAAGATAAAACGGGTTTTCTCTTGTTGGGAATTTCTGAAAAAAGTTTTCCTAACAACTAATTAACCCATATGCAATGGGAGAAAATAATAAAATTCAATACGATAACCAAGGACATATATAACAGAAAATAGAAAACCTAAACTCCAATCAATGACCCAAATTGAGAATCCATTTAGCAATTAAAAAGAAAACATAAATATCCAAAGGAACGAAGACAATAGATTAGAAAACAGATCATACAAGTTGATGGAAAGAGATTACCTGTGGCCATAAGAATAAACAATCATTGATGATATGAACGAGAGAGAGAGAGAGAGAGAGAGAGAGAGAGTGAGGAGGGGGTATTAACCAGTAACCTATATGAGTCGTGGGAGAAGTGGGACTATTGACTTATTTTGTAAATTTTATTTAGTATTAAAAGAAACTGACTTCTAGATTTAGAATAAAATAATAAGATACGAGGCAGTTTACCATTTACACTATAGACGTCCAAATGTTAGAAAATGAAAAAAATTAGTGATATTTAGTCTAAAGTCTTAGAACGAATTTCATATAGCATTTACTACATTTATTTAATGATACACAAAGACGAAATTATTATCTATAGTAATAGTTACTATTGTAAAAACCATCTCAAATTCTAATTACTAACGTAACAACTCTTTTAATAAAACAATATTGTTCAACTTGGTGCCAAACTAAATCACAAAATAATAAAATAAAACAAAAATTAGAAAAAAAATTATATTTATCTCGACGGGCACGCAACGACTTGCCAACGGCGATCCAATATTTTTTATTCCCGTCACCAAATCGTCGCAAAACTGTCACCAAAATCTAAAATGGTGACGGGTAAAAGAATCCGTTACTAGGGTCCTCACCACGCCGTCGCCATTCTAGTGGCAAAAAATCTGGCCACTTTTGTTATCACTATGTTGTCGCTACACCGTCCCTGAATCGCAACGTTTCCATGCCGTTGGTAAATATTGTCTCCGATTGAGCCATTTTTTGTAGTATAGCGCGATACAAGAAACGGAAACAGACCATGAAAGCAAAATAAATTACTTAAAGAAATTAAACGCAAAAGGAAACGAAGAGGAGCCCAAAGCAGCTATTAATAATAATTTATCGGAATCTGTTTTCTTTACCTCTAAAAAAACACGATATCATTTCCTATTAATTAAATAATAATTTAAATTTTCTAATCACTAATAAAAAATCAAGAAATAATTTTTAAAGGTAATTTTGCTATAAGAATGAATTTTCAAAATACTAGGTTGTAACATTAAAGTTTATGTGAAATTTTTATTTTATAAAAATGTGATTGTTTATATATTTTTATAGTAGTCTCATTCTAATTATATTGTTATGAAATTTTAATGTTTTTACAATTTTAACTTTCAATTTAACTTGGTTGTCACTGTGGTTACTGTCACGGGTCTATTTTTCGTTCCAGAAAACAGCCATCGTGATGGCACGAACCGGGGCTTAATCGCTGCCCGACTCGCTCAGCCAAACCAACACTCACGTTCACTCGTGTTTTACTCACAACACTCATGTATCGCTCTCAAACGCAGCCCGTTTCAAACCCAAAACAGGGCTGGTTTCTGTGACATAAAACGCAGGAATATAGACAAGCAAATGTAAGTAAACGAATACCGAAATTATAGCCAATTGGCCAACCTTTAAATTATAATTCCGTTAACAATTACAAAGACTCGTTTACAACACATTTACAAGAGCAACTCTGCCAAAAACTCTCTCATAGACTCCATGTAAAACGAAATGTTAATTTGCCATGTATTTATAACACATACATACGCAGTTTACAAACTGTTTTTAAAGAAACTGCCAAGCCCCATGCTTGACAACTGCCCATAACAGTTATTTGAGTGTATTTCACTGCCAAAATGATGTACCAAGTGTCCCTAAAAGCCCTCAACAATCAGCCCACGAAATGTTGTCCAAAAGTAACCGTTCCCGTCAAAACGCACTTTGAACAACTGCTGTGTTTTGCTACTGTTTTGGCTGTCCAGCACTCAATCAAATTCCGTTGTCAAATCCTTTGGCAAACATTGCCAAATTACTTTGCAAAACCGTCCCGAAACCAGTCAAATGCCTTTGGTGTTTCTCCTTGATTCTGTCCGTCGTTTGAACCATATCAAATCCGTAACTCTTGACGCTCCTGCACGCCAATCATTAGCCAACGGTGCCCACAAACGTTCATTCGAATTGTCAATCCGCTAAGCAAACGAATGCTAGCACAAACATGCTAACAGTTACCATTATGGCTGTCATTCGTTTCAATTTAGTTGTGATCTGGTTTAATTAGATTGTCATTTGGTTTGATTTAGTTGTCATTTGCTTTAATTTGGTTGTCATTCGCTCAATTTGCATTTTATTCGGTTCAAAGTTTATTTTCAATCGCTCACTTTGTAGTTATCCAGGTTACTATTGTTGTCATTTCATTCAATATGTGTGTTATTTATTCCAATTCTTTTTCGTTTCAACATAATTATTATTTACTTTAATATGGCCTCGTTTGGTTGCGGGATTACTAATCCCGGTATTAACAATCCGGTAGTATTATGAATGAGATTTGAAAAGAAGGCCGAATAAGTAATACATCCGGGATTGGACTATTCCTAATACCACCCCCGCTATGGTATTGAAAATGTACCTTTTTGCCATCATTTCTAGTCCGGACCGGATAACTAGTCCGGAATCTAATGTTTTGCCAAACATAGCTGGGATCAACGGGATTAGTAGTCCAATCCCGAGGTACAAATGATACAACCAAACGAGGCGTATGAGTGTAATTCACTTCAATATGGGTTTCATTCACTTCATCCATCATATATTAAGGCTTTGTATCCGAAGTTTTAAGTTGAATATGAACAAGTTTTCTATTTATTTTTTTAATTTTAATATGGTATCACAGCCAAAACTCACCAAAAATAAAATCTCCAATTTTTGTGTCTTTCTCCCTTTAAAAATACTCTTTTTCTTCCAAAGTTATGTTCTTCTTAGAAATCAAGAAGGCTCTCGAACTTTGTCTTGGCTAGATCAACAACATATGGTAACTTTTCTTATTATAAATTTTCAATCTGTTTTTTATATAAATAAATTTTTTTCTTTTTTTTATTTATAATTGTATTATTTGAAATTAAAATGACGAGTAAATTAGAGTTCCGTTGTATTCGGCCAATATTGGCAAGTGAAATAGAGTTCAGTCGCCCCCGACCAAAACCTATCTCCAGGTCGAATAATTGTAGGTTTTTTTTTTCTTTATCTAATTTTTAAGAAAAATGAGAAGATTTAGTTTATCAAGTATTAATTAACAGATTTAGCCTTTATTCTTGACAACTGCACTAAATAGTTACTGGTACTTGAGACACTTTGTCCTTCAAAATTTTATAACCATGTGTTGTCGTCTCCTGTGAAGGGATTACTGATCGCTAAATAATTATTCTTCCCTAATGGACTCTCTTCTAGATAGTGCCCGGTTGAGCTTCCTAATTTCATTATTCTTGTCTGTCAGATGAGTGCAATAGGCAAGAAGTGCATCGGTGGTTGGAAATCTTTTGCCAAAAAAGTTTCTTCTTGCCCACTGTCCATTAGGAATAGAGTTGACAAAATTTTGAATTACGGTGTTATTGGCATTTTGAGTGATTTGGTTGGCTACATCGATAAAACGTATGCAATAATTGTTGAGTCGTTTGTATGGGGTTATCGTCATTTTAAGCAATGTGTCAATAGTGACTTTCTTCTTCCTGTGAACGGCGTACCGGCTGGAGTATGCCCTAAGTAGTTCTGTCTAACTTTCTATTGAATTAATTGGCAAATTGTGGTACCATGTTGAAGCCTCCTGACCTAAACAGTTTTTGAAAAATTTGCACATTAGTGTGGAGTGATCGCTCAATAATTCCATTTTGGTCTTGTAGTGTCTTAGATGATCGATCGGGCAACTTTTCCCGTCGTAAAGCTTGCATTCCTGTACGACAAATTTCGACGGGATTATGTATCTCGTGATTTGCTCTGTGCACGGTGTTTCCCGGCATACCTCCCATGCTTGTTGGAAAATTTCGTCCTTAGTTTGGTATTGGGGCGTGTATGTTCCACTGCCGTAGTTTGTATGAATGGGAACCTAATATTCATGTACTCCTCCCACCCTATTTTCGTAATATCGTCCATTTCCCGGGATTGGACTGTAGGGTGGCCCGGTTTGGAAACTTTGGAAACATGTTCCTTGATTGAACATTTGTTGTGGTTGCGTTATCATTGGTATGCATCCTCTCTATTGTTGGAAAACTCTTATTTTCTGTTGTCGTCCTGCCACCTCCATGTCTGCCATATACGTTGTGTCTTTTATGCGTTCATTCCTCGGAGATTCTCTTTGCTGACTGATTGGTTGATTTGTTGGTATTCTTATTCCTGCAGCTGTCATGGTTGTCATAAATGCTGCTAGTTGGGCATGGACCTAGGTGTGGTAGCTTTCATCGGTTCTAGACACTACTGCGGCATTTCCTGTTGGTGAAACTAAAGGTTGGAATTCGATTGTATATGGTGTAATTATTTGCGGTGGTATGATTGGTTGTCTGGCTATCTGTTGAGCTTGTGTGTCCATAGGTTGCATTCCATATTGGAATGTTAACGGGCTTCTTTGGCACTAGTGGGCTCTTCTTGCATCCCCCGTAAAATTATATTTTGGTGATGACTCTCTAACGACTTCCCCGTCATTGTATCAGGGTCGAGCTGCCATTCCTTGATGCGAACTGGAATTTGCAGACCTAGTCGGTAGCTGATGCCTAGCGTCCGGTCTCTTTGCGTTTATTTGTCCATTTAGATCGTCCAGCAGGGTTGAAACTTCATTTATCATTGGAGCTGAATTGTCTAGTTGTCGTGGCTATTTTCTTGTTCCCTAGTCTGATTTCTCCTTGTTCTTCTTGTTGCCGATGTGGAACGCTCCTCGTCGGAGTCCGACGGATTTTCGTCGATTATACCGTCCACCTAGTGTGCGGAGTTGCGGTTGCTTATATGGGAAATTAGATGTCGAAGGTCAAATTTCTGATGTAAGGGCCTCGTATCTTCGATTCATTGCTAGAAATGGTTCTAGTTCACCCGAATTGATGTGTATGTCGTTGCCACTTTGGCCGAAGAGGTTGAACTCTCTGGTCTGTCTATTCTTTGTATTGTCCAGAGTCGTTCCAATCTCCTCGGGACGGTTTTCTTCAAGGACCGTTACCATTTTGCTTAGTCAGTTGAGTTGTGTGTTCGACTTCGAAACTAGCTTATACTGGATGAAGTCTAGAGACGGCGCCATTTGATAAATCATAGACTTTGGTCGGTTAAGTTGTGCTCATCAACAATTATAACTTAAACGGATAATGATAATAAATAGACGAACGTACAATCTTTATTGATTATTAAACAGTTATCGGTTATAGATCTCTTCAGTTACAATATGAACCTAACTATCTAATACTCAGTGAGATATCTTCGTCTTCTTCCACGGTATTTCTCGTCGGGTGTACGGATTGACTTGATGCACTTAAGTGTATCTTTTATAGAGATAAACTCTGAGATTATACTGCTACTTGACTTTATTTACAAGGATATGTGCACTGTATGATATTAACATATGGCAAATTACGCGTACTGTTCATGGGCTTTTAGTTTAGTGGGTTCCTATTATCTAGGATTAGTCAAATGGCTTATTAATTGCCTCCCTTGTTTATAGATGAAAAGACCTTTCTATATTTATCTTTTGATTGTTATACTTGTCTTTAATGCGTTGTATATTCACTTTATTAAATGTATCGGGTATTTACCAAACAGATAATATTTGGTGTATTTTGATGGCATATCAAAACCAGTGTTAGCGCAATTTCTGTATTACGTATTCTTAGTTTTCCTATTGTGGAATTTTCACTTGAGAGATGTACAAAAAGTTGTGGTACTAGCTGGCTTGTGGCTTTATATTACGTTGTTGTTTTCAGATATATTTAAATGGATCGGGAAATGCTAAGAACAAAACACAGAAACAAAAAAAAATATATGGAAGAGAGAACTAATATTATATATTTATGAATTTTTTTTGACTTGATTACGAATGAAAGAAACGCCCTCTATTTGTATTAGTATTCGACCACAATCGATAGTAGAAATCAAAATCATCTAAGAGTCCAAAATCGCTTCTAGAAAATCGACACTAGTTTTGGAACAGATCTTCATATAAAGATCATGAAGAAAAAAATAAAAGAAAATGATGTTCCAACTTATTAATATTCCGAGAAACTTAATGTGTGTTAAATTTACAACAATGGGGAAATAATTTGCTTAATCCTAGAAAGCAACTACCAAGCAAATAACTTTCCAACAAATAAAACTACTAAACAAATAATACGAGTAGCTAAATATTTAAAACACAAGATCTCGACAAAACCTAATTAAGGACACAAACTCTGTCTTCAAAAAGACCATAATGCTAAAAATTTGAATAGTACTCAGCTGTTAAAGAGGAGAAACCTATACAAACTACAAACTTATATATTCGAAACTTGGTCTAAAGGTGGAGGAAAATTTCTGTATATTTCCTAATTATTAAGAGGTGGATGATGATGTATTTTCTGAAGACGGGGGATTATTATTGTCTGCGATATTGAGGTTTAAATTTGCTAGCAATTTATGATTTGAAGCCGTCTCTTTTCGCTGTTCATCATCATCTCTTTTCTTTGCATTAAGGAAATGACCCACGCACCCTCTAGCTCTCTTTAGGGCGTGTAAATGCCGAGATTCAATGATTCATGCAAGTATGGTTGTAACTCAATTGGTTAGCTTCAATGTCATAATCTCATAATTACTGAATATATCAAGTATTGTACACGGCTAAATGGTAAACCTAACTTCCAAATGCCTGCATATTGGATAATGGATACTAACTTAAGAAGTGATTTATGTAAATCCAGCAATTGTATTGAACGTAACTTTATGAAATTTTATTGAACGTGATTTAGGGATACCCTAGTCAGATTTTTACTATTTTATTGTAAAGAAACTGAATTCTCCATTATTGCTGCTATAGAATGCCACTGCGTGATCCATTACTGGATCTTAACAATTTGTTTTTAGGAGACCCAAGCAACGGGGAGTTCTTTTTTTTCATTACGCATATTATTAGTATCTATTAAGAACTCGGGATTGTCAATACCGGGTCTATATGGCTGTTTACATGGGTTTCTTTATTTAATCGCTGAATTCCTTTTACTCCCATGATTAAATGCTTACGAATGAGAAATGGTCACGACCCGAGATTGCCAATCTCACGTCTACGTGGCTATTAACTCCACCAAATTATTACTTTTCAGATTTTGCTTTTATCGAATATATTCGATTCCGATAATTTCATTTAATGATCAATAAAATACAAAAAACAAATTGTCTTTTTATAAAATTATTTGATTTGACTCTACATTAATAAAATATATGATTTGACTATACGAATATTTTTTATTATTTGATTTGACGATTCATCAAGAAAAACTCTATAAAACGTGAACGTTATTCGTTTAAAATAACAAACCAAAATTTGAATTCATTTTATCATATTACTCTCTCTCTAGCTGATTTTATAATTCGTGTTATCAAGTATAGATAACAATTATAATATATGAGGAATAGATCTTAATTTATCTCCTCCGGATAATACTCCCTCAGATACCCAATTTCCGATCGATCCTAATCAAAATATTTTTTTTCCATCTCAAAATATCAATTTCTCGACTGATTTCTATGGCAATGCTCAGTTTCCTTATGATCCATATTTTAATAATCATCCCAACCTGTATTTTGATAATCATCCATATTTTATAATTTTATGTGATTTTTTTATTTTTTATAATATTTTGTGATTTTTTTCATTTTTTATAATTTTTTTTTGTCATTTTTTTAAAATTTTGTGATTTTTTTATTTTTTTTGTGATTTTTTTTTTATTTTTTTGTGATTTTTTGTGTTTTTTTAATAAAAATACATTTTTTTTAATTTTTACAATTTTTTGTGATTTTTTTTCATTTATTTTGAGATTTTTTGCATTTTATATAATTTTATGTGTTTTTTTTTCATTTTTTATGAAATATGTGTATGACGTTTTGGTAAATAAAGTAAATAATTAAAAAGTGGTACCTATAGAGAATATGAAATTATGGAGGTACCTAAGAGTAATATAATTTCAAAAGTGGTACCTATGGGGTATTATTTTATTTTAAATATCATAATTTTATTATTTACAACAAAAAAAAACACGTTTTATTCCTATTTCCATGTATCTTTAATCTCTTGTTTCAATTTAGAACCCAATTAGGAAAAGGAAACACTTATTAAACTTGAGATACAAGTTCTCCATTCCTAATCAGGATTCAGGTCAATATAAATTATAAATAGTTGAATACACATTAGGATTTATCAGAGAAACTATTCTCGTTTATTATCTCTGTTCAACTTATTCTCTAATTATTAATCTTATTGGCGATAGCTATGTCTTTTCATGACTACAACGCTGATTATGCAAGGAGAAAGTGGGGTTTCAAAACTATTTCTAGCTTCGATACATTACCGAATATATCAAAAAGCAAAATAGTATGTCACAATATGAACATTCTGAAAGATCTCCCGAGCGAAATAAAGTTGTCTGTGATCAAGAAGTGCATCAAGAACAAGTCCGATGATTATGTAGGCTTAGACTATCTGAATTTGTATCGCCCTCGTCGCAGCCAGCTTATTATTCAAGAAAATCTTATAGTTGAAAAAGATAGAAAAAGTTCAGATAACGACGAGAAGAACTGCGCCCCATCGCAGATAAAGAGTAAAAAGGTAATGACCAAGTTGGCTACGAAATCGACAGAGGATTTGAAAAGAAAAGATAAGGAACACGAACTTCATATTGATGAACAGGATTCTAGAAATATTATTCCCAAGAGTAGGGGACATGTTAAATTCATCGATTCTGAAAAAGAGGACGAAGAATGGGTCCCGCCGACAAAGAAGGGAGAGGAAAAGAACCAGATAGTAGTCACTAATCCAACACTGGCGTGGCAAGAGGACATAAAGGGTAAAAGAATGGAACATGAAAATCATGTCGCTGAACCAGTTTCAAGAAATATTTTTAGCAAGAAAAGGGCATATGCTGAATTTACTGATTCTGAAGAAGACGAGGATGAGAACTGGACCGCGCCGAAGAAGAAGAGAGAGAAAAAGAATTCGAAGGTGACATTAGTTAAGCCACTGACTGACATCAAACCGGAGTTGCCAAACAAAATAAAGGGCAAAATCCAAGAATTAAATGGCAGCGACATTAGATGGTTGTTTACTAAGAGGCTTTTCTCCTCTGATGTTAACAAGAAGCTCGGGCGATTTTCTATGCCGTCAAATCAGATTGATGCAAGTTTTTTGAGAGACGACGAGATGAAAATTTTAGATAAAAAAGAAGGGATCGAGGTCCGACTGGTTGGACCCACAGGAGAGGTGTCGAAAAAGGTGTTGAAGAAATGGGACATGTGGAAAACCAGTGGTAAGGTTAGCTTCGTATATAATTTGATCAGTGGTTGGTATGAAGATATTCTGAAAAAGAATGTACTGGAAGTTGGTCAGTTGGTTCATGTTTGGTCTTTTCGAGAGGGTACAAAGCTTTCTCTTGCTCTTGTTAAAGTTGATGAATAAGCTTATTAACGTTGTAGTTGTTAAAGTACAATGATGCATGGTTATCTGATATAAGTTTCTCCTTTTTTCTATTTAAATGTTCTCTTGCTTTATATTTATTTGTTTAGTAAGATTGTGATTAGGGGACGATTAATAATTTAGTCCGCGTCGTCTTTATATCTATAAGTTTATACAAGAATTAGAAAAGTGGCGCTCATCCGTTATTATGGTGTCGTTTGAGAACCAAGTGATTGTTGTTGCAAAAGTGACTTTTAAAAGAATTACTTCCGGTGGAAAAGTGTTTTGATTTTCATAACTTTTGTCTAGTGTTTTGGTATGTATAAAGTTAAAATAACTTAATAGCACAATAATTGATACTTCTCTCTCTAGGTATATTACTCCAATGTTCATCTACTCATCTCTATTTCTTTAAAATCGTCGATCACCTCTCAATCTCATCATTTTATCCATCAATAATCATTCTGATATCTATACTGTGATCGGGTTCGCAACCTCTATAGGATTAAAACACCCAATCAATATTTCTTTATTTAAAAGATGATTAATTTTCTTTGGTACCCTCATTATCTTTGTCCATGGTCCGATTCTCTATGACGACGACAATCTGGTTATGTTTTCCGGTTGAGATATGTCAAGGAAAATTATGTTGGATTTGGAACTAGGGGAGGAGGTAAACTGCCATGTATGGTATGCTTTGACAAGGGAAAGAAGCAAGAAGTAATTATTTTTTAATAGTCTATATTGAGACTTCTGTTGTATTGATATGCAACATTTTAAATTTCTTTCGTTTAGTGACTACGATAAAGCTAATATAAATGAATTTTGATATAGAGTAAAGTTACATAGGACTGTTGAGAATAACAGATATATCTGAAACTATCGCATCACTCTTTACAATCAAGCCACAGTGATGAACAACTTCTCTAATTCCAGTAATAACAAGAATATTAGAAGACAACTCATTTTGGAACAGGTCTTCAACTCTTTATATGATCATGAAGAACAAAATAAAGGGGAAACAAAAAAGATGTTCCGATTTATTACTAATATTCAAAGAAACTTAATGCGTGTTAAATTTACAACAATGGGGAAAAGAATTTGCTTAATCCTAGAAAGCAACTACCAAGCAAATACCTTTCAGAAAAAATAAAAACCAAGCAAATAATATAAGTAGCTAAATATTTAAATCTCAAGATCTCGACAAAACCTAAGGACACAAACAAATCGATTTATCACTCTTAGTCTTCAAAGGGACCATAATGCTAAAAATTTGAATAATAATCGTCTGTTAAAGAGGAGAAACTATACAAACTACAAACTTATATATTAGAATATATTTCCTAATTACTAAGAGGTAGGCGATGATGCATTTTCCGAAGAAGGAGGATTATTATTGTCTGCATTCAGGTTTAAATTTGCTGGCAATTTATTATTTGAAGCTGTCTCTTTCTGCTGTTCATCATCATCACTTTTCTTTGCATTGAGGAAACGACCTCCACACCCTCTAGCTCTCTTTAGTGCGTGTAAATGCCGAGATTCATGCAAGTATGGCTGCAAGTCAATTGGTTAGTTTCAATGTCAAAATCTCGTGACTGAATATATCAAGTATTGTACACGACTAAATGGTAAACCTTATTTCCAAATGCCTGCATTGAATACTAACTTCAGAAGAGATTTATGTAAATCCAGCAATTTTTTTAAACTTTATTAAAATTTTAATCAACTAGTCAAATTTTTTATTTTATTGTAAAGAAGCTGAATTCTCCATTACTGCTATAGAATGCCACTTCGTCCTCCATTACCGGATCTTAACACTTTGTATTTAAGAGACCCAAGCAACTTGATCTTTTTGGTTGCAGCATCCAGCTTAAAGCTTCTTGTTTCTTAAGGCCAAGATCTAGAAACTACTAGCTTTCAAGCAAATTATCTGGATTTTCTTAAAATTTTCAGAAGAAACACTAGGTCTTCCAGCTTAAGAGCCTCACGTCTTTTCAGGATAAGGATCCAGAAAATCGCAGATTTTTAAGCAAACAAGATGACTCTTTAATAGACAGGAAAATCGAATATAGGTTCATCCAGTTTTAGATCTTATGGCCTTTTTCAGGCCAAAGAAAACTTAAAAACCCCCAGCTTTTGAGCTGGGCAACCGGAATTTATGTGAAAAAGCAAAAAGACTAATTATAAAAGCTGCAACCAAGAACAGACTAATATGGCAAAGAACTTGTTTGAGAATTGAAGTACTACTTAAAGACAATTTCAATAGATACCTTTCTGGGTTTGAGCTTCTTCTTACTCTCTGATTCAGCTTTTGCACGGGATTGTCGACGTCGTAAAATGCCATGGTATTGTTTTGCATTTACAAAGACAGGCTCCTCAACTGCTCCTGAGGGCAATGGAACGCCAGCTTGCTGGATTCCCATCAATTGAAAGTGAGGCTGGCACAAATCATAACCATGTTATCCGGTAAATTGTAATACCTATTCCCATTTTACTTATGAACTGTACTAGGGGTGGGAAAAAAATCCGTAAATCCGCCCCGTAACCCAACCCGCATGGATTGGGACGGATTGGGGTGGGTTGAATGTCCAAAAAAAATCAATCCGCCCCGCCCCAATCCGCTATATATTTTACGGGTTGAGGTTCACAAACCGCGGGTTAATCCGCCCCAATCCGTTTCAACCCGCAATATATATATATATATATATATATATATATATATATATATATATTTATATATACATTGTGTGTATTTTAAGATACCAACCTTTAATTATTGTTATATTTTAGTTTTATTACTTGTTCGTGAATGTTCTAAACGTACTTTGATTGGCTTTAATTTATATTTCTGTTTAAAATATTCAATTTATTTTAAAATTTGGGTTGATTATGCAAACTATGAAAAATAAAGGATCAAAATAAAAATTTAAGAATCAATCTAAACCCAACCCGCAATTTATTTTGCGGGTTGGATTGGGTTGGGTTATGGTTTTAATTGTAACGGGTTGGATTGGGTTGGGTTATGCTTTTAATTGTAACGGGTTGGATTGGGTTGGGTTGAGATTTAAATTTCATCAATCCGCCCCGCCATTTATTTTACGGGTTGGGTTAGGATTGAAACAAATCCGCCCCAATCCGCCCCGTTCCCACCCCTAAACTGTACTACATTTGGGGTGGACTGGCCAGAAGAAAAGGCCAAGCTTTTAAGCTTAAAAACCCAACGTCTTTTCCTGGTCTCAATTAACCCAGGCTATAAGCTTAAAAGCTACTTCAGAACAAGTCCTCAACTGCTACTAAAACAAATAATAATAGAGTGAGCTAGTTAGCTAATTTCGTATTAAAAGCTAAACTCCACTTATCCCAGAAACTGGGGTCTCAAAGCCTAATTTATAATGGCCAATTATGAATTCATGTTGAAATAGTTAAATCAATCAGCAATTGACGAGGACGGGTTAATGTAACAGTGTAAGTAGATGAACAAGGAAAGAAGTGTACCGTAAGTATCAGAAATATAAGAATATAATAAACATAAAGTAGGTAGGCGTACCATGGGTTGTGTCGGATAAGGCTGTGGAGGATATGGCTGTGTCTCATAGGGAGCAAAGATGCTTCTGTAATAAGGATCTGGATATGGGTATGCTGTAGTTTGCCCCTGAAATATACAGTGCTCAAATTCATGACCCAGATATTTCATTCAAATAATTATCAAGTTATGGTGTTAACCTGTCTTTGAAGCAAAATGATACCAGTAAGAACAAATTCACACTCTAAACCCCGAAATAAAAATAAAAACAAAGGGGGAACAATATGGGCGGTGAAATTTAGTGCTTGAGAGGCTTTGAATTTACATGTTGGGGGATATTTCAATTTGGGCAATTTATAGCAAAAACAAGTGTATAGTTTCTTTAATTTAGGAAATATCCTTTCAAGTGTCAAGTTGTTTTCCGATAATGTCGAGGTGTTTTGACCAAATAGTAGCACAAAATTATTTGTGGCACTCTACTTGCCTAAAGTACACTATACTTAGCAGAGTATTATTTATTGTTAAATATAACTTTTGAACTAAGCTTATTTGCCCGTATTTGAGAACAAAAATTGACAATATATGATAATAATTTGACAGTATTTCATGTAAGTGAAAGAAACATAGAGAACATGTGACTTTGTTAAATAAGTTCCCCATCTTGCAATTAAGTGACATTCCCTTAAAAGATTACTTCAAAGTTCTACCCATTGCACTCCAGAAACTTCAAGTGTTATCAGTAGGATTTTCTTTTCATCCCCCATAGTGACTTCTGTAGCTATTCCGGTAATTTGGATATTTGTGAAGAATCTCACTGTTACTTTGGAATTGAACGCTACAAGTAAACTGAAGCCAAACCAATTATTCTGCCAACGTGATGTGATGTGATGTGGCCTGACGCAGATATATGATGAAAAAATGAGGGGCACATGAATCTCTCAAATTTTAAGATTATTAGTCTCTACAATTTATATTTCAAAGGAAACCCTTATAGTTGTTTGGTGCATTATAGTTTTACGCAAGAGTCCATCAGATAGAAGGTAGTCTATCAAGACTTTGAGACGCTATGCGTCTAAGTTTTCAGCTATAATTAGCACTCAGATTGGCATAATTTATACATCTTTTTCCTTGAAATAAATATTTACAATTGCACTTAACTTTTACCATAGTATTTCCTAGGTCAAGTTGCAGAGCAGCAATATTGAAATAAATAATACTTAAATTTTACCATAGTATTTCCTAGACCGAGTTGCAGACCAGCAATATACTGAGCATTTGTAGTCTCTGTATCAGAATGAGAAACCTTAACCACATGGGGTGACGATTGAACTTGATCTTCGGAATCCTTTTGCAACTCATCAGCCTCGCTATAATCTAAACAAAAACAATTACATTCTAATATAGCCGCAGTTATATAACGAGATTTTATCTCAAAAAATAAAAAGGGCCGAGTACTGTTGAATCCATTGAAGTAAACTTTATTTGTTAATAAACAATGGAAAACAAAATGAAAAGTGCCGCCATAATGACGCAAAAGAACATTTTGCCCCAAAGAGACCGAAATACACTTCATGATGTTATTTCAGGTACATATCAGCAACCGCACTAACTTCGACACGGTTTCTTAGCTAATACTAGAAATCTGAGTTAATTAAGTCGCATGATCAATTATGAAAGCGTGCCGAAATGCTGTTTCTGCTTAAACTTTAAAAATATTAAAGAGTTGCTCCAATTTTTCAGAAAGAAAATGGTTTCGGAAAAGGTTACACAAAGTATCTTAAATATGAAAACACTGAAAGCATAATCTTAAAGTTGCAGATGTAAAAAGAAATTACGGTAATATGAAAACACTGAAAGCATAATCTTAAAGTTGCAGATGTAAAAAGAAATTACGGTAATATGGATATTATATGAAGATAATATTGAGTTTAACCACGTCATGGTGGGAACACATAATTATTCGACACATTTTTGGTTCTTGATCCCCAGGGTTGGAAAATACCCAAGACCACTAAGTAAATAGTTACATAATCACGTGCATTGGAAAGAAGATCCATAAGATGAAAGGAAAAAACAACCAAACTGGGAAGCGAATTACCGGAGTCGGCATGAGCAGAAGAAGTCATGATATTGCACTGGAATTAGCCTGTATCTGAAAATGAGAAACATCTTTGTGTCAGTATATGCCAAAGAATCAACTTCAACAAAAATAAATTTACTCCTAAAATTTGGAGAAAAAACATCATAACCTGAGACCAGCTAGATTTTTTTTCTCGTGACATCAGCTTATTATTCTGAGATCAGCTAGTGATTCCAGCAATACATACTAGATTAAGAAAATTATGGAGAAAACAAATAGGAGAACCAACAAATGAATCTCCACACCAAGAAAATTACATCTGATTAAAAAAGATTTGTACTAGTCATTTAAACCATTCATCCACATAGCAGAAGACCACACAGTAGTAGCATCACGAAAATATGAGGGTTTTTTTGTTAATTCTTCTGAAACCATATATAGAGGTAATAAATGTTGTGGTAATTCTACCAATGAACGAGTTAACTCTACATATCATAATTTACTTAAAACAATAAAAATTTCAAACTGCTCTTATTTCATTTGCTATGATAATATAAAGATACTATCCACCCCTTCGGTTATTTCTCTACTCTTCCATCTCGATTCAGAATAACATGTATTAATATCTTATTAGATGTTTCGGTTTTATGCCATAATTGTGGAAACACAACTTGTGCCTTCCTAATGTGCTAGTGTTCAGAAGACGGTTATCACAGCCAAATTACTTCTTAAAACTTTACCACCAATAGAATCACAATTCTTTCTCCATCAACAGTCAACACTATAAACGAGATTCTTTGTGAGTAGGAGGTGCCACCCATCTCAAACCAAAAGAGAAATCGTCTCTAAACTCGAGATCCTTAACGTACAAGGACAACCAAGCCTCTAGACAGCGTTTTTTTCCAATTTAAAAACAAGATTCTTCTGGCCTAAGCAAAGATGGACCGTCTCAATTGACAAAACAGCAAAAAAAAAGTACCAAATTACCATAAAAAGACAGGGATCGAGCATTACCACCGAACAATATACTTACCCAAATTCTACCTTTGACCTAAATGTAACATCCATTGAAACTCTTTAATAAGCTCAGGTTATTTTATCATTTACCATTTAGCCCATCAGGTTTGCTCTCTTGGCATTAAAAAAATGGTAGCTTTTTTTCTTAGGTTTGTTAACTAAAAAGCTAGAACCAAACAAACATTTAAGCATAACTTCTTAGATCTCAGGACTTCACTGAAAAGGTCTAATCTTTTTTATTTTTCCTGAGATGCATCGGCTAAATAAATAATAAAAGCCGGTCGAATGTAGAACTTATACCACAAATTCAAAAAGTTTGGCAAAATTATTCCTCTTAGATATCTTGGGCACCATTTTTAAAGTCAATAAATATTTAAAATTAATAAAAAACCAGTAAAGCAACATTTTTTACTTACAGTACAATTTAGCCAATTAACCACCGTTAAAATCAATAAATATTTAAAATTAACAAAAACCAGTAAAACAACAATTTTTACTTACCGTGATTTATCCAATTAACCACCATTAAAATCAATAAATAATTAAAATTAACAAAAACCAGTAAAGCAACAATTTTTACTTACAGTACAATTTAGCCAATTAACCACCGTTAAAATCAATAAATATTTAAAATTAACAAAAACCAGTAAAACAACAATTTTTACTTACCGTGATTTATCCAATTAACCACCATTAAAATCAATAAATATTTAAAATTAACAAAAACCAGTAAAGCAACAATTTTTACTTACAGTACAATTTAGCCAATTAACCACCATTTAAATCAACAAATATTTAAAATTAACAAAAACCAGTAAAACAACAATTTTTACTTACCGTGATTTAGTCAATTAACCACCGGTAAATCAATAAATATTTAAAATTAACAAAAACCAGTAAAGCAACATTTTTTACTTACAGTACAATTTAGCCAATTAACCACCGTTAGAATTAACAAATATTTGAAATTAATAAAAACCAGTAAAACAACATTTTTTACTTACCGTGATTTAGCCAATTAACCACCGGTAAATCAATAAATATTTAAAATTAACAAAATTCAGTAAAACAACATTTTTTTTTTTACTTACAGTGCAATTTAGCCAATTAACCACCGTTAAAATTAACAAATATTTGAAATTAATAAAAACCAGTAAAACAACATTTTTTACTTACCGTGATTTAGCCAATTAACCACCGGTAAATCAATAAATATTTAAAATTAACAAAATTCAGTAAAACAACATTTTTTTTTTTACTTACAGTGCAATTTAGCCAATTAACCACCATTAAAATCAACAAATATTTAAAATAAACAAAAACCAGTAAAACAACAGTTTTTAACAGACAGTTACAATATAGTCAATTAACCACGATACTTACTAAGCAGAGAGAGAGAGAGATAATTAGTAATTGCAGCTCAAATAACTAACACCATAATCACAACCTACTCAATTTAGAAGAATAATTTGATCAAATCCATTAGAATAACAGAATAAATAATAAACTGACAAAGATATTAATCAATTATTATAATAATAAAATTCTCGACAAAAATAATACAAATAAAGAGAGGGAGGCTGACCTGGCGACTAATAGCTCGTGTGGAATCTAAACACCTTATTATATATACATCTATTTATATATATATAATATGTATATGTATATATATATATAAATATACGTATAGAGAGAGAGAGAGAGAGAGAGAGAGAGAAGACTGGAAAAGGGAAGAGGCTGATTGGTTGTGGTTCAGTTTCAAGGAATCTGTTTTTTTTAATTTATTGTTTATTTTTTAATCATACTAATTTGTTTATTTTTTCTTTATTGTTTACTTTTTTTACTTGCTTTATTTGGTAGTACAGTAGAAGAATTCTGGTATGCTTTTTTACCTTTAAAATTTCATGAGAACAAAAAGTGATGATACATGCACATATTGGGTTACTTACTTTGGCAACAAATTTTATTTTATTTTATAAAATTATATTTTAAAAATATGTTTTAAGAATTCATTCAAAAATCCTTATTTTTAAAAAAATGGATATTTTTACCTTAAAATCTGTTCTTCACAAGCTAAATAATCTAACTGTCCAAACAATCATATATTTTTAAATTTAAAATTCCAAAAATAGACTAAAAAAAACATGCTACCAAACGGATCCATAATGTACATCTAACATTAATACTTCGCATATTGAGAAGAAAAAATGTTCTTTACAATATATTTTAAAATACTTATCAAAAAAAAATTCGAGCACCAGGAACTGCAAAAGTGTATCTAAGCTCCGACATTGTTAGCTACGAGTAGTAGTTTTTTTTTTTTTTTTATGTTTTTTATTAGTGGGTGTGGTTAAGACATATATAGCGCCTATGGTATACTATTTACCTGAAATTTACGAGCGTATAACGAACCAAAAATAAATAAAATGGACTTATTGATTGAGTTTACTAATTTACATTCATATTTATTATCCATGTCACACGGTGAGTACGAAGTGTGAGCATAACATAATTGTAGGGGGGTTTTATTTTGTTGGATCTTTTAAATAAAGGTATATCAAGCATTCCCATCCAAATTTGATATTTTTGTTAGCTGGTGTGACACTCATGAATCTGTAATGCATGACTATATAGTTCTTGTTTATTAAAAGAGGAGTTAGCCATACTGTAACAATGGTCAATGGTTAGTTATTAAAAAGTATACATTTTCCGTTTATTGTAAGACATGTCAATTGTGAGAAAATAAGAAGGAAGGAAATATATTTTGATAAATGAATGATATGATCATGAATGTTACAACATTGTTTCTTCCATATTTTCGTATGACAAATGCTTGAACGTATCACAGTATCAGTGTCCATGACTCCATTCTATTTTTATTTTTTACTGAGTAATAAAACAAGTTGCATCTTTTAAACAAAATATGTACGACGACGAATAATTGTTTACTCATAACTTTTAAGCAAAAAGAAACTATGTTACTTAACAACAGCAAAAACTAATCACATGAAGTTTACTGATTTTATTTATTTTTGGATCATAAAAATAAAATTTACCTTTGCAAAAAATAAAAAAGCGGTTCATTAATTAATTTCGTTTAAACCAAATTAACTAGCACAGAATAAACAAGTTAAATCAGAACTTCAGTATTTAATTGAGAGTGAGAAAAATTATTTCCCTCCCAGCCTCCCTGGTTATTCTAGAAAATTTAGAATTTGATAACCCTTTTCTGCAACACAACATTACCATGCTTCATGCATACATATATGTGTTTTACCAGTTTATTTGTCCATCATACAACTTTTACAACTCACAAGAAAGTCTCTTTTTTCCTCTAATCTCTCTCTTTCTCTTTCTTTCATGGAAAGCGAAGACGACGAGCACGTAGAGCTCTACGGTGATGTCCTGCCTCCACCATCTCCTTCGTATCCCGTTTCTCTTATTTATACGAATGTAGACACTAATACTACAATTAGCAGTTCAAGAAATGAACTTTCTCATAGTAAACCAAAAATAAAAAATGATAATGAATTTGAGATTCATGAAGGGTTTGTAGAAAATGAGGAAGAAAAAAAGTCTAAGGATGTTAATTTTACTAGTATGCCACATTTTAACAGTAATGAAGGGACTAGTTTAGTGAAATCAGAGAACTATGGCACGGTTGATGAAAATGACGAGGCGGAAAATGTTAACGTTGGTACTTTGTCACACTCCGAGAATAGAAAGGGATATGAAAATGATGAAAAAAGCTCTGTTGATGATTTAAAATACCACCCTATGATTTTAGAGCTTATGGGTAGCTTAAGTGAAAATGATGTTTGTGACGACGGATCAGAGGATGAGGTTAATTTAAGAGTTCTTAAAATTGCGAGTGATTGTGGGATCGGTGTAGAAAATGACGGAGAAAATGATAGTGGAAGTGATAGCGAAGATTGTTTAAATTTAAGTTTTGATGATGAAGAATTTGTTGGATGCGATGGTGTAGATGAGAAAGGGGAAGGAACGAGTAAGAGCGGGATTTTGGGTAATGCCACAAGTTATGACGATGATTCGTATGATTATCAGGTTAGTTTCCTTTTTATCTTAATTTACCCTTCTTCTTATTATTTACTATGTCTGCTCAGAGTTGTAACTGAATCATGAAGATGTATTGGTCTTTTGTAGTTTGATACATTGGCAGGAATTGATGAGTACAGATGAAAATATTTTCTGTATGTTGGCTTGGTTGGTTGCAAACTCTAAACTAATAAGCTTTTTTATTTAACAATGAGAACTACCGAGTTCACCCAGCTTAAACTTACGGTTTTCTCAGGCACAAGAGCAAATGACCCTGGCTTTTAAGTTTTTGAAATTCCTATCCGCTGTTCTAGTTGCAGTTTTGCAGTTAGGTTCCAAGTGAGGTTGTAGCCACAGGTTGGAACCAAGTGTATTTAATGGACAGAACTGTAAAACGTTAAATGTACTTAAAGTGAACACAAGCACATTTAACAACGGAGTTCACCTAACTAGGCTACGTCTCCGGGGCACTTACCCAGATTATGATATTATAAAAGCTTACAATATAGGACTCAAGTCTTAATGAAAAACTCTTAGACTCCCTATAGGTTTTTCTGCCTATCTCTATATTGCTCATACTCTATAACTATCAAATATAAATCAATGACATCCCACCATTGTTTTCTTATTTAAAGCTCACGTGTATTCTCTCAAGAATGGGTTCTTTATAATTTAGAACACACCCTTTTTACAAGCTAAAGTTACTAAGTATATAAGCAAGTAAAAACAATCTTCTATCTTCAATATCTTGATTGTTTTTGACTTTGTTGATTGGCTTCAATCTTTCCAAGCATTACGTGATTCTTCAGCGTGGATTGATTCCAATCATCTTTGAATAATACCTGTTTAGTAACAAGCTTAAAAGTAGGAGTTAATCTTTTCCTTTTTAAAAGGAAACATATGAAGATAACATCTTTTAAGAATAATATATTTTCATAAACATATGAAACATTCAACTCCATAAATATACCAATCTTTTGAACATATCTTTACTGAACATAAATCTATAGGGATTAAAGATTGAAACTGGTAATAAGGATAAGCATAGGAAATCAAGATACACATTTAAAAGGAAACACAACCTTATAAATTGATCTCTTTATATATTATAGAAAGCATCTTTCCTTACCACCTTGATATTCTCAATTAACGTATATTAATCTGTTATGATTAGATGAGAACATATCCTGCATACTGTAGATCAAATGATAATCAATAAATAACAGTTATGCAAATTAACAGAACTAGACAGAGTACTGCTGAGCAGCAGGTTGGAACTGAGGTTGCAACTGGGGTTGCAACTGGTGCTTGAAACCTAATACTATAGGTTGCAATTGAAGTTGCAACTGTTACTTGAAACCTAACACTGTAGGTTGTAACTAAGGTTGCAACTGGTACTTGAAACCTGTCAATGCTGTCTTAGTTCTTAATAACAGTTAGGATTTATTTAGTAAAAACCAATAGACAATCAACAATATTTAGACCAGAAATCTGGTCCTAACAATCTCCCCCTTTGTCATTGGTTTTGACAAATCAATCAAGTTTATAAGTCATCCCAACCACCTGCAAATTCAATATCAGTAAGCTCCCCCTGTATGTTAGAATTGCAAGCATAAGCACAATTATTCACATATTCAATTTTAAAAAACAGCCATACTTCAAACTTGAAGTTGCAGAAATTTAAAGGCCAAAAAACATGGCACAACAATGTCTTAGTACAGCAATTGAAATAGTAATTAAAGACAGCAGCAATGAGTCTTGAAATTGAATGAAACTAAACAACAAAACATAAACTTCACTCCCCCTATTTGTCAGCAACCATTGGAATTAGTCACTAGGAATATCACACTGTGGGGGTCTTTCTCTTAGAGGATTCTGCCTGACTACTTCTTCATCTTCTGCATTGTCATCCTCACTGCTGATTGAAAAACCATCATGACTTTGAGTGTCATTACTGTCATCATCCTCACTTTCTATGAGATTCACCAGTAGCTTATTTATCTGATAGTCATCAGCATCCAGTTCAGATCTCCTTTCTTGATTGTAGGCCAACTTCTGTTGTAAGTACCACCTTACACCTTTCTTCTTTGCTGAAGGAGCAGTTGAAGTTTCTTCTTCTTTTTCTTTCCCTTTGTCACCAGAAATGTCATTGACATGCCCTTCTTTTAACAGTTTGGCAGAAATATAGATAGCAGAGGGACAATATGTGATTGGTTCATTAGTAATACTAATAGGAGAATCTCTATTCATAGAAGCAACTTGACCTAGAATAATACTGGAGATTAGGCAGGGGAATGGAAGCAGAATGGATGATGAATTATCATCACTGAAATCCCTTATAAGGTTAAAGATATGATGGCCAAAATTTATGGGTAGAGAAGACATTATCTTATACAGAAAGATGGCCATTTCTTTGTTAACTCTGGAGGGTTGTTTGGTAGGGGTCCAGTTGAACCTAGCAATTTTGTGCAATACAGCAGCACAAAGTGTGAGAGAGGATGTTTTGATGGAAGTACCATCAAAGCTAGTGTTCTTTCCAGTTAGAACCAGAGCAATAACTTCCATATCATACTCAGCATTATCCACAGAAGGATTGGGTGTATTCAGACAGTTATTAATTAACTCAGGTGTAAAGTCTAAAGTTATTCCCCTCAGAAAGACCCTTCCAAACATAGGATTACTCTTATCAAAGACACCACTAGTCAAGTTGGCATAAAATTCTTTAACTACAGCAGGATAGTAGGAATTAGCATAAGAAATAGTTTCTCCTAATCCAACAGCAGAGAGTATTTTTTCAACATACACTTGTATGTATGGATAACTAACTAAATTGAGCCTTCTTTCACAATGGATTTCTTTACTAGAGAAAGCCCTAAATCTCCTATAAGATTTTCTACTCCAGAATCGAGGATCAACTTCATTGAATCTAGGAACAAACTCAAACTTAGCTTTAATAGGCTCATTCTCAGGATTTCTCCTAGCACGTTTTTTAGTCCTATGTTTCTTAGAAGAGGAGGACTCATTTACCTTTGCCTTAGAGCTAGGACTGGTTGGAGATTTGTTTAGGAAGTCCCTTAGAGTGCAGTCATCATCAGAATTGGGGTTCGTAGACATGGTTGCAACTGGGGTTGGAACCTTAATTAGAACCTTGAAGTGGATTTTACAGAGACCTAGGTTTTAACAGTTTAGAGAGAGAGAGAGATTCTGTAAATTGTTGTTGATTTTGGATAGTAAAAAGAAGTTTATATAAAGAGCAATTAAGTCCATATCTTTTTGAAATAGGAAGGAGATACATGCAAATCAATTTTAAAACAGATTTAGGCGAACAAATAAAATAGGAAATATCTTATCAACAGTTTAAGGAAATCACAGCAAGATCACGAAAAGAAGATAAATCCAACCAATTATACAGATAAACATTCCTTTTTGCACAAACAGATTTATCCAAAATTTGAAAATTCAAACGTTGAAGCTTATTAAGGAAATTTGACTAGGTTCAAGATAAAGAACAATTAAACAGGTATCTAATTTTTTTAAAAAAAAATCTAGCAATTTACTCAAGAAAATATGTTTATCAAAGAATAACTCTAATAAAGATTAAATTTTAGGAGCTTAAATTGAGCAACTCCGTTTTTATCTCTACACAAAAACTAGTTTGATGACCTCAGCAAGGAAAGAGTATAAGTGATGTCAAAAAAAATAACACGACTATGTCTTGGTAGTTATGGAATAGACTGATGTTTCAACTGATGTTGCAACTGAGCTTGCAACCAGTATTTTTAACACGAGGTTTCAACTGGAGTTGTAACTGAACTTCTAACCAGTTATTGAGAGTATGAGGTTTCAACTGAGGTTGCAACTGAACTTGCAACCAGCATACAAAATTACACTTTGTGCTTGCAACTCTATTACCAGAGAGGTTTTCAAGGACAAGTTACCTCACATCTGTTTTTGAGACACCAAATAGCGGCTTTTTCAAAACAAAAACATCATAGCTCAATTAAGACTTAACCTTAGAAATAAAAATTATTTAAGGTACTCAATACAGACATATTTAGCAAGAATATTTAATTAGATTGATAATGACATACCCCTATGTCACTTCTTAATGATTCAAACTTGTTTGTATCAAGGGGCTTTGTGAAAATATCTGCTAATTGTCTTTCAGTTGAAACATGTTCTAAAATTAAGCTCTTTTCTTCAACTAGTTCTCTAATAAAATGATGCCTTAGATCAATATGTTTGGTTCTGGAATGTTGAACTGGATTTTTAGCTAAATCTATAGCACTTTTGTTATCACAAAACAGAGTTAATATCTCTTGTTTAACATTATAATCAGTTAACATTTGTTTCATCCAAATTAGTTGAGTGCATCCACTTCCAGCTGCAACATATTCTGCCTCAGCAGTAGATAAAGATATGCAATTTTGCTTTTTACTGAACCAAGAAACAAGATTGTTTCCAAAATAAAAACAACCACCAGAAGTACTCTTTCTATCATCTATGTTTCCTGCCCAATCTGCATCACAGTAGCCACTAAGAAAATGGTTTGTATCTTTAGAATACCATAGGCCTAGATGAGGTGTTCCTTTTACATACCTTAGAATTCTTTTGACAGCTAGAAGATGAGATTCTAAAGGATTTGCTTGATATCTGGCACAAACTCCTACACTTAAGCAAAGGTCTGGTCTACTAGCAGTTAAATACAGCAAACTTCCAATCATGGATCTATAAAGACTGGGACAAACACTTTTTCCTTTATCATTTTTAGACAGTTTAAGGGTAGTACTCATAGGAGTTCTCTTTTCTTTACTCTCACTTAGACCAAACTTCTTAACAAGATTGTCTGCATACTTGCTTTGACATAGAAAAATCCCTTTCTCATTCTGTTTAACTTGCAATCCTATAAAGTAAGTCAATTCACCTCCACCACTCATTTCAAATTCATTTTTCATATCAGAAATGAATTCTTCTATCCTATTATTAGAAGATGAGCCAAACACAATGTCATCAACATATATTTGAGCAACAATTATATCCTTTGTAGTTTTCTTTGTAAACAGAGTTTTATCAACTCCCCCTCTTTTAAAACCTTTTTCAAGCAAAAACTTGGTTAATCTATCATACCAAGCTCTAGGGGCTTGCTTAAGACCGTACAAGGCCTTTTTCAGCAAATAAACATGTTCAGGAAAGTTAGGATCTTCAAATCCCTTAGGTTGACAGACATAAACCTCTTCATTAATCACACCATTAAGAAAAGCACTCTTTATGTCAAGTTGAAACAGTTTAAAATCATACAGACATGCAAGAGATAGTAGCATTCTAATGGATTCAATTCTAGCTACAGGAGCAAAGGTTTCATCAAAGTCAATTCCCTCAATTTGTGTATGACCCTGAGCTACCAACCTAGCTTTATTCCTGATAATCACTCCATCCTCATCACTTTTATTTCTAAAAATCCATTTAGTCCCTATAACATTTTTATTAGAAGGTCTGGGTACTAAAGTCCATACATCATTTCTCTCAAATTGAGCCAATTCATCCTGCATAGCTAGAATCCATTCACTATCTTCTAGAGCTTCTTTTATATTCTTAGGTTCTAACTGAGAGATATAACAAGCAAAGTGAACAATATTATTTCTTTTACCTCTGGTTTTCATACCTGAAGTAACTTCTCCTATGACATTGTCAAGAGAATGATTTTTCTGAGTCCTTACATAGCGAGGCCTGCTAGTTGACTGAGCATGAGAACTTTCTTCTTCTTCTTCAGATTCAGCAGCATTCTGGGTTCCAACTGCGGTTCCAACCTCAGTTATAACCTCAGTTGCAACTGGACTTCCAACCACTCTGGGACTTCCAGTTTGTTGAGTTTCTTCCTTCTCTTTTTCTGTAGTCTCAGCCTGTTCATCATCACCTGTAATCTCATCAACAGTTTTTAGGTCATCAAATAACACATTATAAGATTCCATAACACAGTCTGTTCTTTGATTGAAGACTCTAAATGCTCTACTATTCTGAGCATAACCAAGAAAAATCCCTTTATCACTTTTAGAGTCAAATTTACCAAGATGCTGCTCTCTATCTCTTAGAATGTAGCAAACACATCCAAAAACTTGAAAATACTTTACATTGGGTTTTCTACCTTTCCATATTTCATAAGCTGTCATGGAAGTACCTTTAGTAATATAAACTCTATTAACTATATGACAGGCAGTATTAACAGCTTCAGCCCAAAATCTGTTGGCAAGTTTCTTTGAGTTAAGCATTACTCTAGCCATTTCCTGAATGGTTCTATTTTTCCTTTCAACTATGCCATTTTGCTGTGGAGTCTTAGGAGCAGAGAACTCATGACTTATACCTAAGGAGTTGCAAAATTCTCTAAACTTGATGTTTTCAAATTCAGTTCCATGATCACTTCTAATCCTAGCAATATTACCACTAGTGGAACCTTTTTCAAGTTGCAGTTTTAAGCACAGAGTTTTGAACAGTTCAAAAGTTTCAGACTTATCCTTTAAGAACACTACCCAAGAGTATCTAGAGAAATCATCTACAACTACTAGAATGTACTTCTTACCACCTATACTAGCAGTTTGCATAGGACCCATCAAGTCAATGTGAAGAAGTTCTAAGACTCTCTTAGTGTAGATTAGACTAGTACTTTTGTGAATACTTTTGGTTTGTTTGCCTATAGCACAATCACCACAGACACTTTGAGTTTTAGCACTAAGTTTAGGAATTCCTCTTATCAATTCCTTTTTAACAAGCTTATCTAAAGTTTTGTAATTCACATGCCCAAGCCTTTTATGCCAAATATCTACATTATTAGTAATGGCTTGATTACACCTACTTTGAGGCAATTCTTTTTCAGCTTTTTCAAACACATAGCAACTGTTGGTTGATCTAACTCCAGTCATGATTAAATCATTGTTAAGATTAGTAATTAGACACCTTTCTTTGTCAAATTTAACAGTCATTTCATTATCACAGAGTTGACTGATACTAATAAGATTAGCTTTTAGACCATCTACAAGAAAAACATCCTCAATATTAGGCATTCCAGGTTTGTTTAAGGTACCTTTACCAATAATTTTACATGTATCTCCACCTCCAAACACAACAGTGTTACCTGTAAGAATGGTGATATTTTTTAGGAGACTTGCAGTACCTGTCATATGCTTAGAGCATCCACTGTCAAAATACCAATCATTAGAAGTAACAGCATTCAAATAGTTAATAACAGCTTTGTTGTTAGCAACTAAAGTTGCTTTTTCTTTAACTTTCCAAACCCATTTCAAATTTTTATTGACAGAAGCCAACCAGGTTTTCTGGGAAATATACTTTCTGTTTCTTTTTAAATAACACTGGATTTCAGAATGACCAGGTTTTTTACAGAAATTACACAACTTCAACCTAAAGTTATTTTTATCCCTAAAGCTATTCAGTTTATTCATGGTTGCAACTTTGGTTGTAACTGAGCTTCCAACCTTCTCTACATAAACCTGAGTTTTATTCCTGGTTGCAACTCTGGTTGCAACTGAGCTTCTAACCTTGTGGTCAAAATCATGAGTTTTAGCTTTAGCAACAGCTTCAATAAAAGTAGTTTTTCCTGTACTCTTACCACCATAGTAACCTAGACCACTGATATCTTTGGAGCCTCTAGAATATGACAGCATGCCATCTAATTTATCTGAAGCAGAAACATTCAGCAATTTTATTATCTTTTTAGTTTCAGTAAGTTCAGCCAGTTGTAATTTAAGCTTCTCAGTAAGACTTTTAACCTCATCCTTTAGATCAACATTCAGTTTGCTTATGATCAAGGATTGTTTACTCAGACATTTATACTTTTCATACAGAACAAGATATTGCTTAGTAATGTTTTCATCAGAAGGCTCTTCCTCATCACTGCTATATGTTTCACAGGCAGTTGTAACTGGGGTTGAAACCTGCTCACAGTCACTTTCATAAGTAGGTTCTTTTTCAGTGATTATTCCCATGAAATTAACAAAATTGGAACCATCCTCTTCATCACTGTTACTCTCAGAATCACTATCACTATGAGTGGTTATATAAGCATTTTTGTTTCTTTTTAAAGTGTTTGCACACTCAGCCTGAATATGACCAAAACCTCTACATTCTCTACACTGAATCTCTTTAGATTTGTATTCTTTGTTATCCTTTTCTTTGGAATTCCACTTTCCTGTAGAGTTATTATTGAACCTAGACTCTGTCTTAAACTGGTTATCCTTTTTCTGAAAGTTTTTAGATGAACCAATATCATCCTCCTTTTTCTTATAAAACTTCTTGTACACCTTTTTTGCAAAGAAAGCTAATTGTTCTTCATCACTCATTTTATCACAGGCATTAGATTCAGATTTCTTAGCTTGAAATGCTATTCCCTTTTCTGGTCTTTTATGTTTGAAGAATTTCAGTTCATGAGTACTTAGATTTCCTATGAGTTCTTCAAGTTTAAGATTATCTAAGTCAGTTGATTCTTCAATAGCTGTGACCTTAATTTCAAACCTTTCTGGGAGTGACCTAAGAGTTTTCTTAACAAGTTTAGCATCACTGTATTTTTCACCTAAGGTTCCAGCTTGATGAGCAATGTGGCAGATTCTACCATTAAATTGTTCAATGTTTTCATCTTCCTCCATTCTTAAGTTCTCAAATTGGGTAGTTAACTGTTGAAGTTTGAAAGCTTTTACTTTAGTGGTTCCTTCAAAAGTAACTTGCAAAATATCCCATGCTTCTTTAGCTGTTTCACAATGAGAGATATACCTGAATACGCTGAGAGTTACACCAGCAAAAATCAAGTTTATGGCTGTTGAGTTGGCACTTGATTTTCTGTCTTCTTCAGCAGACCATCTGTCTTCAGGTAAGAGAATCCGTTCTCCTTCATTATCCATGGTAGTTGGAGCCTCCCATCCATACATAACAGTCTTCCATGCATGTTCATTCTGCTGTTTGATGAAAGACCTCATTCTAATTTTCCATACTCCATAGTTTACTCCTCCTTCAAGCAATGGAGGTTTGTTGAAGGCGTTTCCTTCCCTCATTAAGTCCATTGTTACTAGAACACAGGATCCACACTAAGTAAGATCTAGTGTGAAGCTCTGATACCAATTGAAATTCCTATCCGCTGTTCTAGTTGCAGTTTTGCAGTTAGGTTCCAAGTGAGGTTGTAGCCACAGGTTGGAACCAAGTGTATTTAATGGACAGAACTGTAAAACGTTAAATGTACTTAAAGTGAACACAAGCACATTTAACAACGGAGTTTACCTAACTAGGCTACGTCTTCGGGGCACTTACCCAGATTATGATATTATAAAAGCTTACAATATAGGACTCAAGTCTTAATGAAAAACTCTTAGACTCCCTATAGGTTTTTCTGCCTATCTCTATATTGCTCCTACTCTATAACTATCAAATATAAATCAATGGCATCCCACCATTGTTTTCTTATTTAAAGCTCACGTGTATTCTCTCAAGAATGGGTTCTTTATAATTTAGAACACACCCTTTTTACAAGCTAAAGTTACTAAGTATATAAGCAAGTAAAAACAATCTTCTATCTTCAATATCTTGATTGTTTTTGACTTTGTTGATTGGCTTCAATCTTTCCAAGCATTACGTGATTCTTCAGCGTGGATTGATTCCAATCATCTTTGAATAATACCTGTTTAGTAACAAGCTTAAAAGTAGGAGTTAATCTTTTCCTTTTTAAAAGGAAACATATGAAGATAACATCTTTTAAGAATAATATATTTTCATAAACATATGAAACATTCAACTCCATAAATATACCAATCTTTTGAACATATCTTTACTGAACATAAATCTATAGGGATTAAAGATTGAAACTGGTAATAAGGATAAGCATAGGAAATCAAGATACACATTTAAAAGGAAACACAACCTTATAAATTGATCTCTTTATATATTATAGAAAGCATCTTTCCTTACCACCTTGATATTCTCAATTAACGTATATTAATCTGTTATGATTAGATGAGAACATATCCTGCATACTGTAGATCAAATGATAATCAATAAATAACAGTTATGCAAATTAACAGAACTAGACAGAGTACTGCTGAGCAGCAGGTTGCAACTGGGGTTGCAACTGGTGCTTGAAACCTAATACTATAGGTTGCAACTGAAGTTGCAACTGTTACTTGAAACCTAACACTGTAGGTTGTAACTAAGGTTGCAACTGGTACTTGAAACCTGTCAATGCTATCTTAGTTCTTAATAACAGTTAGGATTTATTTAGTAAAAACCAATAGACAATCAACAATATTTAGACCAGAAATCTGGTCCTAACAGTTTTATACAAATTCTTAAAATAAAACGGAATATTCTTTACTTATGAGAAAAAGGAAGCTCAAAAGCTGCAACCAAACAAACCCATTCTTTATCGGCCCTCGTCGGCATATATTTTATCCGCATATTGCTTTTATATCCTGTTTTTACCAAGGCATCACGGGAACAAATAGTCGTAGAGAAAACTAACTATTGCCCATAAACTCTTTATTATGAGAAGTCAATTGGAATAATTCGCCTGTGTATCACCGATTCTTCTGGTTTTTCTAAATACACTATCTGCAAGTGATTACAAAACTAAGTACTAAGTCCAGTGTAGAACCAACTTATAAACGGGTGTAAATTACTATAATAATTGTTGTCTTCGAACATAAGAATTAGTTTGGGTATCATATTGTTTTTTACACTATGCACACATCTAAAGCTCAAGCCTAATATTCATCTTGTTTCATAACTGACTTCATCTCGTCTTATAGGCCTTGTTCTGTTGCAATTGTTATGCTCCTTTTGTTAAAAAATTTAAAATCTGGATTGCATTCGGATGATCAGTTAAAAAACTGAAATTTACGGTTGTTTAGCCATAAAAGCCCAGAATCTTTAAGATTAACGAGTTTGCTATTTTTTTTCAAACTCTAGATATAAAAAAAATTCAAAAGCTGCAACCGAACAAGAAGTATATGCTATTCTTAATTTAGTAATATTGATAAGAAAATGATATCTGCAACTATTTTATGCTTTATAGGACAATTGGACTGGTCTTGGGGGTTCACGTGAAGATGTTTTACATACCCGATCGGACTTTTATCTCCCATCAAACCAGTAAGAAGTTTCAGCCATTGATTTCTTTTTCTCTTTTGGTTGCATCTTCAAGCTCAATTTTTCGCTTGTTTGGCTATTAAGTTACAGTGCGTTCTGTATTTCTGATGACCATCTTATAAACTGAGCTACTTTGTTTTTCTGGCCAATAAGTTTTAAGCTGGATGACATCATATTGAATGAATGTTATTCTGTCTAGGTCAATGTGCAAAGCTGGCTCAAGAAAACCCAGGTCTTTCATAAACCTCTAAAAGCCGGTTCATACACTAAAGCGATTTTATGATTGAGTTTCATGTCATTAGCTAAATGCTAACAGTTTTTAAAGTGTTTGTGGAGTTATTTTTACTAATTTTGTGAGTGTAGAATTTAGCCTCTATATATCATTAGATTCTCATACGTGTCATATATGAAGTTCAAAATCTATATGGCGAGACTGGCTGATTGTTACTATATTCCTTTACGAGTAGTTACTAGTTACTGGTGTTTGTTTCCAGGACAATATTAGATATCAACATTGATGATTTGAAAGAAAAAGGATGGAGACGTCCTGGAGTAGATTTAACGGACTATTTTAACTTTGGATTGAAGGAACAAGAGTGGAAAGACTTCTGCAAGAAAATGGCAAGTTCTGAAACTATTTATCTTACTTTATTTTGAAGTTTTTTTCTTGGTTACAAAACCAGTCAGAAAATCATTAAAGGTTGCTTCTGTTATTTAGCGTAAGGAAAATAATCTTTATCAGCAGGCTAAAATTTCTTATACTAAAATGAATGCCACACACAAAGATTCACAGGGCAAAGTTGCCGGATATTCCTATGAGCATCGCCACTTTAGGATATCTTTTTCACATTTGGTGAATTTAAAAAATTCCCAGTTGGCTGCTTGTTTGTTGCTTAAACATTCCAACTTTCATATTTTAATTAAGAAAACAAATGATATAGCATTACAAATGACCTTATGATAGTTTAGTTTTGGAAGCTGAAATGGTATTTAAGAAAAAAAATGCTGTTCTTTTTCCTTTCAGCCACTTGGGGAAGCAATACAGGTACAAATTGGTGTGGCTGAAAGATTACCATCACTTGAAACTGAATCTCTACGGTTGAACAACTCGGATACTGTTATTGAGGTTAGAACTTCAAAATTTCAGATCATGTTGGTATATTCTCTTTTTTCTAAATATCTGGAAACACTAATGCCTTCTATTGAGCAGATTATTGTGCATGATAACTCGGACAACCACAAAAATGCTGAGAAATTTAGAAACATGGACAAGGACATAATTAGGCCGTACCCCCTCGACTGCTATAATCCATTTTCCCTTGTTTATGCACAGCTGACCTGCCCACCCGCAGAAAGGTGTGATGCATTTCTTCTTTTCTTGTGATTTAACTGTTTAAAATCTGGAAAAAATTGGAATAAGCAAAATCACTTTTCATTGATCTGTTAAAAGAGAAATTTTATTACAAGTCTCTGAAACTTGTTTTGAATTTGTGTTCTAAGAAACAGAAAGTTTTCCTGGAAAAAAAACAACTGCGTAAATCCTCTTGCCCTCTTAATACTTTTCTCAAACATCAAATTCAACAGATTCTTTGCAGTGATCATATGACCTTTTAAAAGTATTTCTAAAATCTCCTCTGAAAGAAATGTTAACAAAATTGCCTGTTTTTTGCTACTTGATATGTTCCACTGGCAAAGAGTTCGCTTGCTGAATCGTTAGCTTAACTCCCTTCTGTTGAAAGTACTGGTAAAGGATTTCGATTTTGGCTCAAATTTTTCTTTTCACTAAATTGAATATTTTCAGAAATGAAAATGCATGTTTCAGAAGTACTACTAATGTTTACAAAAAAATGTTTATTGTGAAAGCTTTTGATTTAAAGTAAAACCATATACCAAACTACCTATTATTACCGATTTGCAAAACAACTGATTATTTTAATTTATAATGATATATTCTCTTATTATACAATCTTCAGATACAAAATGTTTCTATTGCGGATGTAAATGAATGAAAGGAAAATGTATCTTGTTGGGTGTTTTGCGAGTTCAGTGACTACAAATTCCAATCGTGTAGAGTCTTTGATTTATTTAAGTTCATTTGAAAGTTTGTAATATTGTATTTTCTCTGTATAGGAATTGGAAAGTAGATAGAGTTGAGGAAGCCACACCCATGAGGCACGAGAATCGAGGGATTCCAAAATATCCTGCTAGAAATAATGTTAAAGATGAAATCCAATTAGGTACAACCAAGAGACACAATAATCTATGCCAAATTCCTCCCAAAAAAACGATACGAGTTTATCGTGATAAAAATGATCCAAAAGATGAGAGTTGGAGAGATCATGTTGCCAAGCTAATTCAGAGATATGGAGAAGATAATCGTTGCACCGATTTAGTTCGCAAGTATGGAAAAGATAAACTCACCACCCCAAAGTACCCAAATACAACCACAAAAGATTCTAGAATGAATAAGAGACATGACCTTTGTACTTTTGGTCCAACAAGGAGTGTTTGGGATAGAGTATCAGATACGCCAAAAACTGTTAAGTTTAAAGGGAACGAGAATAAGCGACCAAGGAGTGAAGAAAATGGAAGAAATATATGGAGTGGCAAAAGGTTACATAAACATGATTCTGAAAGTGAACAGGAAGAGGGAGAAATTATCAGAGTTGAAAGACGGGATTCGAAGGGAAAAGCTATTGATTGCAGAAGTAACTGTCGTCATGAGAAGGTATATCTTATTTTGCTACTTCTTCATATATGATTTTTGCTTTAGTTTTGTTTGGTTGTAGTTTTCAAGATTTTCCTGCTTATAAGTTGTTCCCCGCGTAGTTATTCGGCCTAAATACCAAGTTTTGGACAATTCTCCTAGTCCTAGGGAATAAGAATGTTTTTTGTCTCTTTTCCGAAAGATTGATTCTTCGACCCAAATAACGAGTTTTAAGCAATAAACCTTGGGGGGGGGGGGGAGAAGAAAGTTTTGTTTCCGAAAGCCTAATTCTTTGAGAAAATGATTATTGAAACACCCGAGCCAAATAAAACTGTTTTCTTTGTCCTTTTCCCCCTTTCTCGACTCTTTTTATCAACTCTTTATTTTGTCTAATACGAGTAAGAAGCAACTGCTAGCTTAATATATTTTGCTTTCTAAAAAAACAGTCATTTAAGACTATTTCCATCGAAGTCTTTTAGCGCATAAAGCTATTTATCGGTTTCTTTTCCTTGTAATCCACGGTGTATGTGGTGGGCTATGTTGAACCCATCTTTTCTCTCAAAAGAAAAAAGTCGGTATATTAACTTGAAAGTTGCAGTCAAGCAAGCATGGGGTCTCACTTTTTCTTATGGATGTATCATTTTTTTTACTTTTGCTATTTTCTTCTTGTGTTCTAGAAATGAATATTTTCTTCTTTTGTTCTAGTAATGAAATAGTTGCACAACTTTATTAGCCACCTTCATCTCATACAAAATTGCACGTCTAAAATTTTGCAGGTTATTTACACAAACTATCGTAAAAATCCAAGGAGGCGCACATTTTCAAAACCTTACTGAAATAGAATTTGCTAAGCTAATGTGCTAAGACTAATCACATTCTGTCATGTTTGTAAGAAATAGTACTCCCTAATTTCTTATTAAGATCGGTTGCTAAAGTGGATGAAGATTTAACTATCTATAAGTGAAAACTATGTTAATAATTCGTATTTTCAGTTTTAGCAGTAACGCGTTTGCTGAAACAATACTATGTAGCTGTGATCCTACTGTAATGGTACCTCTGGTGAACAAACTCGTAGTATATGTAGATATGAAGGTTTTCTATCTTTCTGTGAGTTAAGTATGTTGATTTGCAAAAGAAACAAATATTCGAATTTTTTCAATTTAATTTTCCTCGGAGCATACCCATTTTTCTTAAGCACGAGCATCTGATAATAACTTATTTAAAGGTTTTCCAGTTGAAACTTTTAAGCTATTCATATGATTTTTTGTTTAGAAGGCTTATAACATTGGATAGACCAGTTTAAAACCAAGTTTTCCTAATTTCTGAGACGAGAAACGCAAGTTTTGAACTGAATAAACCTGGTTTTCTGTCAACTTAAAAATAAGCCAGCATATTTGCTTAATAAAAGTTCAGTCAAAACGCCATTTTAATAGTGAAAGATTAGTATTCAAGTTGCATGAAGTTATCATGACTAAAGTTTTTTTCAACAAAAACGTAGGCTTTATTCTAACGGGATCGTAATTTCTCCTTGTAGCAAACTGACTATAAACTTAATCATGCGACAACTATATACTGAGAAGAACCATCAGTTTTCCAAACATTTTAAGCTGAAAAAACATAGCCAAAAGTTTCTGTAATTAATTGCACAACAGTGCATTAACTATGTTAAGTACATAATATTCGATGGTTCATACAATTGCATCGAACTTAATGGTGCCTCACTAGAATTAAATTTTACGAAGAAATAGCAAAAGAAATAAGACCCAGATCAACAAGTTGCTTAGTCGTGCGGGTTCTAGTCGGCAATAGGATGGCTAGTGCCTAATTTCACATAATTTCGCTTAATCACTGCCTAATCTTTTAATCGCGTCTAATCTACTAGACACCTAGACTCCGACTACCGTTTAGGCTCGCCTTTTAAAAACTGATCATTACCAAATCTTTTTAATATGAATAGTACCACAGTATGGTAAAATCACCATACTTGCCAATTCTAAAATAAGTTAAATTTTGGCTTATATGCAGCATTTTACAAACAAGAAATCTGACGTGACCTAAGAATTGTTAAGGCTGGACAATGCTTTTTAATTGGAATTATCGATAAAATAGAGCCATAAATGTTACGTTTGTTTGTGAAATACTCGCACTAGTTAGTATTAACAGGAGTGGTATTTACTACTCCAAAACATCAGTGAATATGTGGGACCGCATATATACTAATTGAATTGTTGTAAATTATTAAAATCGTATCCAAGCTATTAATTTTTAGTGATTTGGTATACAACCTAACACACTTTCTAAATTGGTACTCAACCTATACATTTCGCTCTAATTTGGTATCCAACCTAACATTTTTTCTAATTTGGTACCCAACCTAACATTTTTTTCTAATTTGGTACTCAACCTATGCGTTAAAAACCGATGATCGAAGACAGATTGAGTCTCTTAATTGGATTGTATACGTATAGGTTGGATACCAAATTAGAACGAAACATATACGTCGGGTACCGAATTGGAAAACGTGTTAGGTTGGGTACCAAATTAAAGCTAAATGTATAGGTAAGATACCAAATTAGAAAGTCTGTTAGGTTGGTTACCAAATCACTAAAAATTAATAGGTTATGTACCATTTTAACATTTTCCCTGATAAAATACAGTAATCCATTTTTAGCAATTCCTTCTGAATTTCTAAACTGAGATTTCGCCTTTTCAAATACATAATTTGGGCCTAGAATTTGTAAATTACTAAATACGAGTCCCTAGCAAAATAGCAATAATGATGATTTGTTTCATGATTAAAAATGCTTAGAAGGTTACAGCAGATCAAGCTCTTTTCTGAAGAAAAAATTGTAAAGTTTACTATTTTTTTACACCCAACATACCGAATGGTTTTTCTCTCAATGGTGAGTTTAATTACTATACCTTCCTTCTTATTTAATTATAAACTATAAAATCATGTGTAATTTTAGATAGCCTAAAATTTGTATCAAAATTATCGAAATAATTTTTTTTTAAAATTGATCATATAGTTCAAATGCTATATTTTTTGATTAGATTTAAAAAAAAAATATTTCGACAATTTTGATTTAAATTATAAACCGATTAAAATTACACATAATTTCATAATATACATTTAAATACGAGCAGGGAATAGTAAATGCTGAAATACAAATATATATTCATGGTCACATGTGTGCGTTACTGGATAGTCTGCATTGCAACTTGCAATTATGGGAACTAATCTTTAGTCTATAGTTAAAAAAAAAAATGAAAAACGAGATATTGGAGCCCATAGTAATTATTAAATTATTGACTAGAGTACAACCTGACAAAATATATTAATTGGAGTACATACGGTTACAACTCGTACCAGGGACATTTGTTTTTCATTTAATCTACTATTAATTAATTTAATTGTATACATACAAAATCTAATCTCCGTTTGCCCCTAGAAATTCCATTCTTTGACATTCCCTTCTTGTTTGAATGGATTACAGTATTACACATATTTAACCACACTTTTGACTATATTTGAATTTATTTTCACAGTTTTAATTAAATCATTTATATCTTGGCCATTCTAAAATCGTCACTGATGTCAGTCCTATTATTTTTTCTAAAAAAACTATAGGGTTTGTTTGTTATATTATTATTAATTTAAAAAATTATTTGTTTCTTCAAGATAGTTATAAAATAGCATCGATGATTACAAATAACTAGTAACATGTTTGTAGCTCTTTCGCTCATCTTTTTACATAAACATTGAGGTAACACTAGCTTGACTAACTTAAATATTAGTTTTGGGGTATTTCAAAAATATTGAAACTCATTATCAGTGACGGAACCATAATTGTCAGATGGTAGCAGAATTTTTATAATAAAAAATTATACATTATATGAAGTTATTTTACGGAATTGGGGCTGAAACACTAAAATTTAAAGGTTTTCATTAAAATACATAGAAAAAATCTATTTTTTCATAAAAAAAAATTAAAATGGAAGCCGCCTCCCACAACCGTACACGACACATAACTAATAAATTAGATGCATAGGTGGTATTGATCACGAGAATATTTGAAGTTGTATTGGGAAAAAATTATTTAATATTCTATTTTATTTCCTTCTATGTTGCATAAAAATACACTGATTATCTCTTTCACGACACATTTAAAAGTTTAAGTTTATGGCATACCGGCACACAAACTGTGAATTTTAAATCTAGAAAAAAGGTCATACGAAGCACATGTACTCACAAAGTATCCGTACCGGATACGTACCGTGTACCCGCTACTTTAAATACGCCACGTGTACTCACATATTTAATAATAATATAAATTAATTCAGATATACAACAATAAGATAGGATGAAGTATGTTTGAGACATTTCGAGAGTATTTTACGTCATTTTTCTCTATTGTTCTCTATCTATTTCATTCGGAGGTTGTATAAAATATATTAACAATTCGTTCGTACCGAAATCGCCGTATTCCCATCCACGTAACGTATTTTTCTCCACGTCAAAAATACTTTTTAAATAAAACATAATACCATCACCATTCAAAATCTTAAAGCCTTATTCTGGATCAGATTGGCTCTTCTCTAAAACATAGAACCATACTAAACCCGATTGTGAGGAGGAGTAATAAACTTATATATCCGTGACTGAAATTTTCAGCCAAACAATAAAAAAAAACCACTCTAAAGAAACGACCAGTTAAGCATGACTTCAAATCTTAAAAGCCTTTTTCCGGATCAGATTCGCCTTTTTTTTGTAAAAACATAGAACTATCACCATTAAAAATAAAAGCACTAGACCAAACCGAAATAATAAAAAATATATATAGACTAAAGTTTTAATAAAAGTACAATTGTGAGGAGGAGTAGTAATAAACTTTTAAATTTCCCGTGACGAAAAGAAAGCCAAATAGAGAAATAGAGAAAGGGAACGCTCCTCCATAACTCCCCACCTTCTCTCTCTATATCTCTCTCTCTTTCTATATATATATAGAGAGAGAGAGATAGAGATAGATAGATAGATAGATAATATGTATAGATAAGTATAAATATAGGAAAAAGGAGAGAGGGAGAATAAGAATGTTGTGTAGAAAGACGGTATCGACGAGGAAGAAAAGGGGAGGTGGTAAAATAGCGCCGGTGTATTTAAATGTATACGATCTCACTCCTATTAACGGTTACGCTTATTGGCTTGGTCTCGGTGTTTACCATTCCGGCCTTCAAGGTCCTCTCCCCCCCCCCCCTCTCTCTCTATATATATATATACTAGCGTTTGTTCGTGCGTTCCTGGGACCACGATGTGTGGTGTAATGCGTAGATGTGTAAATTGTTGTGAAATATTAAACAAAAGTATTTAGTAACAAAAAAAAAACACTTCTAATCGTAAACATTAACGGGAAGAGTAATACTTGAAAGGGGAGGAGAGAGAGTGTAGAGAACGAGGATAGATGAGTTGTTTTTTTTGGCTTTATTCAAATAGTAATTGGTATCCTGTTTTGAACGTGAGCAGTTACATTTTTTTTAGTTTTTAAATTTCTAACATCATTTGTAGTTTTTTAAACTATGAATAGTTTTTTGTAATTATTTGTTTCAATATATATTTGTGTGGGTATGTGGATTCTGTTAAAATTTTGGTGTTTTTCCAAGTAGTAATTAACTAGGTGGAGACATTCCAGGATTCTGATAAAAATTGACGAAAAAGTAACTTTTCCTATGTGTTTTATTTAAAAACTTCCAAATTAAGTGTTTCATCCCTTCCCTTCCCATATTATGAAAAACAAAAATCACATAAAATATCATCCCCCTCTCTCTCTCTCTCACTCTCTCTATACGTATATATTTGTATATGAGTATGTACGTATGTGAATTCTGGTAAAATTCCGTGTTGTTCAGGGGAGGAAAACCCGATATTTTACATCGATTTTGGGCTTTCAACACCGCCTATAGTTGTGAAAGAAACGGTTATAGTTCCGTCACTGGTGTTATTCCAAGCAGTAATTAACTAGGCGGAGATAAAAATTGACAAAAAAAGTAACTTATTACAGCTTCCTGTTTCGGTCTTGGTTGAGATTTAGAAGAATATAAAAGAACCAATTTGTAAGCAAAGTGGTTATGTGTATGCATATGAAACGTATTGGTTGTGGTGAAGGAATATTTGTTGCTTTGATGTGATCGGATGATAAAATTACAATGTGTGAAGTGGAGATAAATCTTTTGCAAAAAACATAAGGCTACGCAAACAAATGACTTGAGGGTTTATAGTGACATTTACAGATTACTTATAAAGGGATGATTTGCAATATTGGAAATGTTATCAGGGAATATTTGTTGGTCTGATTTGATATTAAAAAAATTATGTTAAATGAGGTCAACCTTTTATGTAGAAATTACCTTAGACATTTATATGCAGATTAGATTCAGTTTAGTTCAACTTTAAGTTCCAATGTCTTGATTGGTTCTGTATATTTTTTAATTACATTTTACTAATGTACTGAATATCTGATAGCTATGTGCATTATACTGCATTTGATTTTCGTTGTCATAGTTGGTTTTTGTATTTCTCTGCGAATTGTTTAGACTTGATTCTTTACCTCGTTACTTTGTTCCCACTCCGTACTTATTAGGAAAATCTTACACTTGAGAAACTTTTTATCACGAAGCCCTGTTGTGGAAAAGAAACTCTAAACTTTTGAAACTCCGGATGGGAATCTGCTTTTGCAAAGTTTTTCTTTTACTAGGAAACTTGTGCTTAATCGTTTAAAAAAAATCATAACTACTAAATCAAATTTCTTAAAAGTATATAACCAATATTGTAGATATCTATGCTTTTTTAACCACAATTTAGTAATTCCTAGTGTAGTTTAGAGTTTACTTTTTATTTATTTAATGTTATCGCTTGCCCTTTTCATGTTTTTTTTACAACCTTAAACCATGGCAATGTTTTTGGAAGAGATTTTATTGTTCTATTTTCTTCTCCTTTACTTGCATTCCAAGAAATCTTGGTGAAGTTACCTTAGACAACAGAGAAGTTAGGCATTATCTTGTTCATTTCTAGCAAAAGATTAGTTTTTCGTACATGCAAGTAGTTGTCCCATTTAGCTGGTTTTATTCAGTTGGAAATTTTTTTCTCTTATTTTCTTTCTAGATATTTTTTCTTGTATTTTCTCTGCCCATATTAAGGTTCATTGTACATTTGTACTTCATTTTGTAGTTTATGATACTGAATATGCATTCGGTGCACATGATCATCCAACGACTGGAATATTTGAAGTGGAACCAAAAAAATGCCCCGGATTCACATTTAGGAAATCCATATTGATTGGGAAAACAGATTTAGGTCCTAAGGAGGTTCGTTCATTTATGGAAGAACTTGCAAAAGATTACACAGGAGATACATACAACCTTATCTCAAAGAATTGCAACCATTTTTGCAAAGATGCTTGTTTTCAGTTGACCGGGAAACACATTCCTAGATGGGTTAATCGACTCGCTCGTCTTGGTAAGCTTTTAGTTGCATTTTAATCTATATAGCGTGGTGCTTCATAAAAATTTAAGACGCTCTTTTTGCTATGTTATAATTTCCTACATGTAGTTCTTTATTCCAGATTATGAAAAATAAAGTGGAGTAGCAGGGGGTTAATTCTATTGCTTTCTTTGGGAACTTGCTTCCTCCAATTGAAAGAAGTCGCCAAACTTTGTTTCAAAGATATACTATATTCATCTTTTCCAGTCACAGAGCTGCTGTATTGTTAAAAAAAAAAAATACCTTGATTCCTTGGGCGAAGCCATTATTAATACCTTCCAAAAAAAAAAATGTATTGTTAAAAAAATAGTGTGATTCTTTATAGCTTTTCTAAAATTTTATGATTCTCCCGCAGCTTTTGGTCCATCTTTATCTGGGTAATTTCATATGACTTGATTCCCTACAACAGCAAGTGCTTATCTTATATATGACTTGATTCCCTACAACAGCAAGTGCTTATCTTATATATGACTGCCTCTTTTTAATTGTGATTTCTATGACTTGCGACTATCTTACAATCTTAGTTCCAATTTTTATCCTTGCCTATAGCAGGAAGTTCTATGGAGTGTCATACCAATACATTAGACCTCAATTGCTACCATACCAGATAAAGTTTATTTTGTAGCTGATTGATGCATTTTAGTGTGTAGCGCAAAACAGCATGGGTTGTTGAGAATGTGACTATTAAGACCTTAATAGTTTAGCATTGGTTGTTTAGAAAGAAAACAATCATAAGAAATGTGTTTTTGAAGACTTAATAGTTTAGCATTAGCTTTCATAATTTGCGCAAGTGCTTACTTGCATATTCAGCTAGTCTATTAATTTAATATTCTTGTTTAACGCTTCATGGTTTAAATTCCAAGATTTGGTTTGACCTGTAGAAAATATTTGAGATTAAGGCACCTGTTTGATTATGAGCTCTTGATTTAATTTAATTTTATTCCTTCTTCCTAGTGTCCACATCTACCAAATCCTATACTCAAATATAGGAATGATGGACCATAGTTTGGGTATGCTTGATCCTTCACTCCATGATTAGAAGTAGCTGAAGGGACCATTAAATTGGTGTGGTCCCAGGTCAACTAAACTTTTTGAGTTGCTAAAAGTGAAAACTGGTTCAATTCAAATTTTTCTGCCATAAATGTAGGATCTGTTTCCTTGTGGGTTTCAATTTGTGTATACTTCCAACTGGCTACCCATCATTTAACTGTTTTGTTCTTTTCAACTATTTATTTTTTATAAGTGATATTTTATTTTGGTAAGAACAAGAATAGTATGGAACTCCATCTCTAAAGTTCTCAATTGTTATAATAGATAATCCGTCAATAAAAGAAAATTGAAGTTCTCCCAATTGTTATAACAACCAATCAGTCTTAAACCGCAACAAAATAAATAAAAAATAGTAGTGTGCAAGTGTTATAGTGCATGAGGCTTGCACAATTAGAATTTAGGCTCGACGAACCTTTAGTGTATAGGATCTCTAATCGATAAAAAAAATCGTTTATTTGCTTGAAGTACCATAGATGACCTAAAAGACAGGTCTGATAGAGTAGTTGTATATAATCTGTTTTAGGACATCTGGACATGGCAATGCCTAAAAGTCTTTCTTCCACGCAAATTTCTATCTGAAGCTGCAGAAAGCATGAAGAGATAGGATATTAAAACGATATTCAGTTTCAAATTTTATAATGTCAGGTAAAGGAAGATTGTATTTTTTTGCTCAATATGACTTAGACGGTTAACAAGGTTGATATCATGATATATTTGTACAATATGCCTTGTTCGTTAACCTAAATCTTTTATAGATTCATTCTTTTTATATCCCTCAGATTATTAATGGAATGACTTTGTTATCTTATTGAAGGTTTCTTTTGCAATTGCGTTCTTCCCACCGGGGTGACAGAGACACAAGTGCAGCAGATAAAGGTAGAAAATAGGCCTCCTGAGAAAAAGAAACTAAGAAGCTGTTCAAATAAATATTTATCGTCATCATATCCCCAGCGAACTTTGTCATCTCGGTCAACAGGTTCTACATCCAGAAGTTAGACAAAGCTTGTAAATTTATTGGGCTAATTTACAATAATAGATGTCTTCTTCAGTGCTTTATATTACTCTTTGCTTCCGGAATGTGAAGCTGGTCTAGGAACCTAATAGTATATATTTTTCGTCAATCTCTTTATTTCCCCCTTTGTTATAGCACAGAACTTCTAGAAATTATGGGGTGAATTCAGTTAAAGTGTAAAACTTTTCCTGTGAAAGCTGAAAGGTTTTTTTTCCCATTTCAAGTACTTGAGTTGTGTTTCTGATTTCTCATTTCTCACCTGCCCCTGGTTACAATGAAGTTTAAGCACGTGATTAGTTTTGATAAAAGATGTGTGATAGCTATTAGCCGTTTTATTGAGCATAGGGACACTCTCGTCGTGCTTGTAGAGTTAGTATGAGACCCAGTTTTTTTTTTTCTTAGCTAGGGTATTCTTTGAAATTGAAGGTCCTCTTCAAGTTTTTGTTTAGGCCCCCATCACTATTAAATTCTTGTTTTCCAAAGCACACCAAATGCATAAGAGTGTTGCTTCTTTTTTTCCTATCTCGGATGGGTTCACCTTGAAGGTTTTTTAAGGTCCTACTCATTTAATATATATGTTTTTTTTCTAAAACAAGCAATGTGCATGATTTCTGAACATGTGAGTGGGTCTAATTAGTTTCGTCACATTGGGTGGGCAGAGGCACAAATGGGTCCTTAGAACAGCTCAGAATTATACTTTTGGTTCAGTAAACATCTTGAAATTGATGCTTTTGATTCAATGAACATTTTAAAGTTGATAAATTGTTAGATAAATAATACTATTCCAGGATCCCAAATTTTGTTGCACCTCAGTGCCATGTGCAAGCCAACATTTCATCTTAATGTAAGGAAAATGGAAAAGTGACTTGGGATTGTATGTTGTTAGCTTTTAAAGATTTTCCTCACTCAAAAGTCTCAAATTGCCCAGCTTTTCTGTTTAAGCTTCGCAACCAAACAAACCCTTAGTATGAATTTAGACTAATGTGTTTACTTTTATTCAATAGGAGGCTGCCACTCTTATTTGGTTTCTTTGCTTGTTTTATTTCTGAGTAAAATATTCGTTTATCAGATTGGCGAAACGTCCCCGTACCTTTGCCGTATACTCCTCTTCTTTTTGAAAAATTGTTATTGTTATGTTATCACAAACGCACAGAAGTAAGCTATACCTTCGGAATTAAGGTTTCATTGCTATTTAGCCCATTATTATAACGAATTTCTCTCAAGTATCCATGCTGGTATCTAATTTTTATATTTCGATAGCTTGAATTGGTTTCTTTTATGATTTTTCAAAAAAAAAAAAAAAACTGGCTGATTAATAGTTTTTTGCAGAAAATTAGATTGTAAAATCTTTTCCATTCTCTTTACTCTGACCAGATTGAGAAGAAGTGTGAACTTGGCCATTTAGTTATGTTAAAATTAGTGCTTGCATTTTATTCGTAACTTCATCAACAAATATTTTGATGACTTCCTGACAAGGGGAAGCATATATAGGTAAACCTACAGTTTTCCTGAATCTTTTACTTGTTCCATGGAGTTCATTTTTTGCAATTTTTCTCATTAACAACGCTAAGTTATGTTATAGAAACACTATGGTAAACCCGATATAATTGTGCACCATTCAATCAACTTGTGAGACGTTTCAGTTACCTTTGCATCCATATGTACCGAATAAGTCAAATTCAAAATTTGGATTTCAGTGGAGACCCCACCCACTTCCACTTTATTAAGGAAACCTTTATTTTATGTCATCTCTCTCCTAAAACTGATTTTCCCCCACCATTCTCCTATAAATGTTTTTTTAAAATTGTTTGAAAGAGAAATTGTAATTTGATAAATTAAAAATTAACTTTACAATACATTAAAATCTTATAAAAAAATATAAAACGTTAATTGATTCTATCATAAACTTAAATATTAATTGAAATAATAAAAAAATTATTAATTTTAATGTATTTATAAAAACTGAATATTACCCATGTAACAATACAAGTGGACAAAACAAAAACTCAAATATCACAAAACACCACTTAAACGCAAGTTTCAAATCTGGGATATATGCAAATGTGGCAATTATAAATTTGAAATAAAATTATTATTATATATATATATATATATATATATAAACGATTTAGGAGGGAATATTAATGTTATTTATTTTATTTAAAAGAAGTAATAGGTTTAGTGGGGGGTCGGTTATTAATTGCTGCATTGTTTTGTTTTACTTAGGTGCATTTTAAAATTAAGTATCCCCGTAGGATACATAGACGGATTGGCATGGTAATCAAGTTTTTACTAGTGTCCCTCCAAGAAATATAGTATTATTTTCTTTAAATTAAATGGAAGTACACGCCAATTGAAATGAGTGTTTCCATTTTGTGTCGGCAATAAATTAAACGGTACAAATGTCGATTCACATTTACCACAATCAGATTTGAAAATAAAGGGTTAAATGATACATTTTTAATAATTAATTAAATTTTTTTATTTTTATTATATATTAGACAAATTATGATTTGATAAATTAAAAATAAATTTTACAACACAGTAAAAACTCAAATAAAAATATACAGAGTAGAATTCTAATAGATAATATCCTAAGTTTAAATATTAATCAAAACCTCATCTGGCCCAAAACGAGTATATAACTATATATGCACGTAAAGTGACTAGCTTCCGGATTTTTGAACTAAAAATGTTCAATAACTCCAATTTGCCATACAGTTGTGTTATCGGCCTCAGAATCCGTTATTTGATTATTCATTTTATATATAACTGACACTCAATATCATGTCATCAAACATGCCAAGATCTTGATCATAGATTCCGAGGGGCATTTCTATTGCATTTCAAAATTGGACTTAAGTTTCATAGGTTACGATCCAATCATTTCATTTCGGAATGAAGTGTTTCATTTAATTGTTAGACCATCTGCATCAGCTATATCAAACATTTTCTCAAACTTAGCACTTTTACGGTTTTTAAGAAATCATTTTCTTTTATACAAAATTTCAGCTTTCTTATCAATTTTCTTATAATAATTATATATCAATTTTCTTATTAACTTAATCACTCCAATAGAAATTTCCAAGTACTATATTATGAAGGTCCACACATACTGTGGGTATAATATAACACTATGAAAAATGAAAAAAAAAAAATGAAGAACTATTTCTAAATTGAAGCATTTTAATGGAGAACACAAAATAAAATACGAAATTTACTTGATGAAAAATATATTTCGGATTTGATTGATCTAAAAATTTCTATTTCAATTTTCAATTTGTGAGAATTAATGAATCATATGAGTAATAAAAATATTAGAGAGATGAAGTGACTTACCAAGTGATCCGGGTTGTTTTAGATCATATCTATTTTGATCTTTATACGGGGAGAGAGTGGCTTTGTTGTGGAAAGGATGAATATTTGATTCATATGGTTGAATGTTATTTATAAGGCTTGCAAGAGAACCAAATACGTTCAGTTTTTTAGTTCAAATCCATTGAAATAAGGAAGTGAGTTGATATAGATAGACAGATGCAGTTGATCTTAGATGGACATATTTGTAATTAATTAAGTTTTTAAAAACTATAAAGAAGTCAATTTTCTTTGTAATTACAGCGACTGTATCCCACCACTGAAGCCGCCTAATCAAACCACTCGTCAACAACTGTTAGAAGCACATATGGTCGTTGTCGCTCACCTATCGGCCATCGCAGTTGTTAAAGGCAGTGAGTGATCGAACAGTGGCCATAGAGGAATGGAGATATGCTCATGTTGTGGTAGTCTGGCTACCCAAACAACAATGGCCAGAGGTGTCGACGATAATCTGACATTGGCTAAATAAAGGTTATGTCGTGGCAGTGGTGGTTCGCTGTTCAACGTGCTCCGGCGGTGGTCGTAGTCATGCGGTACCCTGTCGATGTAGATGAATGTTGTGTGAGTTTGGGTTGGTTTATAAAAAGATAAATTGATTGGGGAAAGTGAACAAAAAATTAATTGGACCGTTTATATATTGTACATTATACATAATTATTTTCAGATTTTATCTATAAAACCTAATTTCGGAAACATACCTCACCAAAATTGGAATCCTTTTAAATAAAGCTCCCTAAATCCCAACTTACCATATACGACATGTACATAAAGTGACCAACTTTGGGATTTCGGAATAAAAAGTGTTTAGTAACACCATTTTGATATAGAATTGTGTTATCGATCTATAGTATGTTATTTGATTATTCATTAAATATACCGTCAGATATTATCTCAAACAAGTCAATTGATCGTAGCGGGAAGTTGACTAAAGTCTATAATAATGATTATAAATTCCTAAAAAAACGATCGCTACATACTATTGTGAATATCAAGGAAAAATAATTCAGTCTAAGACTTATTTTCTAAATGATGTTTCACTTTCTTTTCTCAAAACGATGTTTCACTTTCTTTTCTCAAAACGATGTTTCACTTTTGTTATCTTAATAGTACAATAGATATTATATTTTAATTTGGTTTGACTTTTTAATAGTAACAATTTATAATTTTTAAAATGCATAGATAACCTATTTTTTTTTCTAATTCTATAAGCAAAATATATAATTAGTAAAACCCCAAAATACGACAAACACGTGGATGCCTTGGCTTAAGCACGTGCTCTCTCTCATCTTATAAATCAGATTAGTTTGATTTCTAGGGTTTCTTCTTTTTCAGCAGCAAATCTCTCCAAACCCGAAAATGGTGAGCTCTCTCTCTCTATATATATACTATATATATGTATGTATGTATGTATATATGTGTGAGTGTCTATTAATTTGATTTCTAATTATTTATAATAACGGCAGCCTTCGCACAAGTCGTTCATGATAAAGAAGAAGCTGGGGAAGAAGATGAGACAAAACAGACCCATTCCCAATTGGATCCGTATGCGAACCGATAACAAAATCAGGTACTATTTTAGTAATAATAATAATCTCTATCTTCATCTATTTATTTATCTTTTGATTAATTACATTAACAGTCCCTGTACTTTTGATCAATATTCTATTGTGTGCTACTCATACTTGCAATTGAAACACTATTAGTGTCGATTATTATATATTTTTTAAAAATCTGTTAGTCTAGTTTAGTTAAGGTAGCTCATTTTAGGCTGATAAAGTAACTGGGTTAATTATGGTTAAAGTTCAAAACACTTATTTAGGCCTTAAAATTCAGGGGCGGCGCTAAAATACCAAAAATATTAACTAATCATTCGGTATGTAGCTTTTTTAGCAAATAAGCTAGCTCATTTTAGACTGATAAAATAGCTGGGTTGATTAGGGTTAAACTTCGTAACTTATTTAGGAAAAATCAGGGGTGGAACTAATTGTTCGGATTTTTTAGCAAATAAGTTCATTTTAAGCTGATGAAATAGTTGGGTTGATTAAGGTTAAAGTTCATAACTTATATAGGCCATAGAATTCAGGGGCGGCGCTAAAATGCTATAAATATTCTATTTTTGCTACTCCTATTTGCTATTCGTAGACTATATTAACTAATAGTTCGGTTTAAGTTTTTAAGCAAATAAGCTAGATCATAAGCTTTTGTGTGTGCGCTGCTTGTACTTGCAGTTGAAACACTATTAACTCCAAAGTTGGTGTTAATTATATTTCAAAATAAAACTGCTATAGTTTAGGTAAGCTAGCTCATTTTAGACTGATGAGCTAACAAAATCAGGTACTGAATTAGTAATAATCTCTCTATATATATTTATCTATCTTTTGGTTAATTACATTAACAGTCCCTATACTTTTGATCAACATTCTATTGTGTGCTACTCATACTTGCAATTGAAACACTATTAACTTCAAAGCTAGTGTTAATTATTATTTTAAAAGAAAAACTGCTTTAGTTTAGGTAAGCTAGCTCATTTTAGACTGATGAGCTAACAAAATCAGGTACTAAATTAGTAGTAATAATCTCTTTCTCTATTTATCTATCTTTTGACTATTTACATTAACAGTCCCTATACTTTTGATCAATATTCTATTGTGTGCTACTCGTACTTGCAATTGGAACGTGTTAACTCGAGCAAAGTGGGTTCGAACCCTGCCGCCTCCAAAGTTAGTGTTAATTATTATTATGAAAAAAATGATAGTATAGTTTAATTAAGCTAGCTCATTTTAGACTGATAAAATAGCTGGGTTGATTAGGGTTAAACTTCATAACTTATTTAGGAAAAATCAGGGGTGGAGCTAAAATGCCAAATTTAGGAGTATATTTTTGCTATTCGTATTTGCTATTCAAAGACTATAATAACTAATCGATTGGATTGTAGCTATTAAGCAAATAAGCTAGCTAATTTTAGGCTCACAAGATAGCTGGGTTGATAAAAGTTTAATTTTTGTTTATTATTTAGGCTCTAAAACTCTGGAGCAACCCTAAAAAGCCCAAAACCTGTTTTCGTTTTGCCTCTTTTCCACCACGAGAATAATTCGAATCGTTGCTTGACACGAGTTTGGATGAATTAACTTAGACAATAGTCCGTAAATCCTTGTCTTAGGTAGACCCTGTCAAGATCAGAAAATCGGCTTGAAAGATGAATAGTCAAGTGCAGGGCTGATTGCAAAAAAAATATATGCTTGTAACGTCTCTGAAATTTATGTGGTAAACATGAGCTTAAAATGTTGCAGTCAAACAAAATCTGACTAAACCCTTTTTTTTTATACAAAAAAAAAGTATTTTGGGGACATATTTTGAGATGATGGTAAATTGGAGCTTGGTCAGAGTAGTTCCTAATTTCGAGCATTTTAGTGGTCATAGTTAGGGGGCTTATTCACTCTCAATAAACCACACAGGTTAATTGTTATAAGTTTCGTCATTTAAGATGAATTCCTGTGTATAATATGGATTAACTTTGTCGCATTTTCAAAACTCGGTTAACTTTCCCTCCCATATCAGTGAACAACCACGCCGCCTTTTAGGGAACTCGGATGAATCCTGTCCAAAATAGAATAGAGACCATTCTCTCAGCTTTTCAAAACGTAGATAAAATGTCATTCAAAATAAGAGGGATAACCAACTCTGTCACTTCTCAGAAACTTGGTGATTGTTAAACCGTAGTTTGTGCTAATTCCAATATTTGTTAACTTTTGTATCAGGTATAATGCGAAGCGCAGGCACTGGCGCCGCACCAAGCTTGGCTTCTGAGTTAGTGAAGCAAATTTTTTCCTGTTTTTATTTACTATTAAGTTGTTCAAGAATTTTGAGGATGGCTTGTGATGGAATCAAGTATCTGGATATTTCTATCTTAAAGTTGTAATGAATCCGCAAAGAGTGTTGTTTTGTTTTTCGTAATCTGCATGCATTTGTGCTGATTCATCTTCTTATTGCGGCTTTGGTGTTTGGTAGCTAAGATATCCATTATTTGTACCAAATAGTCTTTTACCAGCTCTGAAATCTAAGTAATCGGTTGGCCCTTCATTTGTTATGCCCAAAACCTTAAACATTGAGTAGTTTAAGTTAACCTTCATTCAAGTTTTTTTACAACTATGGGATTGGATCTTTCTAGTTATTCTTGAAATAACAGAATTATGTATTCCCGGAACTGATTTTCCTTTCATGTTTATTAGTAATTGATTTACCCTTTGTTAGTGAAACTGCCTTCTGCTCTAGTGTAGGGGTTAGGAACTAGTGATTCTTGAGTCCAAGTTGTAAATGGGAAAGGTGGTTGCATCTTTGTATTAGTGTTTTATTCAAGAAAGAGCACTGTTTTAAAGATCTCTCCTCTAGATGGAAAATTGTTTAGAGTCGGGTTATCTCAAAATTTGGAATGTTTTGGGTGTTCTTTTCCCTGCCTATATTCCCTATATTTATCTCAGTTTTACATGGTGTCATATTGATAAGATATTGTGCTACTTATGTAGTTGTGCTTGTACTACTTGTTCTAGTAAAACAGGTAAACCATAGTTGTATTTTTGTGATCGAAAAGCTGTAACCTAGTTCCATGCTTGGGGAGGAGGCAATTTTTTCACTTCAAAGAATAAGAGAGTAGTATATTATGTTTTTGATATTCTTTTGGATTTTTATAAATTTATTGGTTGGAAACAATTATGACCTGTTTTATAAGAGAGAAGGTCGGATCAATTTGTACCTTGGGCTGCTCTTCATTTTGAAAGAGGACGTGGTTCCTAGTTTCTAAATCGCACCCAGAGATATCAACAAACTTAGCTTTTGTCTTTTATTTACGAAAAATAAAAACTCGGCATGCAAATAGTAATAAGTCATGTCGAGGGGAGGCACTCTTTTTCTTTCTATACGACGCAATTTAAAATTCCGATTTTAATCCAACAGAGAATAATTTGAGTACGAAGCAAAAAAATTCCTGTGAATAACATGTGCCAGTTCCATAGTAGTTTGAATGACATTCTACCGTCTTTAGGATATTTATCCTCTACAAAACTTATAACAAATGTTAGCATTTATACATATTAATTCATCTGCAAATAACTATAACTTGGTTAATACTGTCTTCGAAGTTTTCTTTTTTTTGTTGTTGTATAATATCGGCTCAATCTTCAAACTGGACGTAGGTGACTTTTTAAAAGAATCGCCGCAACAAAAATGTATATACGGCAGATGTATACACGAGGGTGATTGTCATGTTAAGGTGAAGTTCTTTACGCCGAGAATTCTTATATAAATAATTGAACTTGAAACTAACCTTATCAGTGAACTAAAAGTACTAAAAACAAAATAGCTTTTAGCCATATATTCCATATCTATAAAACTAATTCGAATGGATGTATCCGTATTTTTCTAACAAAAATTATAAAAATAAATAACATGGAGTGCACGAATTGTGCACAAAGTTCTATGAATATCATTACTCGCGAATAAGAAATTCACCGCCACTCTCTCTCCTTGTATAGACTAAGGAAACAATTGTCATGCGAGTTTCTTCAGCAATCGTTAACAAACATCGGAAAAACCCGGAAAAAAACCGTTCCATTTGGTTCATACTCCAAAATGACCGATAAATGGGAAAAAAATAACTGGAAGTTTAAATCGAATTCGATTTCGGCAATAATCGGCAAAAAAATCCAAAAAAAGACGTTCCATTTTTATTGTGGAATTCATAAATTCATATAAGTTTTATAAAATCTCACATTTATTTCATTCAAAAATTTTAACACCTACGACAACAGCAAATTTGACGGATACATTAATAGTGACGCCACCTCCTTCCACGTTGCTCGACGGGTTTCCCCATGCGATCTTCGACTCATAGATCAGTCGGGTGGCTCAGTACGGTGATATTCTTAGTTCTATTTTTCTTGACATGTATTTTCTATATCTTTCATAAGTAGCATTTGGGTTATAGCACGTACATGCAATGGCTCGATACCGATTTCATAAACTGTTACTTTACCCGAACATGGATCGATCGGTTTCAAGGCGTGACCATGGCATGTACGCGTGTTACGACATAGTGCAGACATATTTATCATATCACATACATATCACAGTAGTGGGCCCATGATGAGATTACTTGTGCAGACTGTCGATTCCCATACTAAGTTAAGTATTGAGATAAATACTTAGAGGCGATAGATACTTAGATTATAGTCATATTCACTACTTGTATTTATTTATCTCACCTTATTAGTAGTTGATTCAAAACATTATGATGTGTAGTAACGATATATGTCCATTTTTATTCAAATTTTAGTTTATTCGAATTATTATATTTTAAATTATTTATAAGGTCAAGATTCAATTAAGTAGTCAAAATTCTAATATAACAGCAAAAACATGAACTAAAGAAATATTGAGAATCTGAGAGTTAGAAGGAGAACATTTGATATAATTGCAAAATTTATATAGCACCAAGATTTATGATGTACTTGCAAGGTTCATATTGCATCAGTTTATTCCGAATATGCTAAACACACAACTTGTGCATAATTTGTGCACAACTCGTGCACTCCACACGAGAGTAATTCGGATGTATAAGTATTTTTTTAATATAAAATATAAAATTCATTTCACATGAAGTGTCCGAATTGTATGAATATCATTACTCCAATTACTCCAAAACTAATTGCCACTTATTGAGTGATAGTCAACTAATCTTGATGATTAACAAAGTTTGCTGATGATTAACAAAGTTTGACGACCAAATATCCATGGTGGTCTTCGGAGTATGAAAAATAGAGGAGGACGATTCAATCTAACATAAAAAGAAAGCTTTTTAATGTTCACAATTAAATATTGTTAGTAATGAAATTATCAAAACAACTAGTTGTACATCCTGCGATAAACGATTAGAATTTTCTCAAAATTGTTGCTTTATATATACATGTACTAAAATAAAATATATCATATAATATTACTTTTAATTCCAAGAGCATTATATTGGTTTTTAGTTTATACATAAACAAGGGGTATATTATATACACACATGTGTAGTTGATAATCTTTTACACGTATTTCTATTTTTATATTATAAATAAACTTATATAAGAAAGCTAAAGTTAACCAATGGCCCATAAACATTGATTAAGAAGGTTTGGTTTGTGTTTTAAAATGTTTAGTATAACAATTTATTAATAGCATCTCCTTACCGTAAATAGCTTCAAAAGACATAATTATGATAATATAATGATATGCCAGCGTGTGATGATTATAAATATTATGACAACTTTTTTTGTATTTAATGCATATTATTTTTGAATTATATTAAATGATTAAGCAGTGTTTCGGGAGCACTAGTTACTAAAACCCATATAAAAATAAGATTTGCAAAAAGGTAATTAAAAATATATTGATAATGGGAATGAAATCTATAGATATTTGATTAAATTTAAAGCAAAAAATTTAGTTGGACAATTCATCATCATTTTTCATAAAGGCTAAATCTCCTGATTATTATCGCCCTAAGCTTTGTTTTTTCCACTTAAATAAATAAAGGTCTCTCTCTCTCTCTCTCTCTCTCTCTATATATATATATATATATATATACAGATCCCTTATATTATTGCTAAATTACGCGAATTTGTGGGTTTTACTAATAAATGTTTGTAAATTGGAATATAAATATTGTTTATTTGGAATATTGAACAAATGCAGATGTCGTCAGCCATGATCTCTGTAGGATCACCTTCAGCTTCACTTACCTTCCTAAACAATTCCAAGGTTATACTTGTTTGTAAATTATCATTATTATTCTTGTTATTTTTTTGATATTATTATTATGTCAATGATGATGGGAACTTTTTCCCAATGTTATTATCCCATTTTTTATTACTGTTTTTCATTATTTAGCTCTTGCACAAATCAGGCTTTAATTTATTAGAGTTTTATTTTGTTACGATGAAGGCGGCTGAAAAGCTATCACGCCTTTTATTTATTTATATAAATTAAATGGTAAAAGATCAGATTTGAATTTATTAGAGTTTTATTTTCGTAAATCGTTGACAGTTGTATAGTGAAGTGATCATTTTCCTACAACTTATTTTCCTCTCTGATTGCTTATTATGTTTTCTAAATTACGAAGAACTAATTCTTCTAATAAATTTTCCAACGGAACCTATGCTTATAGCCCTCATAGGAGCTCTATTTCTCAGAATATTAGAAATGAAGAAGAATGTCAATATAATGATATTCCTGAGATGGCTAATTTTGAAGAACAATTAGCAAATTGGCACCTTCCTAAGGTTAAACCTTCAGAAATCTATTTTGTAGGAATGTTTGATTTCAAGATGGCTATGACCATAAAGACTATAGAACAAACTATTCCGGTAGAAAAAGAACCGGAGACTATTCAGTTATTACATAAAGAAGAATTAAGGAGATATAGGGACAAATATAAATGTCCATTTAGGTATGGTCCAGGTAGCTATTAAACTGCTCGCTGCCCAAGGATTAAATACTTATGTGCTTATAGCCTTACTGATTGCAGGCATATTGAATTTAAGGATTCATTTCTAGGAATTATTCAAACTAGTTTATGTAATGGTCCAGTCTATTTCAATTGTTTTCCCAATTTTTCGGTTTCACTAACCGATAAGAATATTTTGGATGTTTTGACTTTAAATGTTAAGACCCATGGTTATAAACTCAAAGAGGGAACTGAACCATTAAATATTACTTATAGAGTTTTTTATAAACCTATGACTACTTTAAGCCCTCGTGCAAAAATCTTTGACACCAAGGGAAAAACCGTTTTAATAGAGACAAATTTATTAAAATCGGATGTACAAACACCCCAAACCATTAGGTGGGAGGATATTGAACATCGAACAGAATGGAGCTTAGACTCCGTTAGTCCAGCTGAACCTTTGGATAACAAGAAAGTTGAAGAGATTATTCAAACTAAGGATGGAAATGTTTTTATCAAGTTTGATAAAAGTAAACGATTAGCTTTTAGGAGCTCTTTTTCAGATTATGAAAGTTCCTTTAAACAAGTAAATCAATCTTCACGTTTTTATACTCCAAATCCTTCATTAGCATCTATCAAAAACTCTAATTTAGTTTTTGAAGGCACTTATAGTTCATCACAACATATTCCACGAGCAGTTTATCCTGAAGAGAAAAAGAATCAGAAACTCTCTCTGAGTTTGATGATATTTCATCTATTAATGTGCTATCTACTCCTTTTACTTATGATAGGACTATGTTAAGGATTTTAAACAAGATAAATACACATCTTTTAGAAAATGGTTCTCCCCTAATTACAATAATGAGGAACAACAACGTTTTAAGACTTTATATTACAATCATATTGATGACATAGAGCAATAGAAGATAGTCCTTTTCTACAGGTTTTAAAAACTTTTGAAAAAACTTGGACTATAGAACATTTAAAAATTCGTGCAGGAGATTTTACTATAGAATCCGTGGCCTTTCTCACGAAAAACAATTGGATTAAATTCCAATAAGCCTATGCAGCTGAATTTTTTCCACAAAAATTATAATTATTGGGATTATATTAATGCCTGGAAAAAAGTTTTTTATTATCAAAATAAAGCAGAAAAACATACTTGGTTAATCATGATGGAACCATCTTTACTCGGTCAAGAACTACCATATTAGTTTTATAATTGGTTTCATTACATGGGACAAAAGATGATTTTCTTCCTGAAGAAATCCATAAGAAGTATGAGGATTACATCCTCAATAACCCTAAAAATTAGGGGTATTAAAGTCATCAAAGAAAGTAATTTACTCCATTTTATTACCAAATACAGCCTACCATGGATATGGCAATGGTCTTATTCAGTCAAGCCTATAGAAATTGGGGTTATGACCCTCTCACGTCAAAGCCAGACTAAATTCGATTACACATTAGTCCTAATAAAAATCAAAGAATGAGTTGAATCCTTTAAAAAGATGGAGCTGGAATATGCACCCGAAAAGAAATCCAATAATTTAGATCTGCCCTCCATTGCAGACCTTAAAAAGAAGTTTTATTTAGCTTCCAACACTGAAATAAAGGAGAAATTATTAGCACTTTTGCAACGACAGTTGGATATTGATTTTTCGGACTGTTTTAAAACTACTTCTAAGTCCAATTAAGTCCAATTCAGTAATGGATGAAGACAATTCTGAAGAAGAAGATCTAACCCAAAGTAATGAAGATATGGAGGACTATTTGGAAGACAACGAAAATTTAGGTATGGCAAAAAATGCTAAGAAAAGGGGAAAGGGCAAGCTTAATTAAATAATTAAGAAATTGTCTGTATTTTTTATCTTTCTCTTCTCCTTATAAGATTCCTTCCATCACTACCTGATTTTTACGTGATCGATGAGGCCCATTAAGCACCCGACGTGATTAAAGGAAAAGCTGAGAATATTTTCTTTGTTGGCTACTATGTTTTGGCCCTTTATACTTTTTCTTTTCTTTGTCGGCCGCCCAGGCCTTTATGTTACCGAATTTTAGTATACTAACCAGTAGCCGGTTATTATCTAGATTCCTGCCTATTTAAGAGAAGGTATGCCTCTCATCTAGGCAAGTAATAATGAGTGTTTCTCTCCCTGTAAAATATTCAAGCAATAATATAATAAGATAAGTTTTCTTGGTTGGAATTGCAATTGTTGGTATCGGAGCCATTTCTCTATCGCACAATACCTTAGTCGCGTAGAAGCAAGTCTACCTATTGCTCAAGAGTAGCGTTTAAAAGGTAAGACATTTTCGTAAATCGTTGACAGTTGTATAATGAAGTGATCCTTTTCCTACAACTTATTTTCCTCTATGATTGCTTATTATGTTTTCTAAGAATGTCAACTGATACCAACAATTGCAATTCCAACCAAGAAAACTTATCTTATTATATTATTGCTTGAATATTTTACAGAGACGCTTATTATTGCTTGCCTAGATGAGAAGGCATACCTTCTCTTAAATAGGCAGGAATCTAGATAATAACCGGCTACTGGTTACTATACTAAGATTCGGTAACATAAAAGCCAAAATATGGGCGGCCGACAAAGAAAAGAAAAAGTATGAAGGGCCAAAACATAGTGGCCAACAAAGAAAAGATTCTCAGCTTTTCCTTTAATCACGCCGGGTGCTTAATGGGCCCCATCGATCACGTGAAAATCAGGTAGTGATTGAAGGAATCTTATAGGGAGAAAGATAAAAAAATACAGACAATTTCTTAATTATTTAATTAAGCTTGCCCTTGCCCCTTGGTATTTTTTGCCATACTTTCTTCTAGAAGGTTATGGCTTATATCGAAATTTTCGTTGTCTTCCAAATAGTCCTCCATATCTTCATTACTTTGGGCTAGATCTTCTTCTTCAGAATTGTCTCATCCATTACTAAATTGGACTTAGAAGAAGTAGTTTTAAAACAGTCTGAAAAATCAATATCCAACTGTCGTTGCAAATGTGCTAATAATTTCTCCTTTATTTCAGTATTGGAAGCTAAAGGAAACTTTTTTTTAACGTCTGCAATGGAGGGCAGATCTAAATTATTGGATTTCTTTTCGTGTGCATATTCCCGCTCCATCTTTTTAAAGGATTCAATTCCTTCTTGGATTTTTAGTCCTACTAATGTGTAATCGAATTTAGTCCACCATTTATAATGGCTTCGACGTGAGAGGGTCATAACCCCAATCTCTACAGGCTTGACTGAATAAGACCATTGCCATATCCATGGTAGGCTGTATTTGGTAATAAAATGGAGTAAATTACTTTAATACCCCTAATTTTAGGGTTACTGAGGATGTAATTCTCATACTTCTTATGGATTTCTTCATGAAGAAAATCCTCTTCTGGTCCCATGTAATGAAACCAATTATAAAACCAATATGGTAGTTATTGGCCGAGTAAAGATGGTTCCATCCTGATAAACCAAGTATGTTTTTCTGCTTTATTTTGATAATAAAAAGTTTTTTTCCAGGCATTAATATAATCCCAATAATTATAATTTTTGTGGGAAAAATTCAGCTGCATAGGCTTATTGGAATTTAATCCCATTCAGAAATATGAACAACTTTTTTAATAAATGATTTGCTAAAGGAAATGTCCCATGTATGTTTGTTTTGGTTCATGTGGTTAAAGATCACAGAGCCTGTTTCAATTAAAATTGACTGAAAATATTTCAGGTTTTTGTCATCAATAAGAGGTAAATTAGCCTCAAGGTCAAAATATCTTTTTGCAAGAGTGTTGGGAGAAAGTAAATAATTTTCCATTTCTCTTTTGAAGAATAATAATAATTTCTTCATCTTTTTTAATTTAATGCTAGGTAGAACTGGCTCTTTAAGAGCTGAAAGAAAACTCTGTTGTAATTTTCCTGAAGATAAATAATCTTCATAATTGACGGGTTCTCTTTTGGATCTAGGAATCTGGCTAGAAGAAGAGGACCTGATATACTTTTTGAAGAGGAATATCTCTTCTTTTCTTGTTCCGAAGAGGAATATCCTCTCCTTCCTTGACCGGATTGGCTCATTTAGAGCCCAATAATAAATTTCCTGGTAAGAAAGTCAGAGAATTATTTTCTCCTTAATATATTCAATCTCAAAATCAAAATAAAAAATAGACAAAATAGATTGCCATCGAGCAAATATTTGTTTAGATACAAGGTTTTTGACATCCTTTTCCAGGTCATCTTTGGCTGCCGCCTTACAATCTATACGAAGAAGGAATTTTTGATTTAATAAATCATCTTGGAATTTGGTGATACAATTTACTTTAGAAAGGATCTCCTTTTTTTATAGTAGAATAATTTTTCTGGGCAATATTCCATTTTACAGAAGTATATCGAGACAATATCTCTTTGTCTTTTGTCACAAATTTTTGTTTTAAAATTCCTCCATAGCCTATATCGGAAGCATCTGTTTCCATAATTTTAAAACTGTTTGGAGAAACCAGTGCCAAACAAGGAAGGCTTTTAACTTATGACTTAATTAGTCTGACAGCTTTTGTGTGAATATCACTCCAAGGTGGTGGATTCTTCCTCAACCTTTCGTATAAAGGAGAACTATCTATAGATAGATTTTTATAATAATCTGCAATATAATTGAGACTTCCCATAAATCTTTAGAGTTGGGTTTTTTCTTGTAGAATATCTGGGAATTTTTCTGCAAATTAAATTGCTCTTTCAATAGGAATAATTTTCCCTTAATCAATTTCTTGACCTAAAAATCTTATATTTGTCTGAAATAAAGACATTTTCTTAGCAGAAACAACTAATCCTGCATTTTTTATAATCTTTATAAAAAATTTTAGATGCTTGAAATGCTGATCCATAGTTTGGGAGAATATGATCAATATAAACAATACTAAAAGCAGAATAGGGGTAAAATATATCATTAATTATATTTTGAAATTTTGAAGGAGCATTTTTTAAACCGAATGGCATGACATTCCATTCATAATGTTCTATAGGGACGACAATAGCAGTCTTGTACTTGTGCTTTTCATCAATCTGAATTTGCCAATACCCGGATTTTAAATCAAATTTTGAAAAATATTAGCGGACTGGATTCTAGCAAATAAGTCCCTTTTATTAGGTAAGGGTACTTAATCCATCTCAAAACTTTATTCAAGGGTTTGTAATTAATCACTAAACGAGGAGCCCCTCTTTCTATTTATGCATTTTTATACACATAAAAAACTGTGCAACTCCAAGGTGAATAGGATTTTCGAATAAGTTTCTTTTGTAATAAAGAGTTTATCTCCTCCTTACAATATGCCATAAGTTCTTGGCCCATTTGGGCAGCTCTAGCCCTGGTAGTGATATTAGTTTCATTAAAGCCATCCTCATAGGGAAGAGGGAAGGGTAACAATATATGTTTCTTTCTATCCCAAAAAGCATTAAGAAGCTCACTACATATCTCCTTTCTGATAATATTAGAAAGAAAATGTATTTTATCTTTAGAAGAAATAATTTGTCTAGAAATATTCATGACTTTTAGATCTTGTGTAAGAAAATTGATCTGATTTTCTTTATAAATTAAAGTTTCTTTGATCATATCAATTTCTCATGTTTGAGGTTGAGTAATAAATTCAAACATAATTTTTTGGTCTTCTACCTCAAATAAAATACCTTTAGACGTAACCATAAAAGGTTCAATCAAATTCAGAAAAGGAGTTCCTAAAATAATTCGTTGGGTAAGACACTTAACAATCACAAAAGTTGTTTGGAAACAAATTCCCTCATTGCAAATATAAGCATTAGATAATTTATATTGGATCTTTATACGGGACACATCCGCAGTGTTAAGAGACTGTGAAGTTTTATAATTGTTTTTCATTATTTAGCTCTACTACTGTTTGCACAAATGAGGCTTTAATTTATTAGAGTTTTATTTTGTTATGATGAAGGCGGCTGAAAAGCTATCACGCCTTTTTTTTTTTATAAATTAAATAGTAAAAGATTAGATTTTTCTCAAAAATGTGATATATATATTGTGTACAGTATAAATGTATGTGTGCATGTGTATAAATTGATCAATATGGACAGTTTAATACTCTAAATTTAAGTTGTTAATACCTTTTGGATTATCCATTGTGATTGAATATCAACCATTTATTCGAAGAATAGCATAGCAGGGGAGGGGTGAGATCTTATGCCAACTGAATTTTCATATTTACGAGTTTACTGATCGTATTCTTATGTAGATATGCTTGAAAAAAAGTTACAGTTCCAAAATTTGATAAGTATGTAAAGTGGGGGCAACGATGAAAGGTTTGAATAAGTTAGTGACAGTTCATTTTCTGGATTTCAAAACTGGCCTATATGTGTTTTTGTTTGTGTTTTGAGAAGTAATTTTGTATGGAAAGGGAAGATAAATTTAAAAAATGAGTCAACTTGTATTTTGTTTTGTAGCTAATTATATATTTCAGTATTTTTCTTTCCTTATTCCCTAGTGAAGAGTTTTGAATGGCATTGTTGTGACAATAGGGAGAGATTGTTTATTAATTAAACTAATTATATTTTTCTATTAAAGAGCTCAAAGTTTTGATTTCTTTGCGTGCCCTAATTGGCCAAGAGCCGCCTCGAACCTGCTTTTATTGGCGTCTATTGGCAAGAATCTATGGACTTGTTTAAAAAAATTGAAGAAAGTATACCTCTTTTATTAGTTTTATAATTACCTAATGAACTAGTACTTTATTTGTTTAGCACACTTGAAAAACTACACTGGTTTATATTTCTTTTTTTATATTAATGGTGGGGAAAACCCACTCCTTTATTTATTAAAAAGTGGATGAAAAACCCCACAAGATAAAACAAAGTAACAATTGAAACAAGGGGCAATTAACAAAAACATACCCTACCTCTATTATATTACAAAAAACATACCCTAATAATTTAAATTACCAAAAACATACTTATATATAATTATTATTTCTTAATCTAATCTATCTCTCTAACTTAACATATATCTCTCTCACCTAACATCTCTCTCTAATCTAACATCTATCTCTAACCTAACATATCTCTCTCTAATCGCACCTCTTTCTAGCACGTGCTAATCACCCATCTCTCTCTAAAAATGATTAAAAACTCACAAAATATGCATATACTAATTATAAAACGTCATACCCTAATTTTATCACAAAATATGCATATGCTAATTATAAAACGTCATACCCTAATTTTATCACAAAATATGCATATGCTAATTATAAAACGTCATACACTAATTTTAAAACTTCATACCCTGATTTCAAAACTTCATATCCTAATTTCAAAAACTTCATACCCTAATTTCAAAACTTCATACTCTAATTTTAAAATTTCATATCCTAATTTCAAAACTTCATACCCTAATTTCAAAACTTAATACCCTAATTTCAAAACTTAATACCCTACATATGAATTTCTCTCAAATATTGTACATATGGATTCTTGTCTTTCAACTTGAAACCCACAATATTTACAATAGTCTCAAAACTCAATAGATAGAAAACAATCTCACCAATTTCATATATTACGGGGTATCAAATAGTGTAATATTTGTGTATTACGTATGCATATATCTGTATTTATATGTATATGGATATCTATATAATCTAGATGGTGTTCGGTAGTTAGCGATGGGTTTTCATGGTGGAGGAAGGGAGAGAGATAGAGTGCGATATTAAAGAAAGATACATAGAAGAATGGAGGAGAGAGAGAGTAAGATGAGAGAGAGATAAAGAAAATAATAAACAACATTAAATTTAAATTGTTTGGTATGTTTTTTATAATGAAAAGTTGTAAGGGTATGTTTTTTGTAATTTAGTTTAAAAAGTAGTATGTTTTGTTAATTTATCCTTGAAAGAATTCTTAAAAATTACAGTACTTGATAATAAAATACTCCATGATTTTTGGAAAAAACTAATTTTCATTTACTTTTGCATTGCAGCAACTATTTTTCATTCTCACTGTACAAATAAGTATCAATAGATTGGTATTCTTATGAACGCTATTGTAAAAATAATTCACCTCATCCGAAAACCACTCTTTCGTCGTATAAGATGCACAAAATTAGTCCATTAGCTTGTCAGCAAATAAATGAACTTTAGAAGTATATAAGAATTGCAGAATTGTCACTCCCTGAAATAAATATACGTCATTAGGTTTGTGTAGAACATTCTTTTCATATTGAAAATACTATGCATTCATAATTATGTTTTCATTTTAACATATCTGGAAATTTATCGGAAACATCAGTAAGAGTGACCGACTGCAAATGCAGAACAATCACCTCATTTCACAATCTTTAATAAGCTTAAGATCAAAGCGGCTCACTAAACACCTGGGTTTCCGAAGCCTCTTAAACCAAGGTGTCCATTTACAGGGTTTGTTATCTGTTTACAATATATAATAACGGAATATAGAAGTAGCTTAAATCAGAAAGTTTCAGGTTTCAACCTTCAATCGTAGACGGGCATCTTTGATTTCGACGATAAATCATAACCGTTGTCAGGAATATCAGCCTTAACTATTTCTCTCTGGAGGACACTATCTGATTTTGATCATTTAACTGTTATTGAACAGGCAAAACTTAAGACTAGGGGATATGATCACGTGTCACTCTTGGGGAAGGAGAAGAGAAGTCCTTTCTTAAAGACCAAGGTGATACTCAATAATTGATTTAAATAGCTTTCTTTGTGTATTTACCCGCCCATTTTATTCCAAATCAGTTTGATCTAGTAGCTGTGGTATTAACTTAACTTAGTTGCTTTTTGACCTTCTGTCGAATGGCAGATATCTACTTTCTGATCTAAAGATGTATTTTATAATATGTTTACTATAAACTGGAAACTTCTTTCACAAAAGGGCCACCTAAAGTTCGAAGAAATATCGTTCTTAATCAAGTTGTAGTCTTGGTCAATGAATTTTTACGTGGCTAGCGCTGAGCAAACACTGATAAACTTTTTCTCCAAAAGACAGATGCTTTTGTCTAAGATTGTTCAGGTGGTACTTATGTGTTAAATCAAGAAATCATTCATGTTTCCTGATATGTAGCACTGGTGATGTGAACTGCACATTTTGTAATGAAAAGTTTATTCCAAAATATAAGTCTGGTGGTTATGGCTGCAATCTCAAAAGTTAAGTTTGTTGTCTGATCTTAGCTATATCTCCCTTTCAGTCTGGTGGTCGGATAGTTATGGCTGTTGCAGTAAATAAATCTAAATTTGAGGGTATAACAATGGCTCCCCCTGATCCAATCCTTGGTGTGTCTGAAGCTTTTAAAGCAGATAGTGATGAGAAAAAGCTCAATCTTGGAGTTGGAGCTTATCGAACTGAAGAACTTCAGCCTTATGTTCTAAAAGTTGTAAATAAGGTAAACAAAATATTGTGCCTATGAACCAACATAGTTTCGGGTCTGCTCTGTTTTTGTCTTCGATCATTTACCCAAAGTACTTCATGTATACTTAGCTAAAAACAGTACTCCTACAGCTTCCCTGATAGTTCTTTTTAATAACATGTCTAAAATTGATCTGTCGAACTAAAACGGTAGCTTAGAATTATAGTATGTTGCTTTTGCATGGAGACCAATAATGATTAAATGTGTGAAAGAATAAGTTGATGTTCAAAATCATTACTAAGAGAATAATATAATATGATATAAATACTGAAAAGTGGATGAGGAAGTTGATGTTTTGTGTAAATGTAAATGGTTATGTATCTGAAAAAGTGATGCTCCCACCACAACTTTAGGGAAAATTGTAAGGAAGTTCAGGCGTTGTTTCTAAATTTAGCAAAATGTAATATTTTCATATTCTGGTCCAGATATTTGGGACCAGTATGCACCATTACTCGGAAGTCCTAACTGTTATGTTCTCTCTCTGATGTAGGCAGAAAATCTGATGCTGGAAAGAGGGGAGAATAAAGAGGTGATATTCTCAAATGAGGGATTGGAGCTGTGATTATTTTTTTAAAGCCAATATATTTTTTAATTATATCTTTGATTTCTGCAGTATCTCCCAATCGAAGGTTTGGCAGCATTCAATAAAGTGACCGCTGAATTATTATTTGGAGCAGATAACCCATTGATTCAACAACAAAAGGCATGACTGGCCTTAACAGTTTGTAAATTTAATCTCCCGGCCTTGGAGTAATTAGAATGAATATTTAAAAAAAATATTTTTTCAGGTCGCTACTGTTCAAGGTCTTTCAGGAACTGGGTCTCTTCGACTTGCTGCTGCATTTATTGAGAGATATTTCCCTGGAGCAAAAGTTATAATATCTTCTCCAACTTGGGGTGAGTATAGCTACTCTTTGAGAGTTGTAAGGTTTTCTTGCATGGAGTAGAACTGTGACCAGGATAAATTTTGTAGGAAATCACAAGAATATTTTCAATGACGCCGGAGTTCCTTGGTCTGAATACCGGTACTATGATCCGAAAACAGTTGGCTTGGATTTTGATGGAATGATATCTGATATTAAGGTAATGTGCAGGGAATTTCTCTTTCAACCGTAAATTGTTTAAAAAGATATCTTGTATTGAGATGGCTGTAATAGTTCAAATTGTGCTTAGTGGCTTCATTCTATAACATCAGGCCTTTCTGTAATGCCTGTGATTTTTTTATTTTCTTACTGAAGAATAAACCTCTTCATATTTGATCTCAAGAAAATGAAAACTATCTACACATACAGCTTGGCACTTCTATTGATTATTTTAGCCTCTTTATTTGTGCATTACGTTATCGATGTGAGACTTTACATGGTTATTGTGCTTAATGCTTGGAGTTTAAGAGATTACTTTGTTCTATAAAGTGAACTGTTCCTTAGAAACTTGCAACTTTATAATTTTTTTCATGACTGATGCATTATTAATTGCTTTCTTTTAATACAGATGCTATAACCTTCATTTCCCTGAGGTCATAACATGGTCCTTCTTTCTTCGTTTTAGTAAAATATGATTGTTTTGTTTCTAGGCAGCACCAGAGGGATCTTTTGTGTTACTTCATGGCTGTGCTCACAACCCAACTGGGATTGATCCAACCCCTGAACAATGGGAAGTAATTGCTGATGTCATCCAAGAGAAGAACCATATTCCATTTTTTGATGTTGCATATCAGGTACTTCTTAAAGTTCTCTAATAACTTGTAATTGAAGTGGAATGCAGTTTGTAGTGTTCGTCGAGCTCGTATTGGGTGTCTAGTCCAGGCTGAGTTCAAATATCTGTCCTATATATTATTTAAGTTTTGCAATATCAAGATAGTGATGTTTTATTATGGCGTTTAAAATTTATTTTTGTAGACTTGTAGTTCATCTGGTTCATGACACAGGCAATAAACTTCAAATCCTAACCTGTGCAGGATTTCTGTTAGAACTGTTTTAACCTTCTTCTTTTTTAATATAACCTAGTTGAAGGAAGAAGTATGGTGAAGATTGAATTCTTAATGAGTAGCTATTTGATTCCGATTATAATGGATGTAGAGGAAGTTCCTGGTATACTTGAGCATATATCTCATCTCATCCTATATAACAGGACATGAAAACTGTAGTTTACGAAGTATTTACATTAGTTAAGGGTTGAAATAAAATGATTTATGTAGTTTAGGGCTTCAAGGTGCAGAAGTTCAACCAAAGAGGAGACTATTTGCACTAGGTTACCGATAAAAATTTACACCTTTGTACTTACGAAATTCATTTAGTGGTTAATTGAGAGAAGTGGGTGATATGTTGGGTTGACAAACTTAAAGTAAATAAGACCTGAGGGAATGCCATACTATAGGCCGACTTACCAATTTTCTCAGGAGGGGGTATGAGATTATTACGCCCCTTCTCTTCTATTTGGTGTGCTGGGTTTTTATTTATTTATTATGTTTTCCATGAAAGTGGTTGGTGGCTTGTTTTGGAGCCTCTTTTACCGCGCATAAAGTTAGAATATAGTAAGCAGAGCAATTTTGTAAGGACAAAGGGTAAGGATATCCTATGGCCTATGATTATCGAGTAGTATTGCGGGAGTGCTTTTTATAGCTCATTGTTTCATTGTATCTAATGTTAGAAACATCGAATGTTAGTCGCCTACAAAATGATATTCTAAATCAGTAAATCTCATTTAGTTACTCGTACATGGTTTTGCACCTGGCATCCCTTCCATGTAAATACTCTTATCTCCGGAACTTGAAAATGTACAAAAGACCTCACCTAAATGCCATGCCAAATTTCTTAACTATGTTCTATGAAAAATTGCACCCATTTAATTTATTATTCTGTAGGGATTTGCAAGTGGCAGCCTGGACGCTGATGCATCTTCCGTGAGGTTATTTGCGGCACGTGGTATGGAGCTTTTTGTTGCTCAATCATATAGCAAAAATCTGGGACTTTATGCCGAAAGAATTGGAGCAATCAATGTTTTGTGTTCATCCTCAGATGATGCAATAAGGTACGATAAACTTCAGTTTTCTTAGATTCTTTTTGAGCTGGCTATTAGTAAACAGCAATTAGGCATTTGTTTACTAAACACTATGCCACAAATAGAAATACTACCTTTAACGTCTACTGTTACCTTTGGAAGTTTGTGGTCTCTGTTGGACTTGCTGCATGCAATGGGTTTCTATGCTCTTTGAACTTGGTATAGTTACTAATTTAGTGGTATTGTAGGGGTGGTATATTGTATTAGGTTTAATCTTGGTATGTTTTGTAAGATCTATTAATGGTCTTGTATGTGAATATTTCGTTTTATGATGCCATCTTAGATAATGAAGACTTGCATATGATCTGAAAATGTTATACGTATGAATGAAAATGCAGTTTTTATCAATTTACATTTGGCTTAATGATAATGGTGAAGATATGATAGAAGTCACTAAGTAACTTGTACTTTATCAACTTTTTATTTTTGGTAAATTTAGCTGTTGCAGGTGCAGCAGTAGTATACAATTCTCTTTTTTTTGTGCCAACTTTATTTTCACCAGGTAGTATAATAAACTCTGACAAGGTTCAGTGT